>CM018040.1:13772016-14250093 GCA_008638375.1 Nyssa sinensis
GCCCTTTTGGGTCAATCATGTAAATCTTTGTATTCTTGTGTATGTGATTTAAGATTCGTTTTTTTTATTGCTTTCGTGTCTCATCGATCATGGTTAGGTAATTATATTCTAACAAATATGTTGCCTTCGCTTGATTCTCCTGATGAAAAGGTAATTTCCCTATTGAATAGTATTGCTCATGAAATTTGCATAAACTTGAAGGACCATGTACGCTTAGTATAGTTACTTCAGACATGTTTAAGTCTAAAATGTTGTCTGTGTTTGATATGAGTAATACAAGAAACTAGTCTTGTCAATCGATATTGACACGAAGCTATAAAGATACTATATTTATATTTTATCATACTCTGGACACAACTTGTTTAAGGGGATGTATACATCCTTAGATTTTCTCCATTTGGTCTGTATTTGAAAGCTGCGTGAGCTAATGTTGGGAAGCCCTTGTCTCATCTTCACATAGTCTGAATATTTCGTTTCACTGTATTTAAATCTAATACAGAATATCTAGTATCTATCAACAAACTCATGAGAAGCTTGCAAATATTTGGGTTTGGCTGGATTGCTGCTAGGTGTAATGCAGAAGTTTATAAGATTCACTCATGAGTAGATGTGTATCATCACAATCTTTATTTGTTACATCCATGATTGCTTCTACCACATTAGTCTAAGTGAGAGGCCCTAGGATGATCTAGATACTGAAAAATAGACCTAGAGGGGGGATGAATAGGTCTATTAAAATGACAATTGAATTTCTTTGCCAATTTTAAATTGAGTGATCATGTTTTCACTTGATTTAGTACAAATCTTATGGTTCACCTGTGTGTAACAGCAGTTGTGCAATAATAACAAATGTCATCCACAAGAGGATGTGCTTCTTGTGATGCTGCTTTGAAGGTCGACGGTGGAGGATCATGGTTGTGATGGGATCCATAGAGGTCAATGGTGGGGTGGCCATTGGTTAGTGGTGGCGCCTCTCTGAAGGTCAACGGTGGAGGATCACGGCCGTGATGGACCCATGGAGGTTGTCAATGGTGGCGCCACTCTAAAGTCTGAATGAAAGTGAAACCAATGCTATGAGCAATGAAAGAAAAGATGAGACTTTGGAAACCCTACTTAGGGTAATTGTTTAAATTGACAAAATTAACCCAACTCATTCCTTTATTTACTTGAACTTTAGTTCATTTTAAATAAGTCAACAAGGGTAAACAAATAAACTTAAAAATTTGATAAACATGTCTAAATGGGTTGGGTTAGGTTAAATTGGTCAACCAAACACATATAATATTTTAGGCTAATTTTGGGTTAGCGGGTTAACCCGAAACACGACATGTTTTTTAATCATGTTAATTGGGTAGATCTAATTCGACCCGAACACGATTATTCCTAACCTAAACTTGCTAACGTCATGTCAGTTTTGAGTTGTGTTTGCGGGTCGGGTCTAATTTTACCAAACCTAGTTCTGAGTCATTATATGTGAAATACTTTGGAAGTTGATTGTTCAATTCAAAACCAATAAGATTAATTGGAAGATGATTGATTCATTTCCATTAATACATTTCCATTAATACATTTCCATTAATACATTTACTTAACTATTTGCAAACTTTGGGCTATAATGGTTACTCATTACATGTGAAATCATTAATTCTGAGACACACTTCCTTAGATATTTCTCCAGCTTGGGAGTTATGTGTAAATCTAGAAAGTTAGAAGCCAAAGTTTCATAAAAAGCTAGAATTAAGGCTTTGAAGGTCCATAATATTCAATAATGGTTTGATTGACACAAATTGATGAGAAACTCTTTTTTACTCGATAAAAATTGTTGGAAAAAATGAGAGTCAAAATTGAAGGTCTAAAACTAGAAGCACCGACATAGTGTCACGCGCCGGATTTCCGCGAACCCGAGCGACTGAACGAAATAAAAGAAAAGAAAAGAAATGACAATCCAGTAAATTTAATTGAAATATTCCTTATTTTTCTTCAAAATTTTTTTCCAAGATTAAAATTAAATGCTTGTCCCAATTAATACTCTAATCAGTTTAAATCATGTTTAAAAATGACCTTTAAAATAACCTTAAAGTATCTCCAAAAATCCCTCTAAAGTGATGTCTCGGATGACCCCAAAATGTCCTAGGACATGGTCAAAAGATAGTCAAATATCAACCCAAAGTTAGCCCTAGTGGATGGCCAAACATGGCCTTGAGATCTAAGTCACAACATGGCCAAAACATAGCCCACAAAGGTCCCTAAAACAACCCAAAATGGGACCGAAACATGGCCCAAAATTTGGCCAAACATGGCCCAAAATAGTGTCCAAATATAGCCCAAAAGGTGTCCCAAAAATAATTCAAAAGGTGGCCAAACAAGGATGGGACAGCAGGTGGCAGCAGGGCCACGCGCGTAGGGCAACAGGCCAAGGCAGGGCAGGTACGCGCGCGCGGGCAGCTGGGTGTGCGGACGGCTGGTCAGGCACTGTAGCGACTGCAAGCTATTTTTCTGGTTTTCTGATTTTCTGAAACTTTATTGTTCATGGCTGCACCCTATTTTTTCAATTTTTGAATTTTTCTCCAAGTTTTTTTTCAAGCCCCTTTTTCACCCATTTTTAGTCCACTTTTCCCCAAGTTTTTCAAGTCATTTTCTACTCAAATTCAGCCCATTTTTCCCAAGTTTTAAACCCTCATTTTGCAGCCCCTCTTTTCCCCCATTTCAAGGGTATTTTACACATATGTTTAGTGTTCAAGTTTTTCCGAAAATTTGGGCATGACCTCCCCTATTTTTCCAAGTGTTTCCCCCACCTAATACTCACAAAATTCATATACTTAATAGTCAAGCAACCCACCCTCACTTGGTGGCCACAATAGTCATAGTTCAATATGCATCTGTCAACTACTTCCAATACATCCATGTAATACATGTTTAATTAAAAACATCATACATTACTTACAAAAATAGCCCTAGGCCTCATGTTTACAAGTTTCAAATAAGAAACAAAATAAAATGGGCTTATGCCCTTACATTCAAAACACGCCTCAAGGGCCAAATCTTTAATTTAATCCATGTCTTCCTGTCCTTCAAAACTTGAAGAAGTCTCAAGTACCCGGGTCTTATTTGAAATATATTGCCCATGAATGGGTCAGCTCAACTGCTGGTATAATGTAATATTAAGACTAGAAACAAATTCAAGGGCGTGGCATGTGCAAGTGTACATTCATTTCTACATGTCTCTCTAATTAATCCATACAAACTAATAACAATATTCATAACGCATCCATACAAACTCTATACCACATCCATGAATTCATTAATACGACGTAATGAAATTATGCATGACACACCCACGCAACTTTATGCCACCCATATCAACTCTATGTCACACCCATGTCAACTCTATGCCATGTCAACTCTATGCCACACCCATGTCTTGGTTTTACGGATCGCATCCAATGGTCCATCGAGTACCACACCTGTTTCACAGACCACCCCTGTCGGGTCAATCAAGCACCGACACATGTCTCGCTTCACAGTCCGGACCCCGTTGGCATGCGAGTACCAAATGGCCAATTTTGGGTTTTTCACCATAGGATCTACACCCTCATAATGCATAGCACCTCATGCTCAACTCACACCATGTGTCCATGGAATCACACCATGTCAAAATGCCATGCTTTCATTATGCAAGTTCAATGTAACAAATGATCAAACACATGGTGTCCTTTATTCCAAATCATATAACTCATTTCATGAAAGTTAAATTTAAACTTCAAGGCATCACCCTCACAACATGTATACATCGTAATTGAATATATTCATACATATGTAAAGCACAAGTCTGACACTTTCAACAAATTCATAAGGGCACAGAATTCTATTAAATATAAAAGCATCAAATCATTATATGGCTCAACCAAAAGGTGTGTCAATAATTACATGGGTTGACAATCTCATGGCACAATTCTATCTATCAAATACACACCAAACAAAGCAAGAAATCACCCAAAATCAACAAGAACAAAAATACTCCAAAACTACCAACTCTAGGCTTTTCAAAGGAACTACTTCCTAGGTGATCTCCTAACCTTAGATGTACATTTACAACAGTTCAAATACATGTAAAAACACAAAGGAACTTGAATTTATTACTAGCTTAGCACTACATCATACCTAAAATCAGTTTTTCTTAAACGATGGTGGCTGTGTTTTCTGGAATGCCAAACTGTACAGTGAGAATATAGTACTCGTGGAGACGAACAACTTCTCAGAAGGAAGTTTGGCCAAAATCCTACTCGAAATACATGTTCTGGAAGCTTGAAAATATGAAATTCTAGAGCTTTTCTATCTCTCTCTCTCTCTCTCTCTATATGGATGAGAATTCTGGAAATTTCAGAATGTATATGTGTATATAATGGCGCCAAGTATTTCTATTTATAGTGGATGACAAAGGGGCTAAGGGCAAATGACCATTTTGCCCTTAATGAGTCCCGTAGCTCCGTTACTCTACAACTCATTCCTAAATGATTCAATTTAAAATTTTGTTTTAACCAATGTTCATAAAATTATTTTAAATGAAAATTCTCAGAAGAAAATATTTTCGTTTGAGGTCGGGATCATCCCTTTCCACCCAGGCCACCTAGATGCCCTTTTTGTCCAATTTTGAAACGGTTCCGTTTGGCTCAATTTCGAACAGAAGTTACCTCATAATATTCTAAGCATATTTCTTTTGTATGACACACTCCAAATATGCCTCTAAACATGTCATACGGTGAAACAATGCATGGAAATGCTTTACTAGTAAAACCGTGCATGAGATATGTCCTACCAGGCAACCGTGCAAGGAACAATGCCCTACCAACAAAAAGAAAATTTTTTTCCTCATTTTTCAAGATCTCTACACATAGTCCTGGAGGACAGGGTGGTTGGTGTCCAACACGTCTGGGGCACAGAACAAAGCACTCCATAGACACGTAAAAATTAGTATCTTATTTTTTTCAACAATTTCAAGACAGAGTCCCGGACAACGTTTAGGAGATGATGATTGTGATCAAAGAGGAAAAAAGATGGAGAATTTTTTAGAGTATTTGAAAAAAAAGGAAAAAATTGATTGAGAAGAGAATCGACGCAACTGTGTTATCGAGGTAAGAGAGAGAGAGGAGGAAATTAGTACTCTTAGTGTTGCAATCTCCCTTCCTTTTTGTTTGACCTTGTTTGCAATCCCTCTCTTCCAATCGACAATCTCTCTCCCCTCCTCTCGTTCTATATATGTTGCGCACCCCCCAATTCGTTGAATGTTTTAGTCCCACTCCCCTCCCTTCAGTTTTAACGATATGAGCCCTTTATTTTTTAAAGTTTTGATGGTCTGTTTCCATACCCTCTCTTAAAATTAATTATTTTTATATGTATTATATCCTTTAAATTAGTTTAATTTTATTTAACTTTTTTTTAAAAACTTTTATTATTAAAAAATTAAAAACAATATCTCCCATGGAACAGTTACTTTGAATTTGATTGTTTGTTGGATAATAATAATAATTTAAAATTTTAATTTTTTATTTAGTGTACTTAACCAATTTGCTTATTTTGTATCACTAAATTAGTCAAAAAATTTTATATTAATTTCTAATAAATCAACTTAATGAAAACATGTGCGGGCCTTTATTATTAATATTAATTTTATTAGGTGATCTTGAAATTGATCAAATAATGTTAGAGTTGAATTATATCCTCATATATATATGTGTGTTATTTAGCATGTACCCGACGTGTCCGTGACTTATTATTTCCAAAAATAACGTTTTGGAGTGTCGTATCAGTATCCCGTGTTAGTATCTGTGCTTTTTAGGTTTAAAATTTTAAAATGTGCTCTGTTTGACATGAAACGATTGAGTAACTCTTTCTTACTAACATAAAAGTGTAGAAAAAAAAAGGAAGTTAAAAAGGACACCTGGTTTATGCCCAAATCTAAAAAATGGAAGTGTAAGTTTCATAAAAGCTAAAATAGAGATTTTAAAGGTCTAAATATCCAAACGTGATTTGATTGACACCAAAATGGACAAGTAACTATTTGTTACTAAAAGAAAGGAGTTAACAAATAGTTTTGGAGTGTCGTATCAGTATCCCGTGTTAGTATCTGTGCTTCTTAGGTTTAAAATTTTAAAATGTGCTCTGTTTGACATGAAAACGATTGAGTAACTCTTTCTTACTAACATAAAAGTGTAGAAAAAAAAGGAAGTTAAAAAGGACACTTGGTTTATGCCCAAATCTAAAAAAATGGAAGTGTAAGTTTCATAAAAAGCTAAAATAGAGATTTTGAAGGTCTAAAATATCCAAACGTGATTTGATTGACACGAAAATGGACAAGTAACTATTTGTTACTAAAAGAAATGTGTAGGATAAAATAGGAGGCAAAAGGGACTCTCGATTTGGGAGTTATGCGCAAATCTAGAAACTTAAAACTCTTAAGTTTCTTAAAGAGCTAGAATTGATGTTTTGAAGGTCGAAAATGTCTAAGCGTTATCCGATTGACATGAAAATGGATGAAGAACTCTTTATTACTAAAGTGAAATTGTAAAAAAAAAAATGATAACGAAAAAGGAGTCCCGATTTGGGAGTTATGTGCAAATCTAGAAAGTTAGAAGTATAACCTATCAATTTTTTTTCTTAAAGGGCTAGAATTGAGGGTTTGAAGGTCTAAAATGTCCCGAGGTGATCGATTAAACCAAAATAGATGAGTAACTATTCCTTACTAAAAGAAAGTGGAGGAAAAAACAGGAATCGAAAAGGACTCTTGGTTTGGGAGTTATGTGCAAATCTAGAAAGTTAAAAGTATAAGTTTCTTAAGAGATAGAATTGAGGTTTTGATAGTCTAAAATGTCCAAACATGATCTGATTGACACGAAAAAGAGATGAGTAGCTCTTTCTTACTAAAAGAACAGTGTAGGAAAAACAAGAGGCAAAAAGAATTCCTAGTTTGGGAGTTATGCACAAATCTAGAAATTGAAAGTATAAGTTACTTAAAGAGCTAGAATTGGGGTTTTGGAGGTCCAAAATATTCAAACTTGATTCGATTGACATGACAATGGATGAATGACTCTTGCTTTCTAAATAAATTGTAGGAAAAAATGCGAGTCAAAAAGAAATTCCAGTTTGGGAGTTATGCGAAAATCTAGAAAATTGAAAGTATTAATTTTCTTAAAGAGCTAGAATTGATGTTTTGATAGTCTAAAATATCTAAATATGATCCGACTAACACGAAAAATGATGAGTAAAGAAACTCCTGGTTTTGGGAGTTATGCACAAATCTAGAAAATTGAAATATAAGTTTCTTAATGAACTAAAATTGAGATTGTGAATGTCCAAAATTTTCAAATTTGATCCAATTGACATGAAAATAGACGAGTAACTCTTTCTTACTAAAATAAAATTATAGAAAAAATTATAGGCAAAAAGGACTCCCAATTTGGGAGTTATGTGCAAATCTAGAAAGTTAGAAGTATAAGGTTCTTAAGGAGTAAAGTTGAGGTTTTGAAGGTTTAAAATGCTCTAACGTGATCCGATTGACATGAAAATAGATGAGTAACTCTTTCATACTAAAAGAAAAGTGTAGGGAAAAAATGAGACTCAAAGGGACTCTCGGTTTGGGAGTTGTGTAATCTTAAAAGTTAGGAGTATAAGTTTCTTAAAGAGATATAATTGAGGTTTTGATGGTCTAAAATGTCCAAATGTGATCCGGTTGTCACCAAAATGGACCAGTAACTCTTTCGTACTAGAACAAAAGTGTAGAAACAATGGTTGTTAAAAATAACTCTCGGTTTAGGTGTTATGCACAAATTGGAAGTCTATGTTTCATAAAAATTTAGAATTGAGGTTTTAATGATCCAAAATTTTCTAATGTGATCCGGTTGATATGAAAATGAATGAGTAACTCTTTTTACCAAAAGAAAAGTGTAGGAAAAAATGAGAGTTAAAAAGAACTTCTAGTTTGGGAGTTATGGGCAAATATAGAAATTTTGGAGCCTATGTTTCATAAAAGCAATAATTGAGGTTTGGAGAGTTCAAATGTTCAAACGTGATTTGATTGACATGAAAACGGACAAGTAACTCTATTTTACTAAAGCCTAAAGTAAAGGTGTAGAAAAAAAATAGGAGTTAAAAAGGATTCATGGTTGGGAGTTATGCGTAAATTTAGGTACTTGAAGTCTAAGTTTTATAGAAAGCTAGAATTGAGGTTGAGTGTCCAAATTGTCTAGAAGTAATATGATTGACACAACAACGAACAAACTAACTTTTTTCTCTAAGTGAAAGGTGTAGGATAAAAAATTAGAGTACAAAGCACTTTCGGTTTGGGAATTAGGTAAAAATATAGGAACTTGGGCCTTTTGAGAGATAACTCACTCTCTTCTATGGTGTATACTTTTATAGAGGGAAAATAGGAGAAGATTTGGAGGAGTAAGAGAAGGAAGATATAATCAATCTCTTCAACTAGTTTTCATCAGTAATCTATTCTTCAAGAATAAGGTATTCGTAACCCTTCTTTTCAAAGATCCAAATTAATTTTTAAAATTGCTTTTGCTATAACTATAAACCTAACAAGACTTCTATGGTGTATAACTTCTATAGAGGGAAAAGAGGAGAAGATTTGGAGGAGTAAGAGAAGGAAGATACAATCAATCTCTTCAACTAGTTTTCTTCAACAATCTATTCTTCAAGAATAAGGTATTTGTAACCCTTCATTTCAAAGATCCAATTAATTTTTAAAATTGCTTTGGCTATAACTATAAACATAACAAGATCGAACCAAGTACTTAAAATGGTTCGAATAAGGTTGTTATTTGCACATTATTTTTCAAAATTATAATGCCTTGCTCAAAACTCAATCGAAGGTCTTTTAATGAGACTTGGTCTCAATTGAATGAGCTACTTGTGGAGCCACTATTTGGCTCAAAAGAGATATCTTGGATAGTTCTCAATTTAATAAATTTTTGTAGATGTAAAAGAGGGACTTGTTCTTTTATTAAGAGAGAGAGAGAGAGAGAGAGAGAGAGAGAGAGGCTTATGCACATTTTTAGAGACATCATTAGGGTTTCAAAGGCTAGAACAAAAGATTTTCATCATTGAAATGCACTTAGAAAACCTAGACATTAATGATCTAAACCTAGTTTGCAAATCTTCTTTGGAGAGTATTAGCATGGAGGGTTTTGGCTACTATGATTGGTGGACACGAAGGCCTGTGGATTTGAGTTGTGAACAACTTTCGAGGATTGAAGTTGGAGCTATGAAGAACACTTTTGGATTCAAGTCAAGAAGTGTATGTGATCAACATTAGTGAGGCTTGATGAGTTGAATCGTCATGTAAATTGAGTCAAGTTGAGTCTATATTCTTTCAATTCTTCGTAGTGGATTTGTGCATTTAGACTAGGTGTCATGCCTCGATTTTTTGCGAACCCGGGACGCGAGTAATGAAGTCGAAAGAAGATAAAATAAAGGACAATCTAAATGAATTTTTTTTTTAAACATGCATCTGTTTTCATCAATACATATAACAACGTAAAATACATCCCATAAATACATCGTTCACATGTCTTTCAGGCTTAAGCCCTTACATTTCAAATATGCCCCAAGGGCCAAAAATACTCCAAGTACATTCTCCTATCAAGGTATCACCAAGTCTCAGGTAGCAAGGGCATCCTCATCTGTAATATGTGTCCCACGAATGGGTTAGCTCAACTGCTAGTATAATATAGTGCTAATGCAAGAAACAAAATTAAGGCGTGGCATGTGTAAGTGTACATTTATCTCTACATGTCATCCAATGTCATCAATGCAACACATGATCAATATGCATGACGCACCCATGCAAACTTTATGTCATACCCATGTCTCATCTTACGGTCCTTTCCCGATGGCTTGAGTACCATGTTCTCACTTTACGGTCTGTTCCCGCTAGCATGAGTACCATGGCTGATTTTGAGATTTTCACCACAGGATCTACACCCTCATAATGCATAGCACCACGTGCTCAACTCACACCATGCTTTCAAGGAATCACACTATGCCAATATGCCCTAATTTCACCATGCAATGATGTGATCTTAACGAAACTATTTATCAACACATGAAGCATGCTTTAAGTTATGCACATTCTACTTAAAGCAATAATCAAATCACACAACTCAGTCCACAAGTTCACGTATCATGAACAATCTATTTAATCACATGCTCGGTATTCACATTCATCATCTTAACAATTCCATAAATCACACATGATGACAACACATGGAATATACATATAGTCATGACCCACATCTATCATTCATCCAAGCATTCAGAAGGATAGTAAGAAACACATAGACATAGAAACAATTGAACAACATAGCAATTACTCCTAAACTTAATTATATTTCTTACTTAGCAAAATATCATACCTGACGGGTTGGTATCAACCCTAAGAAGTAGTGCTGGTAGTGTAATGGAACTAACAGTAAGAAAGTAGAAGGTCAGACCGCCTTCTCCTTGCCCTTCAGTATTCCTAAAATCATAAAATGCAACTTCGTCCGTCTGCTACTTAAATGATGCTATTCATCAAATTTTATGTCTTTATTTTATTAGTTTCTATTTTGCCAAATTAAACTCTACTGTTAAGTCTGGAACGTCGAAGAAAATAGGTTTAGGCTTTCACGGAATTTAATTTGGACATCCGGGCTAAAAAGGGCAAAATGGTCATTTTGCACTTTTACAGTTTCTTCCATCTCGACACCTCTTCTCACAATCAGACTCCACGGTTGAGTTTGAAATATTTGAAATAATAAAGTTTCACTATTCTTTTATTTTAATCGGAGTTCGTTTGGCCGTGTTTTGACTCAGGGCATTTTGGTAATTTTATTTTTGGGTTCTACGGGTCTTTTATTTTTCGGGACCTCGTCTCATATCACGAACCTCACCATTGGTCTTAGGAGGTCCAAGATAGTCAGAAAACATATATGACTTGTCTTCATTGGACTCTGGGCAATTTAGGCATATTTAATTTAATTCAATTATTAAATTAGGTGTATTATATATATATATATATATTAGTGGCATAATTGGGCACGGTTGGTAACCGTCCCAATTGGCCACACGCTCCAGCCCCCACGCGCCTGGTCCCTATTTCGATTCCCATGGTCCGCACTTCCCCACCCTTTTTCCTTCCTTTTTATTTTTATTTTTTGAATCGTTGGGCCAAATAGGCCTAATTCCTCTCTTAATAAAACAGGCCCCATTTCCCTTTCTAACCCCAAGCAAGCCCAAGTCACCGAAAACAATTAAACCCAACCGGTAGCCCAACAGGGACGGCCCAACCCTCGGCGCAAGTCACCCCCCCTTTATCCCCGACCTTCCGATCACCATCTCCGGTGACCTGGCCAACACCGATCACCGGAAATTCGTGCCCCACGCCGTTTCCCACTACTTTTCACATCCAAAATTTCCCTTTTTCCTTCCAAACGAACCCTAGGACCCTAAGGGATTTATTTAGATCGTTCATGAACTCCAAACAGTCCACATGCACTGACCCAATCGGTTTTTCGACCATGTAGTACCCAGATTACGGCGACTGATATTTTCCTTTTTCCGTGCCTGTTCCTCTAATATTTTAACTCTACTCTTTTTCAAATTGTTTTCTGCACCCAACATGGTTATTTTCCTAGCATTTAAACTAAGTTTGATACGTAAAATATCAAGGGCCGAACCTTCCACCCTATACCTGCAACTTGAGTTTTCTATCTCATTTTTCACTCTTTTTCACTTTATTTCTTTTGCATAATTTCCAGTTATTATGCTCTACAAGACCCTATGCTCAAAACCAAATAATCATGCTTTAAATTAGGTTGTATGCATAGAAAAATCTTAGAGAGAGAAAGTGTATAGGTTTGTGATTTTTACCCTCTTTAGGATGTTTCCCTCTCCTTCTTCTTCTTGGTTCGACTTCTGAGTTTTCTTCCCTTCTATTTAGAAACTCTCCCGTTCTGATTTTCTCTCTAGTTTTCTCTCAATTCCAACGGCATACACTCATATACACATAGGTATATACACTCTCACGCCACTGTCCAGGCCAGCTACAACCCCCCTATCTCTGAATTTCTCTTTTTTCTTCCCCTCCCTTTTCAAAATGCATTAAATGCATTTCGTGTTACTTTAGTTTTCCATGTATATATATATATATATATATATATATATATATATCTTATATTGCACACACACACACACGGCTGCACACACACACCTGTCCTCCACCCCCTTTAACCTATGTATATACATATCTATATATACCTATATACAACACATCAAATATGTACACGTGTATATATATATGGTCACACATGCATCACACACATGGATAACCCACATTACATGCATACACTAGGAGAGATAATAAAATAAAAAAATAAAACCAATTAAATAATAAGTTAGATAAATAAATAAATAAATTTTCATTCCAAAAAAAAAAATTATTCAAAAATTTCAAATCTTTACACTAGGTCTTGTGGTTTTCTCCTTCTAGGCTTTTTCACATAAAAATCTCGGTGTTCACTTTATGTGATTGATTATATAGATTTAATTCTATTGCTTGATTATTTAGAAATTGAAATTGCACGGACTTGGAATATTAGGATACTTGTACTAATAAATTGAAATCAGTTGAATCCATGATAAACTGGTTATTAACGTATTCACCCCTTATGTCAAGTCTATCATGTCTAGATGCTAAACTATCATTTTCAAACTCATCGATGGTGCCATGGTGCGAATATAGGCCCCCTTAATCGAGATTTGTGAGAAAATCATCATGTGAATAAATTTAGGTGTGGTCAATTCTCTTTTTATGAGTTCTGTCGTGTGCTTGATTAATTGCACATTCAATTTTCTTGAATTACTTGTTTGGTTCTTGAGAAATGCAAGAACATTGAATTTTTGGAAAAAAAGAAAATCTTAATCTCAACGTTGTGAAATATTTGTAATATCTATTTTAGAAAATGCATTTTTCCTAGAAATTTCCTTAGAAAATCCCTTCTACCAGTGGCATTATTGTGGATTCTCAACAATACTTTCTTAGAAATTCTCATAGTTTTCCTTGCCTATCAAATTTGGGCCCTGACCCTGAAACAAATTAATTCAAGATAGGGGTGGGCTTGAGTTGGGTTGCTCAGGCTCAAGGTTGGACTCGGGTTGACCGTCTCATAACTTGTGCTGATTGGATAGGCCTCAAGCTCGGCCGAGTCTGCTTGAGTTTCACCCCTAGTTATTGCAAGACTTCCAGACACACTTTGATAAGGGGAAGTGTGTAATATATATTTTGCAAAACACAACAATGCTTGTGTGATTAAGCCTTACCTTTGGAAAGGTCAATGTAATTTTAAAAAATGTGGAATTATATCAATATAAGGTCTTTAACCAAGCCTATTAAGAAAAAACTATTTGATATAGAAGAACATCTTAATCTTGTACAAAAAGAAAGAAATCACTAAAGAGTTGAGCAATAAAAGCACTAGGACCTCCTTAAAAGGGCCAATTAAGCTACAAATCGAATAAAACCTCTAAAACTGACTGACTTTAATAGTACCACGAACAGATGCTATATTCATTAGTTTTCTAGATTAGAATTGTAGATAGAGACATGACGTTTGGAACACACACATGCACATTGCAAAAACACACAGATCAAGTGCGCCTGTTGCGAATGAGCTGCAATTTGATTTTGTTCAACTTGGAAACCACCTCTTGTATGTCATTCCTCTCCTCCGGTATTTCTTTGCAACACTCCAAGCCCAACTCCATGATAGCGAGTAGACTGTCTTGTGTGGCAATCATATCTCCATTTTCTATCCTCAATAAACCACAATCCACAACCTCCATTAATTTGTCAGAAGTGATGCATTCACCCAATGCCTCAAACTCAGTTCTCCAGTGAACATTTCATCCGTGGGTTTCTTTTTGTGAATGTCTCCAGCAACATTATACCATAGCTGAAAATATCACCTCTTGTGGACACTCTTCCTTCGGAGCCATACTCTGTCAAATAGTATAGACTTAGTCTTCAAGAAGTGTAATTGAAATACATGACCTTCATTGTCCTCTAATATTTACAAATATTTTATATATACATATAGCAATAAAGATACATATCCCTGGAATGATATTTAAAAAAAAAAAAGGGTAGATTACACTGACTTCTCCTGAAGTTTTTACAATTACACTGATCTCCCTCAGTTTTTGAAACTACATTGACCTCCCCTACTTTACTTGACAAACTATAAACACCCCCTTTCGTCAATTTTTTTTTCCAAAATGAAAAAATTGCCCCTTTCATGTCTTTTTTTTACATTTTTTTTTCAATTTTGACCATTTTTATTTTCATTTTCAAATAAATATTGATTAAAACCTTAAATTAATTTTTATATAAAATGAAAATAAGTTATTTACCTTAAATCTATTTTTATATAAAATAATTTTTTTAAAAAAAGTTAAAAAATTGGTCAAAATTGAAAAAAAAAAAAACGAAAGGGGCAATTTTGTCATTTTGAAAAAAATGACTAGAGTGGGGTATTTGTAATTTATCAGGTAAAGTAAGAGGGTTAGTGTAATTTCAAGAACTTGAGGAGGTTAAAGTAATTGTCAGAAACCTCAGAGGTCAGTGTAATTTACTATAAAAATACTTTGGGCTAAGGCCTGATTGTCTTGGGTGCTATTTTCTCATCCTAGTGCTTGATTAGTCTTTTTTTTTCTTCCAAAAGGTGTTATTTACAAGTCCTATTTATAAATAATCACAAAAGTAAAAATCGTATTTACAAAATTAGAAGTTTCTCTATTGTGAACCTTCTCAGAAATCCAACTGCCAACTAACCCAGGCCATGGCTGGGAAACCAAAAAATCACAATCCTCACTTTGTGAGACTTGAAACAATGGCTTTTTCTGTGGGGCAAGGCACCAGATGCCTCTCAGACGTTAATGGCTTCAATGTAGCGCTGAATAGTCAATGTAGTTTTTACCTAGATTAAAAATCTTAGATGTGTCAAAATGTATAAACTAAATGTTCAATCCAGTATTAGGCTTTTGATCCATTGTTTCAATGCATGAATGGTTGGCATAATTGAGTTTTCTACTTAGCAAACATTTTTCTTGTACTTCATCAAGATTTTATATATGTTGTTTTGATGGGTAAGTTCTGGGTGGGAGCAAATGTGCAAAAGGAAAACTATGCTACATGATGCAACTATGGGTCAGAGCTTGACATTTGGCTTGGAGAAACGATCACGAGCTTATTGAAGTCATATGATGAACTTGATGACAAAAATTGATAATTAACATGCAATTAAATCTTTTGATGCCAAATTTTCTCCATGAAAATTACAGAACATTTCACTTCAGCTAACTTCTATATATGGTAAATGTATTTAGTTTGTATGTTGGGACTCCAAACCTCAGATTTGTAACTAGTCTTGGAACTATAAAGTAGATAAAGATGAAAGATTTACCTGGTGCAATATAACCGAGTGTACCTAAAGTCTTGGTTTGTGTTGCAGTTGGTTTTTGGCTAAAATCTTTGCAATGCCAAAGTCGCATACATGTGCAACCATGTCTTCATCTAAAAGAACATTGTTGGGCTTCAAATCACAGTGGACTATAGGCTCTGATTGACCATGATGGAGGTATTCCAAAGCTAATGCAACATCGAACATGATGCTCACTCTTTGAAAAAGATCTAAGCAGTAGTTATGAGAATAGAACCACTTTCAAGGCTTCCATTTGGCATGTACTGCAAAACCAAAGCTCTAAACTCAGGATTAGAGCATGTGCTTATGACTTTGACAAGATTCCTATGCCTGGTTGTTCAAGACTTCACATTCTGCATCAAAACTTTTGAAAGCTCCTTCAAGTTGCAAATTTAGAATTTTAACAGCAATAGTTGTATCATCTGAGAGTATCCCTTTGTATACAGAACCAAAGCTTCCTACTCCAAGAAGGTTGGCGTCACAGAAGTAATTTGTAGCACGATGAAGCTCATATACGAAATCATTCTATACTCCATGGTAGGTAATATATCATGAACTCTAGCTGCACATTACTTTCTTGATATTTCTTCAGCATATATAAGAAAGCAACAACTGCCATGAATGCAATAGTTGGCAGAATAACTTTGAGCAAAATTTGTTTAGTCTCTGATTTCTTGTTAGAGTGGCTGTAAGGTGGGACTTGTAAATCTTGATTCCCACAAAGTGCTTCATTATGCAAGAAAGATTGCCCTGTAAAATTTGGAAAAGGTCCTCCATTTGGAATCTCCCCTAATAGCTTATTGAAAGAAAAAGTTCAATACCTAAGATGTGAGAGTTTCTCAAGAAACTTGGGTATTCTACTAGACAGATTATTGTGGGAGAGATCAATAAATTCCAAAGCTATCAAATTGCCAAATGATTGTGGAATGTTGCCTTCAATGAGTTCCTAGATAGATTTAGAGAAACAAGGCGCTCAAAGGCCCCAATGAATATTGATATGTTTCTAGAGATTCTATTCTAAGATAAATCCATGTACTTGATGAAGACCAACTTTCCCTAGTCTGAGGTAAGTTTCCACTCAAAGAGTTGGATGATAAACACAAGATTATTAGATTTCCAAGCCCCCATAAACTCGTCGGTATTAATGAGTTCAGTGCATTTGAACTTAGGAGCAGCTTCTGTAGCCGACTCAGATTCCCTATGCAAGATGGGTTGGTCCATAGAGGCTATTTGGTTTGACTGATAACTCTCCCAAGTTTCTCAAATGACATAGCTCATGTGGAATGGATCCTTCAATTTTGTTATTACCAAGATACAATCTTTGTAGGTTCCCTAGTCCAACAATTGTTGATGGGATGGTTCCATTTAGATTGTTATTGCTTAGATCTATAAAATTCAAGTTTCTAAAGGTACCAACTCCTCTAGGAATATGCCCTTTTATTTGGCATGAGAATGCAAAAAAGTTTGAAGAGGACTTAAATTATTTCCAATTGAATTTGGTATGATGCCATCCAATGGATTGTAGTTTACAAGCAACCATTTCAAGCTTCTGCAATTTGTTAAAGCTGTGAGAAAATGAAGTTCAGTGCTTCCAATCTCTCCTGTCAGCTGGTTGCCTCCGACACTGAACCACGATAGTTGCTCTAAGTTGCCTAGAGATTTTGGTACTGGCCTAGTAATAAGTTAGCTTCCAGAGTTAATCTAGCGAGCTTAGAAGAGTTCGACAAATACAATGGAATGTTTCCGCCAAGCTGATTATCTTGTGCTTGGAATTGTTGAAGATTTGGAAGCCGAAGCCAGTAGTTGTGGGCAGGGTTCCAGAGAAGGCATTAAAAGCAAAGGAAAGAGACTCTAGGGAGGAGATATTAAATATTGCTGAAGGTATTACACCAGAAAGAAGGTTTATTCCTAAATTGAAATCAATTAAATTCGAAAGACCTCCCAACTCATTAGGAATGACTCCATGATTGTAGTTTGTTCCCAAATAAATTTGATCTAAACTTGAAATGTTGCCTAGGGAAGGTGGGATGGTTCCAGAGATGTTGTTAACACCAATATTTAACCTCTTAAGCTTATGGAGTCTCCCAACTTTCGCTGGTATGGTTCCATTGAAACTATTGTAGTATAAAAACTAATGTGTAAGCTCTGTACACTGGTATATTGTAGAAGGAGTATGGCCACTGATGTGGTTGTAATAAAGACTTAGTCTTGAAGTTTAGGGCAATTGCTGCAAAGATCTTTTGGAAGAGTGCCAGAGATGTTATTGTTTTGAAGCAAAACATACCTCAGAGAAGTGACATTAAAAATAGGGAAAGGGATAGAACCTGCCAAGCCACTGCTCTCTGATTCCAAGTACTCTAATGTGGAGATGTCGCCTATTGATGATGGGGATGGAACCCGAAAGGTTGTTTTCCGTCGAGGGATAGACCACGAAGCTTGGGTAAGATGCCAAACTCCTTTGGTATTCCACTAGTGAAGTTGTTATATTCAAGTAATATGGCTTGTAATCTTCAACAGTGGTGCAAACTTGGTGGGATCACTCCTTCAATTTGATTGTGTGCTAAATTCAGTTATTCAGATGACGCAAGTGGCTAAACTCAAGAGGGAGCTGGCCCTGAAAAACTGTTGTTCCTTAGGTCTAGCAGCACAAGAAAGGATAGGTTAGAAAGATGAGGGGAGATGGTGCCTTGGAGGCCCATGTAGCCGAGATCCAGAACAATAACACGTTGTCTGTGGGTACTACAGGTGACTCCTATCCAATTACAGAAGTTGATTGAAGTGGTCCAATTGTGTGCCAAAACATTGGTTGATCAAACCTGATTTTAGACTTGAAGGCAAGTAGAGCTGACTGATCAGTGAAATTGGAGGAAGACATGGCAAACCAAACCATGCATGATTTTATAACAACATTGTAAAGAGCAAGATAACAACACACCTTTCCATTAACAGGTTTTAGATTCAGAGATAGAGTTGGGGGATTATTGCGATAGATTTCTTTAACTTTATACATATAGCAAAATTCATAGGTGATGTATTTTGTCTTGCAAGTTTCAATTATTCAATCTGTCATGATTGAGTGATGCTATATTATATATTATATGACCATTGTATAATTTTTGGGTTTTAGTCCTTACCCATGTATCAGCATTTTGAAGTCATCTTAGTGACCGTTGCCTATATATGGACCTCTTTGAAAAATGATTGGAAAAGCAATTTTTATTAAGACTTCTATTGAGACTAAAATTTGGTCAATTTAGATTAGTTTCCTATCAACGTATTTTATTCTTGTTTTACTTGAACTTTAGGAATTCTTTATATAATGATGGCTATATAGATTAGAAACAATTTTTGGTTGAAAAAAATTGCTAAAGACATCTTTCTCTTTTTCAATTGTTCTTGGTATTGAGATGAATCATCATGGCTTTTGTTGCCTTTGTTCTTGATATTTTTCATATGAGAATTAATATAAATCAAAGAAGGTTTCCACCCGTTTTTAAACGCCCTATACACTATGTTGCTTCAATAATAATTGTGGATGTTTACTTGGATTAAATTTATGACAGAAATGGTGATTATGAAGGAAAGACTACACTAACTTAACAACATAAAATGGTGATTATGAAGAGGAGGTGAAAGTCTATTTGTGCGTTTGGTTTAATTGGACTAAAATTACCATATTTAAGAAGGTGATGTAAAATAATTGACAGATCCTAGATGACTCAATACAACCCGAGGTGATCCGAAATTTTATTGAAAAACTTTGACCTAATTTTGACTCATTTTTGGGGGGATTTTAGTTCCTTAAATTCGGATTAGTATTAGTATTTTCTTAATTCGATTAGTTGAAGGAATTAATAATTTCTTATTTAAAGTAATAATTTTCTAGCTCTATAAATGTGGTGTAATATGTCTTTAATATTCACCTTTTTCTATCATATATACAGTTTTGAATTTAGAGGATTTATTCTGATTGCCTTTGTCAAAACTGAGTGCCTCTATCTCTTCTTCCGCCAGATCTGCTCTACCAATTATGGCCTCTACCTTCTCCATTGTTATAGTTTTGTCCTTTATTTTGGTAGCTTTGAAATCATTGATTAAAGCTTGTATTATTTTGAGGCTCCACTTTTTTATTCTTTAAATTTAATTGAGCTTGCCAAGCTTCTTCTACTGAATTTTTGATTTTCCATTCAAGTGTTGTTCATGAACCAACAACAAACTCAGTAATTCATCCATCATCATGGACTCGAAGCCGTTGGATCTTCAATAAGAGTCATTTTATATTCAAATCGCAATGTTAAGCTTCCAAATTTTTTTCAACTATTTGAAGGTTTTCCAGTTTTACATCATTAGTTTTCATCTCATTAACAAGCGTCAAGGTCCGCAAAAAATAATCAAAAATAGTTTCTAATTTTCTTGATTTGCAACAATTCAAAACCTTTTATGCAATTTTTTGAAATCTGGCCATTTTCACCGTATTAATACCAACATATGTTTTTTTTTTTTTAAAGAATATCTCATGCTTGTTTCACAGATTGAACATGGGCAATTTTATTAAAAATTGAAAAATCTAGTGCTTGATGAATACAATTTAAGGTTTTAAAGTGTGCTTGTCTTGTTTGTTCATTTGAATCTTCTGAAAGCTTTTCCTCAATGAATTTCATCGGCAAACAATTTGAATTGAAAAATATCTTCATCGCATTCTCCCAATGAAAAAAATGAGTTTTGCCATGTACCGTATAAACAAGTGATGTCAACCTCAGGAACTAAGAACTAGATTATTGTATTATAACATAAAAAAAAAAAAAAACAAATTGTGAAGAAGCTTTATGTTTGCTTGGGAAATGTGTAGAAGAATCATTATTGAAAACTCTAAGCTCAAGCTATTACTCTTATTAAAAACAAGGGTTAATCAGGGTTAAGTCCTTGAATAAAGTGGTAAATTATTATAAAGTCCATGGATGTTTCTAATTGAAGGCGAAAGATTTGGTTATTTTTATTTTTGAGCCCAAATCTATTATGATGACAAGTCACTTGTAGTTTTTTTTGAGCAATGACAATAATACTCAAATAACATATTCGTTCAAAATAGGAAACCCCCAAATTGAATAACCCCTATCAACGCCGCTCTATGTTTATCTTTCGCCCAAAGTCATCTGATCCTCCATCGTCGATCCTATAAAAGTAGTCAATAAAACTCTTTCTCAGCCACTTATCTCTCTTCTCTCACTCTCTCATTCCTCTACTTGCTCACCAAAGATTGAAGCCTTTCAAAATTTCTTGTTTTCAATTTGGTGTTGGTAGTTACAGTCTTGTAGAATTCATCCGAGCCAGGGGATTTGCACGGTGTTGTTGCGATGAAGGTGAGGACTTGGATTGGCCAAGATGTTGTTGGAATGCTAGAGCTATTAGATGGCATGTTGGGAGTTTCTTAGGCTCAAATTCCTTTTTTTTTTTTCAAATCTTACAAGTTATGATTCATTTATTGCACCAATTAAATAACTCTAAATATTTGAAAAATTACATTCAATGTTGTTTAATTCATTTTTGGTGGGAAGACATGTTAATGAAATATATCCAAGGACATTTATTTTATAGATTTTGAATTTTAGAGTTCAAATATATAAATTTATTGAAAATAGATTTATATATAGGTCACAGACATCCAACTTGGTTATTTGTGGAGAAAAACACGAAAGGGGTATTTTTGTCCAATAAATGATGGTGGACTTGTTTGGTTACTAAGTTTGGACTTTGACTTGTTGATAATTTTGTTACTTTTCATACACCTATAGTTGAACGATCCTAAAAACAAACAACAAAACAAGCCAAATTCACACTGGTAGCAATCCCACAGCTTGGGCTCTTGGCAATCACACTGCACAATATTGGCTAGCACACGTGTATATATATTACACACTCCTATTTTCTCTCAATCAAGGAGATTTACCCATACCATAAATTAATCATTCTACTTCAACTATCATTAGAACTATTCAACTATAGTCCAATTACTATTAGGATACTATTAAATAGAATTAGGAAACTTTCTAAATTATATGGACTTGGTTTAATTGGATCACATTAATGAACTTGAGACACTAAAATATTCAATTGAAGTAGGATTAGAATAATATGCAACACAAAGGAACAACTTGCAAAACCGTCATATATAGACAAGATAATATTTCTTGAGAATAAGTTGTAACAATGTTTTAGTTAAAAAAAAAAGAAGAATAAAACTAATGAAACTATTGAAAAGAATAAGTTTTGAGTTTTTTTTTTAAGACCCTAGTTCCTAAAATTTAGAGTAACTTAAATTTGTTATTTTGTGTTCTATTCGGAGTAAGATTGTATTTATATATACAAGGATCTAAAGTGACAGTTAATTCCATTTAGTTCATTTACTGAAATTTTAGATTTTCATTTTATTCCTTGTGGATTCAAGGTTTCTCTTGTAGATTTGAGAACCTCGTCTATTAGAATGTTATCTAGCCTCCCTCTGGTTACAATGCAAAGGGAAACTTCCTTCAAGAGATAGAATTGTAAGTTGGGGTGCATCTTCTTTGGCTAATTGTCTTCTCTACTCTAATTATGTTAAAATTCCTATGAGGCATATACTATAAATGATAGAAATTATTATTTATCATAGAGTTACATAGAATGTCCCAAGTTTGTTCTTTAACTATTACACCCTAAATAACTAAATAGTAATCGTCGATCATAGATGGTAAATCAAATGATCTAAAAATCTTCCCTTAGTTAATTTTTATTATAGCCAAGTGCTTAATACATAATGGAGCAATAATAAACAAGCACAAAAAATCAAACACATTTTTAAGTGGGAAAACTCTCAAGGGGAATGAAAACTCGCTATTGCAACGAAACAATCTACGAGCAAGTTGATCCAGTTCATGGTATAAAAAACTTACAAACTTCCTTGTGATTTATCGCTAGTCTTTAATATTACTTTGTCTCCCACTACCCTTTTGCCTTCCGATCTACAACTCTACTAGTTCTTTGTTCATTGTTTACGTCAACCCACACCTTGTAACGATCAAGATCCTCAGATCCACAACTTCAAGTGTCCAACTCCCATGAAATGATCTAGATGTACAATATATGCCCTTTAGTGATGCAACAAGAATCACACAAACTCCTTTTCTACAAAGAGTGTGACTATATACAAATAATCTTATTTCATGAATAATTGTCAACAATATCTCAATAAGCTCTCTAGGATTCTAGGGTTATTTGTGTCAAGGATCTATGTAACAACTTCGAAAGACACATTATAGAGACCTATCAGTAACATAACAAGATTAGGAAACCAATTAGCCAATCAAGTCTCGCAATTTAGAGACAAGTGTTCGAATTTTGGATGATACAATATGTGTTTGAAAGATCCATAAACACATTTGGATTGTCCAAGTTCTTTTGACTATTTTACATATCTTTTAAACTTTGTTGTGTTTAATCAAAAGGATCACCGTTCGAATGGTCAAGGGGGCATTTAAACTATCAAGTCACTATTTTGGTTCTCCGTTTCAACCAACCCAATTCAATGGTCTACTGAACCTAAGGGCCAATTAGGAATATAATTTGGAAAGATAATAAGATTAGGAAACCAATTAGCCAATGAAGTCTCATAATTTGGAGACAAGCTTTCGAATGGACAAGAACCATTCCAATGATACAATCTACTTTTGGATAACCTACAACCACATTTGGATGGTCTAGGTTTTATTAACCATTTTACATAAGTTTCAAACGTTGTTGTGTGTGAATGATAGACAATTAAAACTTTTAATGTTAGAATAGTCAAGAGTTGCATTTGAACCATCAAGTCATTATTTTGGCTCTCTATTTCAACTAGTCCAATGCAATGGTTTATTGAACCTAAAGGTCAATTAATCACAATCCTATGGTCTTTCTAAGCTACAGTCAAAACTAAAAAGTCTAAGAGTATGTATAAAATTAAATGCAACTATGTTAATGACCAAAACGAATGACTAAACACATACACTAACTAATTTATATAGGGCATGTTGTATGTGTTTATACATTCTTTTAGCATAATCTTGAAGTCTTCATTCACTTGTGCTAATGCTTCATCTTTAAAGTCTCGCTTGTGTCATTCAATCTGACTGGTCTTGAATTCTTCACTGGAATAGAAAGATTGTACTAAAATTCAAGTAGCTTAACAATTACAGACTCAAGGTTTTGAAATAAATTGTCTACGTATAATAATTAAGGGAAACATACATTTTTTCTCACATGTTGAACATCTATTCTTTTCTTGCACATACTTCACTTTTGTGTGGAAGCTAGTTCTAATTAACTACCTCATCACTAGAGCTCCTTCAAGCTAGAATTTAGAGTTAAATTGGGCTACTCACAATTTGAAAGATGATAGTTTCCTATCGAACATGAAAAGCTTGCTCTTGCAGCCATTTTTTTTTTTTTACTTTTTTTAGAGGGAAATGAATAATAGGCTTTCGATGTAAGTGTGTAACTTCTTAATTAAGTTATATTGCAACTCATTGCTATAGTTCAAATCATGCCTTTTTTGTTTATGGCATAAGGTCCTTAATTCTTTTTAGTACTAGATGGATTCTTTGTACTAGAACCCCCCAAGAACTATTTTCGTCCCTAAAGGTCATGCTTGCTTTGTTTGCCTCTATGCTTAGTTGTGAGTTGGTTTTATTTTAGGCTTTTTGCCTCTTTGGCGGTGTCCTCTATCTGTTTTGGTTTTCCTAATTTTTGCATTCGTTTTGTATCCTTGCTTCCCCCCCCCCCCTTTTTTCTTGTTTTCTTTGGTTCTTCAATAAAATTATTACTTACCCATAAAAAAGATGATCTAAAAGTTAACAATTTTTTAATTCTACATATGTTTTTCGAATCCTTAATTTGAAAAAGATGAAATCATACTATCTTATTTATTAGGGAAGATATGCATCCCAATCAGCACATTAAAATATAACAATTATGCTACAAAACAAGTACAGATAATGGCCAAGCACTAGGAGATAAACCCTAAGAAAGCCTAGCTAGGCAACAAGAAAAAAGCTAAACAACTAAAAACAAACCTTCATTAGTGCTATGCCATATGCTATACACAACACTAGTTTATTGAACCAAAACATTAAACATGAGCACTTGCATTTTAGGACATAGTCATGCACAATGTAAAAATACACCATTCATCAGTCACCTCGGTTTTTTGAAGGAGTTGCATTTTGGTTTTGTTCAACTTGACCACAACTTCTTTTATGTCACATCTCTCCTCTGGTGATTCTTTGCTACACTCTATGCCTAATTCCATGATAGCCAAAATAATACCTTGAGTGGTAGTCGTTCCTCCTCGTGTTGTAAATAAACCACCATCCACAACCTCCATTAATTTGCTAGGAAGTGATGCACTGACCCATTGCCTCAGACTCAACTCTCCAGTGAACATTTCATCTGTCGGTTTCTTTCTTGTGAACATTTCCAACAACATTATTCCATAGCTATATATATCACCCTTCGTGGAAACTCTTCCTTCGGATCCATACTCTGTCAAACACTTATGTTGTACAAAAAGCCAAGTGAAAATCTATAATCTTCATTATTCATCATATTTTGCTAAAATTAAATCATATATGAAAGATATGATCTCAAATTGTTTTATGGAGATTTTACAGTAAAAAAAAAAATTAGATAGTGAAATTAGACAAGGTCCTATTGCATTGACCAATTAAATATTTAAATCATAATTGTGTGATGAGATAAAAAAGAGTTACCTGGTGCAATGTAGCCGATTGTACCTAATGTCTTCGTTTGTGTTTCAGTTTTGTTTTGAGCTAAGATTTTTGCAATACCAAAGTCTCCCACATGAGCCACCATTTCTTCATCTAAAAGAACATTGTTGGGCTTCAAATCACAATGGACCACGGGCTCTGACTGACCATGATGGAGATATTCCAAGGCTAATGCAACATCAAACATGATACTTACTCTTTGAAAGAGATCCAAGCAGTAGTTGTGAGAATATAACCACTTCTCAAGACTTCCATTAGACATGTATTGTAGAACCAAAGCTCTTAACTCAAGGTTGGAGCATGAACTTATGACTTTAACTAAATTCCTGTGGCGAACATTTCGCAACACTTTACATTCTGCATCAAAGCTTTTAAAAGCATCCTCAAGTTGTAAATTCAGAATTTTTACAGCAACAATTGTTCCATCTGAAAGTACTCCTTTGAATACAGAGGCAAAGCTTCCTATTCCAAGCAAGTTGGAATCACAAAAATTATTTGTAGCATCACGAAGCTCCTGATATGAGATTATTTTGTGCTCTATGACAGGTGCCAAGACAACTAACTCTGGAGTCTCTGCTCTACTTTGTCGATATTTTGTCACAATATAAATAAAAGAAATTGCAATTACTACTGATGCAATGACTGGAAGAATATATTTGAGAAAATTTTGTTTAGTCTGCATCTTATGGGTATTACGAATTGTGCAGGTTGGAATTTGTGGAATGGACTGTCCACAAAGTGCTTCATTCCCCCTAAAAGATTGTGCTGTAAAGTTAACAAAAGGGCCCTTATTTGGAATCTCTCCCGATAACTTATTGTTAGACAAATTCAAATATTTGAGAGATCTAAGTTTCTGCAAGGACCTGGGAATTGTGCCTGATATATTGTTGTAGGAGAGATCCATAAATTCCAAGCCTGCCAAGTCGCCAAATGATTCTGGAATCAACCCCTGAAACGAGTTTCTTGAAAAATTAAGAGCAATAAGAACTTTGAAGGAGCTGATAGTTGGAGGAATAATTCCTTCAATTTGGTTCCTAGACAAATCCATTATGTTCATGACATTTGACATTCTCATTTGCAAAGGCATGTATCCACCTAATGAGTTAGTCGACAAATTCAAGGACCACAAATATTCAAGGGTCCATAAACTCATTGGAATAGAAGAATTCAAATTGTTAGAACTTAGGTCCAACTGCTGTAGGTGGCGAAGATTCCCTATGCAAGCAGGGATTGGGCCAAGTAGAACATTACTTTGAAGAGACAATTCTCCCACTTGCGAAAGCTGGCAAAGCTCTTGAGGAATTAGTCCTTCAAGCTTGTTACCATCGAGATACAACCTTTGTAAACTCTTTAATGCACCAACTGATGATGGGATGGATCCAATGACATTGTTCTTGCTTAATTTTAAAAAATTCAAGTTTTTTAATAAACCAATTTCTCTGGGAATGGACCCCCTTATATGAGAACCAAATGCGGAAAAAGTTCGAAAGGAACTCGAAAAATTTCCAATTGAATTTGGTAGGATACCATCCATTGGATTGTTATTAAAAATCAATGTCTCCAATAATCTGCACCTAGTCAAAGCAGTGAGAAAACTAAGTTCAGGACTTCCATTTTCTGTTGTTAGGCGATTGCCTGACACATCGAGTCCAACAAGGAGTTGTAAGTTGCCTAGGCTAGTAGGTACTGGTCCACTAAAAAGTTGCACTCCAGCGATAGCACAGAGAGTTTAGAAGAGTTGGATAGAAAATATGGGATATTTCCGCTCAACCAATTGAATCCTAGAGTTAGTCTTTCCAGATTAGGGAGCCAAAAGCTTGTTGTCGCTGGTAGATTTCCATCAAGGGAATTATGAACCATGCTAATATTCTGCAAAGAGGACATGTTAAATATTTGCTCCGGTATTACCCCGGTGAGATTGTTTTCAAAAAAGCTTAACCGCCTCAAATTTGAAAGTTGTGCAAGCTCAGGAGGAATCTGTCCTCGTATGTGATTGCTCTCTATCGTAAGCTCCAATAAACTTGAAATGTTACCGAGGGAAGGTGGAAGTGTACCTTCAAAGTTGTTGCCACCAAGATATAAAATCTCGAGCTTACGTAGACTCCCGATATCTCTTGGTATACTTCCTTCCAATTTGTTGTATGAGAGAGACAAATCTGTAAGCTCGCTACAATTTGACAGCAGCGATGGAATTTGGCCCCCAATAAGATAGTTGAAAGAAAGATAAAGTCCTTGAAGTCTAGGGCAAAGTTGGCAGATATCCATAGCAAGACTACCAGAGAAGCTATTATTGGTGAGATCAATCGCAAATAAAGAAGATATATTAAATGTAGTCCATGGAATTGAACCTGACATGGCATTGTAGGCAAGTTCAAATACCTGCAATGTTGATAAGTTGGCCACGGAGGATGGGATAGTACCCGTGAAATAATTGCAGCCCAGATAAAGGATTTGGACCTTTGACAGAGTACCCAACTCTTCTGGTATTTGTCCGCTGAAACGGTTGTTCCAAAGCGATATGTTCTGAAGCATTCGACAGTGGAACAAAGTTGGAGGTATAATTCCTTGGATTTTGTTGTCTTGTAAAATGAGTGCTTTCATGCGACTCAAACGGCCAATTTCATGTGTTAAAGGACCATGGAAGCTGTTGTTGCGCAGATCTAGTCTCACAAGGAAGGAGAGATTACCAACATAAGGAGAGATTGTTCCTTGGAGACCCATGTTGCGTAGCTTCAAAGCCCTGACCCTTTGTCTCTGTCGACTGCATGAAACCCCAACCCAGTTGCAAAAGCTGATTTTGGTGGTCCAGTTACTAGCCAAGATATTGTTTGGGTCCGTAGTGATTTCATTCCTGAATGCAAGGAGAGCCGATTGGTCTGTCAAGTTTGATGAGAAAGAAAAGGCCAAACAAATCATGCATGATTGCACTAACAGCAGTCCTAAGAGGAACTTCATATTAAATGTCTACTGGAAATGGTTTACAAAGACATGGGGAGCTTTAATTTATTGAAAAAGTGATAGCAGTCTATCATATACATACTTGTGTGTACATATATGTATATGCATTTATTTATTTTTTCATTTTAATAATAAATAATATAATAAATCTCATAAAAAGTTAGTTAATTATAAGATAATAATTGATTTTTTTTTATAAAAAAAAATCATTACCAAAATTAATAACTTATGAAATAAAAATTAGTAGGGATGACTATATTGAAAGAACAAGGTCAGTCTTCTTTAGTTGAAAATTCAAAACAAAACAAAACAAGATGGGACAGAACGCCCGCCAATGTTGACAATTTTCTTAAAGAAGCTGACAACGTGGGTCAACTTATATATATATATATATATGTATATGTATATCAGTGACGGATTTAGACCATAGAATTAGGGGTGGTAAAAATATGAAAGTTAAAATTTTAGGGGGTTTCTTATAAAAATCTAATTTTTTTTTTTGGGGGGGGGGGGGGGGAATTCTTAATTTATAAGAAAATATTTCAAAAACTAAAGGTAAAAAACTAATTTTTGAAAATTTGGGGGGGCCATTGTCCCCTAGACAACACCTAGCACCGCCATTGTATATGTATGAAGTACATACATACATATATTGATGTAAAATAAGTGGCGGAGAAATTCATGTAATAACGGGAGAGAAAAAAGTACAAATTGAAGCCAATTTATCTTATAAAAGTGGTCGAAAATATTTTTAAAAAGTGTTTTGAATCTAGTCATCTCACGATAAGAATACCCAAACCAATCTATTTTAATTTGAGATGGGCTAACAAACTAAATTTGTTCGACACTTTTATCTTTTTACTATTTTTAGAAAATAAATTTGCACATCATTTTTCAATAACGAATTTTAGATTGAGTTGGAGTTTGTTTCTATCTTTTTCTTATCTCATCTAGAATCTAATTTTTTACTCAATTGCCAAAAAAACATCAACTTTGATTTTATTTGAAATTCTCTATTTTTCTAGTTTTATTAGGACTAGTTTAAGAATTGTGATTTTCTAATCAAAGTAATAGTTTCTTATCTCTATAAATATGATGTAATTATCTTCATCAATTTTTAGAGATTTGATTTTTTTTGTTGGGTGAGTAATCCTCATTATAAATATTAAATTTGACTAAATCAATTATTCACGTTTCATGATGTGTTAATTAATAAAAAAGACGAAATAAAAAATTCCTTTCATGATAGTGATGTGCATGAGACTTTATTAACTACGTTCGATGAACTAACACGAGATGTCAATGAACGATTTGGTAATATATGTGACATATCTTTTACACAATGAGACAATTGAAAACAGACTTCATCCGACGACTTTACAAGTCTTTGGTACATATGTAGTAGTCTTTTTTGCTGTGTTTAGATGAACGGTTTGATCTTCCGTTTTATATTTTTTATATTTTAAATGGATTTTTGAGATAAAATAGACATTTTAAAAAAAATACCAGTAAATAGTTTTACTGCTCATTTAAATGATCACTTTGGCTGCATCGTAAAATTTGGGATAGAAAAACGGATTCTCTTGGCCTTTCTTTAACTGAAGTCTCAACCATACAATTATATATCAACACTCAGAAAGAGACGAAAAGATATCGGAAGATAGAGTTGGAGGATTTTTGGATCGATTACCTTCCATGATACAAAAAGAATTAGAATTCTTGAATATTCTCTCTTTTTTAAGGACTTTTTTTGTCATTTTGGGCCGGCCTCATGTCTGAACGTGTTTCCTTGAATTTGCAATAATGCTAGTGATCCTACGGACAATATTTTGTGGCCCAAATGATCAATGGCTTTATCTCATTTAGACATATGTAGGATTCAAAAATTATTCTGCTATTAAATGTAAGATTTAAAATTACTCCGATACCAATTATAAAACCAAAAAGAAACAAATTAGAAAAAATAAAAAAAGATAAGAAGATGGAATTGTTTCATTCTTCAACCACAAAGTAAACTTCTATTATTTTATTTAAGCATTATAAAATCTCACACTCACAAATATATTAGCATAATCTCTTATGACTTTTGGATCTATAGGCATACACAATTATGGCAGTCACAATTCGGCTTATTACATAAACACACACACTCTCACGGTGCAGGCTCTCAGCTCACGGCCTCTTTTTTCGGCTACCACTTATTATTTTGTGGCTTACAACTCAATGTGACAGAGACTATATATATATATATATATATATATATATATATATATATATATATAACATTGACTCTAAGTTCTATATTGATTAGGACATCTAATTCCATACAAACTAGTATATCTTATTTAATTATAATAAAAAACTAATCTAATTAGAATATTAGTCCAACTACAATTAAGACTACAAAAAAAAACTCCAAATATTATTAAGACTCAATAAATCAAATTAAAAAACTTCCTAAAATTTATAGGCTTAGTTTAATTGGCCAGCAGCATAGAAATTTGAGTATAAAAATATGAGTCATAAAACACTACTCAGGATCCCACCTCTTTTATATGAGTGAGGTTCACATGTTTAGTGATTTAAAAAAGTGAATAATAGATCCTATTCATTTGGGATAAAGGTGGTACAAAAGAGGTAAAATTTGTAGCATTGCTCTTTAAATTTGTGACTGGAGTAGATTAAGAGCATAACATATGTAAGCATTAATTTTATGGATAATTATCGGTAACATTAATTTTTAAGCAATAAAAAGAAAGATTATGAGCTTTCTTATGACTAAAATTACATATAATAGATATTGTATATGAAAATTATAACTGTTGAAATTATATATGCGTGTCTTATTTTTACATTGAAAATAGTATATTTGTTAAAAATATTAATAATAAAAATAGTGGTGAAGCTTTTTTTTGTTTTTTTGTTTTTTCTAATTCTGGTAAGTAAGAATTATGGAGAAACTTAATAATTAGTAATTTTGAATTTCTCAAAATTATTAGTAATTAGAGGGTTTTGCTTTCCATTAATTAAATGTGGTCATTCGATCCACACTGTATACCCTTTCCACAGCGGAAAAGAAAGACCAAAAAATCCAACAAGCGATGCCTACTATGGAAGATTTGGTATACCAATACCCGAAATTATGGGTTGCACCCATGAGAAACTTTGTGAAACTATTGTAACTTACAATTGGTGGTGTAGTTGTGTGGATTATGAAGCTAGTGAATGGTGAAATGCTTGTTGAAAATGATTGGTTTGTAAGCATGTTTTCATTAGGAGACTTAAAGTAGCTGACATGACACATCAGTTTTTTTTTTTAATTTATATTAATTATGTAGTAATATATATTTTATAAGCAAAATTATGAGTACTTGAATTAAGGTTAACTTCTCATTATTTTATCTACATAGTGGTTATCACAAAAGAGTTTAAATTATTAACTAATTTTTTTGACAGGAGGAAGTTGATAAGAGTCACATCTTTATGGATTAGGTTGCAGTCTATTTATTAATAAGTTTGTGACTTTCATTATGTTGCAAACATTTTGTAACACATAGAGTAGGTAGTAAACTCTCATTCATCTTTTACCATACAGAGTAGTGTGAGGGTCGTGCAGATTGTTTGTGTTTAATTCAAGACACCGTGAATCAATGGTGGGTCCAAGAATTATAGTAGGGGGCGAAATTGTTGGTATTAAAATTTAAAAAGATTCATATGAATATATATAAATTTTTTCTGCAAGGTGTGTGAGAGTCTTATTTTGTTAAAATATTCTAAGAAAATTAATAGTAAAAAATATAATATTAAAAATTTTAGGATGTCCCCGAGTCTGCCTCTGCTAAAAACTGCATAGAAAGCAAATGTTTGAGATTACCTGAGTTTTCGATTTATCTCTGGAAGCCAGTGTTTGGATGTTGGTCATTCATAGCATGAAAAAGGATTTATGGATGGCTTGTTTGAACCAGAAAAGGTGAAACCAGTCCACCATTGGATTACAACTTCCAATTACATCCCAAGGATTTTGTATAATCGGGGCCATGACTCAAGCCATGATAGACACCCTCTCCATTAATTATGATTTCCTACAAAATGTCAAATGTAGGATCTCCCGACCTATAGATCGCCCCTCTGACATAGACCAAGGGGAGATCTGTGCTTACCTTGAGTGGTTCGATGTCAGAGTATGCTTCCCTTTCCATCCCCTAGTTAGCGAGTTCTTGTAACGTTTTGTAAAATTAAAAAATATATAAAAGAAATTAATAATGAATAATATTACTTTTGTATAATAATAAACTCCATGAACATAATAATGAAGTGAAAAGAATTAAACAACGTAATATGAATGAACATAATAATAAAGTAAAAAAAATTAAACAACGTAATATGAAATGATAAATAAGTGATAAACGAGAAAAGAGTAAAAATAAGAAAAAAGTGTAATTGTTTACTTGGAGGGCTTCATCTTGAATTTTTTACTAAAATAGGGTGATTTTGATACTTTTTTACCACTTTAAGGTACTTTCAAACTTATTTACCAAAATAGGGTCTTTTGAGAAAACGTCTTTTGGAAAGACGCTTTCTCTATTCGTATAACCAACCCTCTCTCACTTGTCTCAGTTCCCGTGTCTCTCAGTTTTCTTCTCTTTCACATCCCCGATGGTCTCTCTCCTGTCTCAGTCCCCTGTATCTCTCAGTTTTCTTCACCACAGGCCTCGTCTCTCTCATCTCTCAACCTCTCTTCACCGACCGTCCCCTACATCGAATTTTCTCACACCTAATCATCTCTCTCTCTTCCTCTGTCGTCAACGCTTTGCTTTTTACTTGCCAGTCCCTTCAATAGCAAAAGCCCCCAAATCGACCCTACTATTTTCGCTCATAGATTTCTCTCACGAGTCACGCCCTTTTTGTTTCATTCGATTACTCTCAAACTTTGCTTGACTATAACTATGTTCATTATAGGGTTTGTATATGTCATTCTTTTTTTTAAAAAAAAATAAAAATTAGGGTTTCTACGCCACAGAGAGAAATTGGAGAAGTGTTGGAACATCTGATCCAATGGAAGCCGCGGCCGGTGTCGCCGCTGTACGTGGTGTTTATCTGCCGGTGCCGTCTTCTCAGCTTTCCCGAAAAGAGTGGCGTGCTGTCTCAGAACATTCGGTTCGAAACGCGGCAACGAGGTGAAATAATATATTAGTTTTCGTTTGTTTATTTCATCTTTATTCTCTGTTTAGGATTTTGGCATTTACCTCTCTATGAAAGTGTAGAATTTGGATTCAAAAATGTTCTGGATTTGGATTAACAGAAGAATATAGGCTGGAATTTTCTACAAAATTGAACAAACGGGTGAAATTCTGGGTAAGAGGTTTGGAAACTTTAAATCTTATAATATTTTTATTAGTTAGGAAAAAAATAACCATTTGGGACAAAGTTGATCAAAATTTTGTACCAGATAAGTATAATTTGAAAGAAGAATAAACTCGCAGAAGTGAGGCCGTTTGAGTGAATTTGGCGTAGACCCATAGAAGGAAAAAAAAAACTGTTGAACATAAGTCCATTAGGACCCTAACCTATAATGGAATGATGCTCTTATTTATTATTTTATCCCTTGGACTACAGGTACTGCATATACTTGTGCATGTATTCTTCTACGTTATGAAGTCACATATACCCACTCTTTTCAGGAATGAAATTGTTCGCTGGAACATAATTCTTGGCAGATGCTCTGTTTTTCCCTTAAAAAAGGGTCTGATAAAAAGTTTGGTTTTTGTGGGTATGTTGTTCTGCCTTATCTGTTTGCTTGAGATTGTTAGTTTTGGAACTAAGAACCAATATTTTAATTTGAGCTCATATGGATGTTTGGGATTTTGGTGCAGCAATGAAAGTCTTCCTGGCAAAGAGATTAACATCTGAGTAAGTAGATTTTTGGTTTCTGTATACATATTTGAACTTCTATTTGCATTAAAGAAGTGATGATAATTTTTTATTTTTCCTTAATTTTTACTGTGATTTTGGAATTGAATATTGATGACTAGGGACCATCCTTGTTGAGTTGAATGACCATAAGTGTTGAATATTGATGACAGCTCTCATCTGTTTCTTTATATTGTTTATCAATTGAATTTTTTTCCTTGATTTGTTGAGCAAAATGCCTGTTTTTGGTATATTTTCTTCAAAACATTTATCTCCACTTATTACTTTAGTCTTTGTGTTTTTGTGGTTCAAGCATTTGTAGCAAAGGAGTTGCCTTCGTGGCAACACTCTTTTATGAGCCCTCAACTAGAACTAGCCTCTCATTTGAGTCAGCCATGAACTGAGAGAAGGGAGTTGCCTTCGTGTTACGTTGGTCGGCTAGTGGCAAGGTAAAAGCACTAGGCTTGTGAAAACTTGCTTGCAATCAAGTGAGGTATTAAGGTATTTTGATGTTTTTGTGTGCCAAATCTTAATGGAAAAATTCATCTGTTTCAATCACCAATAATTTCTTTTGTTGAATTTGATCATATTGTTTGGAATAATTGGAAGTGGCATGGGCTGTCATGGTGGTGATAGCTGATTGGACAATGGTGGTGTGTTATTCAATGCTTGTTTCTGAATTCTTGTTCTTATTTTCATAATATGGTTTCTTTAGATAGGGAATAAATGAATTTAAAGCATGGCTGGGTGAGGTATATTCGAGTGGTTAGTGGATGTAACTCAAAACCATCGGATTGGACTGACAGTTTTATATTATAAACATGGTTAACATGCTCAGGTGATTTTTCTATATGGAATATGATGACTGCAGTTCAATGCATTGATTTTGTAAAAACATAATTATCTCTTAACATGAGATCTTTCGTGTTATCAAATATTAGTTTTTATATTAGATTTTTGAGTATTTAGATGAATCAATTTATATTTTTAATGTGATGTTTCATTATATGATAATTTTTTGAGTCTTTTATGATGCAACTTTTAAGAACATCATATAGTGTTACATCGTATTAATCCGTTTTATTTATCATTATATGATATTTTTGAGTTTCATATAATATATTTTTCAAAAATATCATACATTAACAACTTTTATTGAATCAAAGATATTTGGATATTTAGAACTCTTGAGTTTGGGTTGTAGTATAGTGCCTCATAGATTTTACTTGTTACTAGTTGAGCTTAATTGCATTATTAGACCTTTATACATGGTCTTAAGTATTTTTAGATCAACTTTAGAAGTCCAAGTTAGAAGTTCCTAAATTTCAGAGTAAAGAATTTTGCATTAGCTTTGAAGCTTTTGAACTGACGTGTGATGCCAACCTTAATCTTAGGGCAATGCAAGGGATTTTAGGTGAGATTCTCATAATAATTCTTTCTTTCTCCTTTTTTCCCTAATTCTCTACAATCAGAATTTGTAATGCTTGATTTTTTGGGAGTTTTTTTCTTGAAAATTCTGTTTTTCCTTTGCTTTTGATATCCTTTTTCTTTGGTGGGTGAAGTTTGTTTGTGTTTGATTTTCTTCCTGTTGGGTCACTGAGAGAAGGAAATAAATGCAGGAAGGAAATGGATGTTCTTAATTGTCCTCTCTAGCTTGGATAACATCTATTGCTTGCTTTTGGAGGAGGAATTTTCTTATGGCTTGTAGTGTTTAAAGGGTGAAGAAAATCTAATTCTGCCCCTGGTAAGGAATTTCTTATGGCTTGTGGACAATGACTGTGAGAAATGCTTTGGATATGCCTGCTGTAAGTCTTTTTCCTTTTTTTTTTTTTTTTTATAAAAAAATCGTTATAATAAAGAATCCTATGATCAGAGTAAATCATGTTGATGATATAGTATTAGATATTGATTTATGCAGTTCTTATCATCCTAAACTTTTAGAGTAGTCAGTCATTAATATGGTATTGGAGTACGCAAATCCTGTATTTGAATCTGATTCTGTTCAAATCTCAGATATGAGATATAATGATATATCCACATGTTCAGCCACTCATGAGAGGGAGTCTATCCACATGTGAGGGGGCAAGTAAATTACACTTTTTCTATTAGCTAAATTTTTAATGCAGTCAGTTGCCAAGACATTCTCCAGAGTTAACATGGACATCTTTCTTTTAGGAAACACAATGTTTAGGGAGGTGAATCAGTATTATTTTTTCTTATCTGGGCAACATGCCTCACTTTTTATAGCCATGATTGAAAAATGATTTTCGATCCATAAGGTTTCAGCAAGTTGTTATATTAGCATATGCATCCTTATCTCATATGGAACAATGCTATCCAGCGGATCAATTAGTTCTCTCTCAATTTTAAATGATTACAATATATCTTGTATATGATTTTTTTTAGTTAAACAGCTTAAAGAATTTAGAGCAGCTTTGTAAGTTTACAAAGTAATTTCTAAAGGTTTACATATATGTTGTCCAATTACAAATATCAGTCTATTTTTTGTTCTTAACAAACCTTTTGAGTAGTTGAAAGGTTATTAATATGCTCTTTCTCCACCAGGAAATGAAGACTGAAGGAGTTGAAGAGGATCGTCTCCAACTGCTACAAGATGTTAGGCTTAAATTCTTCCAAGAGGTGAGGTCTCCAACTGCTAATATAATCCTATGTTTTTTTTAACTGACTAATATAATCCTATGTTTTTTTTTATCCATTTTTTATTTGTAAAATTCATTTAAAAGAAAGCACAAAGGAGCTGTAACCCATGTACACAAGATTTATACAAGGGCTATGCAAAATAGAAAAAAATGCTATCCATTTGTCTGAAGTGATTGGGTTTTGATTCCTTATTAAGGTGTTATAATGGGACTATGGCTTGGCCACTAGATTAACATGATTGAACCAATGGGTTGGGATTTTAATAGCTATTGTGACTTCTAACTAGATTTGAATACTGCAACATTTCACTCTTTTGGCATTCAAGTATAGAAATTTGATGATTGTGTCAATTTTGGGTTATCAAATACTCGAAATGAATTTTTTCGTGTACCGTTTGAATGTGAATCCATATCCAACCAGTTGAATGAGAATTCTTATATAAATTTCTGGTTGAGAATTCTTATATAACCTTCTGCCAAGCTTTTTTAACATTTCTATTTTGTTTTTTGTTTTTAAATGCAGGAGAACTCCATGTGTCCTCTTGGGAATAAATTCCTGAATTCAATGAGTTGGTGTACCAAAATAGGTGGAGGGGACATTGGCACAGATTGCATAGAGACATCTATATGCTATAGTAACGTTATAATCTGGAGCTTCCCTTATACAGTGATGGTTTCGGAAGTTGATTGTTTGGGGGATAACAAAGAAGAAAGTTCCATCTTAACTCAAGATGGATTTAACAAGTTGATAGAAAAGAAGTGCATTTGTGGCACTGGGTGTAGGTCTTTATAGTCTGTGTCGTCGTGTTTATAATAGTTCCCTTTTTGTTGTTTGAAGGGTGGCTGTATTGCTTGCAAAAAGAAATAATGTATAGTTTGTATTTTGATCTTCAATCCAAATTAATATAAGGGGAATTTTAGCAGATAGATTGCCTGCTATTATTTTGGAAATTACCATGTATACAGCACATTGACTTGTAGAGATCTTCGTTCTTCATGTGTTAGCAAATCCAACAATCAAAACACCCCCCAACAGAAAAAAAAAAAAAAAAAAAAAAACAGCCCTCTATTCAGCTCTCGGGCCGAATCATAAATGTTATGGATTGTGCAATTTTGCATATTATAACTAGAGATTCATTGATCTAATAAGCCATTTGAGGCCATAAAAAGAAATACAAGAAATTAGGCTACAACTATATGCTTGAACAAAGATTGAGAATTTAAAAGTAAATTTGCTTACATGGTTTTATTGAGCAAAGATACTCAAGAAATTTGCTTGCCTGAAAGAAAAAAAAAAAAAAAAAATTAAAAGCGTCTTTTGAAAAGACGCTTTTAAGTCAGATTTAAAAAAAAAAAATTTAAAAAGCGTCTTTTTTAAAAGCGTCTTTTCAAAAGACGCTTTTAAGTCAGATTTAAAAAAAAAAAAAATTTAAAAAGCGTCTTTTGGAAAGACGATTTTGAAATCGTCTTTCCAAAAGACGCTTTTAAGCTTGTTGCGCCAAAAAAAAATCCAAAAATAAGTGAAAATAAAGCGTCTTTTGGAAAGACGACTTTGAAAGCGTCTTTCCAAAGACGCTTTTAGATACAACCCTATTTTGATAAATAAGTTCAGAACGACATTATTTTAGAAAATAAGTTTTTTTTTCACCCTAGTTTAGGATTTAACTCCTTCATCTTCGATCGGCCATTTCAGCCACAAAAAAAAAAAAAACAACTTGCGAGTACAGTAATTGTCAAAGAGAGATGACAGAATAATGATGGCTGCATGTGTGGTTGAGACTTGAGTCAATGACCCTAACCTAACCTTTTGTGCATGTTTTCCTAACCCATAAACTACTCTGTATTTCTTTTCATGGAATAGAGGAGTCTTCTGAAAAAGTCGCCTGTGCAATATAGTAATTGTGAAAGGGGGATGACAGAATAATGATGGCTGCATGTGTGGTTGAGACTTGAGTCAATGACCTGGAGGGCTTCATCTTCAATCCATTTCAGCCACAAAAAAAAAACAACTTGCGAGTACAGTAATTGTGAAAGGGAGATGACAGAATAATGATGGTTGCATGTGTGGTTGAGACTTGAGTCAATGACCCTAACCTAACCTTTTGTGCATGTTTTCCTAACCCACAGACTACTCTGTATTTCTTTTCATGGAATAGAGGAGTCTTCTGGAAAAGTCGCATGTGCAGTATAGTAATTGTGAAAGGGGGATGACAGAATAATGATGGCTACATGTGTGGTTGAGACTTGAGTCAATGACCCTAACCTAACCTTTTGTGCATGTTTTTCTAACCCATAAACTACTCTGTATTTCTTTTCATGGAAAAGAAGAGTCTTTCGGTAAAGTCGCCTGTGTAATACATACGTGTGTTACACGGATTAATAAAATCGTATAAATTCAAAATTTGTGACTCTTTTTATCAAATTCCATAAAAAATTATTTAAAAACTTGTAAAGTCTTCAGATAAAAAAAAATTTCAAAAAATTTAGTATAGTGAAATGACGTTATATTCATTTAATGATATCCTATTATATATAATATGAACATATATATGTAATAAAATATTAGTAAAAAAAAAAAGTAGATTAACACATTACACACCATACTCACTCAAAAAACCTTCCATGGGATCAAGTCCTCCATCCATTGTTTCATTGTTTAAAAGTCATTGCAGCAAATATTCTCAGACTCCAAATCCTCACTTTACCAAATAGAATTTATTATTCTCATTATTATGATGTCTCTATCTCTCTATTAAACTTTATTTGCCAAAATGCATGATATTTTTGTTTCTAGTTGACCAAAAAATACAAATCATAAATTTATCCCAATGCTTCATTGGTGCCGCGCAAATCATAAATTTATCCCAATGCTTCATCGGCGCTGATCACGCGAGTGCGGTCGAGACACAATGAATGGCTTAGAAACTGCCCTTCACATAGCTATATTACTTAGTTTGCTTTAATCATCCTAAATATCTTGAATATATATTATGAATAATTTCTACATATTTTCTAAAAAAATTAAATTATTCTAAGTAATTATAAATTGATAGTGCACTCATGTTTTTTATTTATTTTTATTCATCGTTTCATTACTCAAATTAATTTTTCTTTATCAATTTTTTTTTAAAATTTTTTAAATATATTTTTCAGTTTATATAAAAAGGTAAATAACTTATATATATTTTTTGATCAATAAGGTTTTAATGAATATTTATTTAAAAATAAAAAATAAAAGGTCAAAATTGAAATGAATTATTAACACACATATTGAAGAGAGAAATTACACAACAGATTGAACTCAAATTTCCTCACAAAATGTCATTAAAAATCTATTTTTAGTAATATTTTGAGAAAATAGCACTAAATTACATAATAACTACAATTACTCAATTACCAAAAGAAAAAAAAATACAATTACCCAAGTGACAGTGTTTATCATATATTTTTGATTGTCATGTGAGAAAATTTCTTTAATATGTTAGTTGCATAATGAAATAGACTAAAGAAATGAAGCAACCATGGCCTATAGTTCTTTTTCTTTCTTCCATACACTCTTCCTCTACTTATTCTTTATTTGTTTTCCCTTTTTCAAGTGAGATTTGAATCCAAACATCCATCATCAGCCCCTTCCTTTACTACCAAAGCCTGTCACGCCCCGAATTTCCACAAACCCGGAGGTGAGTGTAACGAAACTAAAAGAAAATAATAAAGAAATAAAGGACAATCACATGCATTCCAAATGCTAAGCCAATTCATGTTCTGATACAACCCATAAGACCTTGGCCGTTTGTCTCATAACATACAAATAAACATGAAATAGTCTAGGGCTTATGCCCTTGTACAACATCAAAAATACGTCCCACGAGTCAAATATAATTCCAAGTTCTTTCCTCCATTAAGACATCATCGGGTCTCATGTAACAGGGGCGTCATCTGTAATATGTTATCTCACGAATGGGTCAGCTCAACTACTGGTATAATATAATGCTAATCTAAGGAACAAAATCAAGGCGTGGCATGTGTAAGTGTACATTTATATCTACATGTCATTCGATATCATCAATACAATACATGAATAATATGTATGACACACCCATGCAAATATCTATGCCACACCCATGACTCACTTTATGGACCTTCCTCGACGGGATGAGTATCCACGTATGTCTCACTTTACAGACCTTCCCTGACGGCCTGAGTAACCACTTATGACTCACTTTACGGACCTTCCCCGACGGCCTGAGTAACCACGTATGACTCACTTTACGGACCTTCCCTGACAGCCTGAGTAACCACGTATGCACAGCACCAAGTGCTCAACTCAAACCATGCTTCCAAGGAATCACACTATGCCAAGATGCTTTGATTTCACCATACAACAATGCAATCTCATCGAAACCTTTCATCCATACATGTAGCATGCTTTAAACAATAATATTTAAATCACAAAATTTCTTCCTTATGTGCATATGCTTTATATATTCCATTTAAACACATGTTCAAGTTACATATTCTCAATCTGAACAATCCTCAAAGAATATCAATCACACGCAATGCCAACACATGGAATATGCAAGTAATCATGATCCACATTTATCACTTAACCAAACTTCCAAGGAAATAACAAGAAACACATAAGCACATAAACAATCGGATGAATACACGAATCATGAGATCAGTATGAAAATCAATCCTAACTTAATCCTATTCCTTACTTAGCAAAATATCATACCTGACTAGGGCGTGTCTCAACCCTAGGAAGCTGTGTCCACTACGCGGTCCAATCAACCAGTGAGAACGTAGTCCTCTTTACTGTATCTGTCCAGAGGGTCAACCCACCTTCTCCTTCCCTTTTAGTGTTCCTAAGATTCACAAAATACATTACAATCTATCGTTACATGAATTTATGCTATTCATCAAATTTTATATCTCTTTATGATTAGTATCTATTTTACTCAAATAGACCCTACCATTGAATCCAGAATGTCGAAAAAGGTCGATCTAGGCTTTTGCGGAATTCAATTTGGACGTTTATACTAAAAAGGGCAAAACGGTCATTTTACACTTTTTACGGGTTCTTACATCTCGTGACCCCTTTTTGCAAATTGGACTCCACGGTTGAGTCCAGAATGGTTGAAATAATAAAATTTCACTATTTTTTTACTTTAATCGGAGTTCGTTTGACTACATTTTAACTCAGGGGCATTTTGATAAATTTTAATGTTATTACAGGTCTTTTATTTTTTGGAACTCTGTCTCATAAAACGAATCTCACCATTGGTCTCAGAATGGTTGAGATAGTCAAAAAACACTAATGACTTGTCCCATTTGGACTTCGGACCATTTTGTGATATTTAAAATAATTAATTTAATTTAACTAATTAAATCAATGAATTAATTAAATTAATATTTTATTCAGGGGTCTAATTATAATAATTAAGAGTTCTAGGGGTCAAATTAGAGTTTCAAGAAGTTCTGGGGTTAAATCAGAATTTCAAATTTTCCTATTCCTAATCCGGATAGCCAAATAGTGGCTAAGTCCCAAAATAGGGATAGGATATCCCTATCCTCAATTTTAATTTCAATTTCAATTTCAATTTCAATTTACTAAACTCGTAGCCAAACACCCCTAATTCATTTTTAAGTTTATAACCTATGGCTGACACGTGGGGGGTGGGTCGATCTTAATCCGACCCGAACTGACCCGAACCCGACCCGGACTTGAACCCTGAACAATACTCCTTCTTCCCCGATTTTCCAGTAGGCTTCCGGTGAGGTTTCGGCATCTTCTCTAGCGCCGGCGACATTGTTCTGGTTGATTTTTCAACGTTTTAAAATGTAGTTTTCTTCAGTTGTTTCCAAGGATTCCATTTCTAAAGTTGGTTTTTCATTTAGCTCATCACATCATCACGAATTTGAGGCCAATCGAGTCTCCAACCAACTGAAACCTCTTGATTTCGAGCCTTTTCTTTCACTGTTTAAATCTAACTAAGTTCAAGTCAGTTTCTGCACCACTGAGGATCAGTTCCTCATGGTTCAAACCAAGTTTTAAATAGAAAAAATTCAAAAACCAAATTATCTTGGGGAACCTGCAACTAGAAATTTCTCTCCCTTTTCTTAACCATTTCACTCAATTCTTTTTGCATTAGATCATATTTTTCATACCCTATAAGGCCCTATAATTTAAATCAACTATCATGCTTTTGAAAATTAAAACAGAAGTCAAGCCACTCACCAAATTTTTTGGTTTTCTTTGTCTGGTGCAGTCCCTTTTTCTCCTTTCTACCTCAACTTCTTGGACCTCTTTCCACCTTCTCAATTTTCTCACTTCACTCTCTTTCTTTCTGTCTTTCTTTCTAACCCAACGAACCCACATATGTATACACATATCATACTCTCTCTCTCTCTCTACCCTACGGTCAGGCTTACACACACTCAATCTATTTGACATACACACACACAGAACACACCTACTTACACACACACCATCAGCCACCCACTCCCTTACACACAACAGCCCCTCCATGCTTCTTTGTGTGCTGCACACTCAACCCACACACACACACATAGTACACACACGTGATATATATATATATTTAAATGCATTATATATATATATATACACATAACATACCTACCATACATGTATAATACACACACACACACACACACATATATATATATATTTCACTATATATACCTAAACACACATAACATACATTTATTTTTTAAAAAAATTATTCCACTAAAAAAAAAAATTCAAATCTTTACAAAGCCGATACCCAGTGTTTGGCATTTTAATTCCCAGGTGCTGAGAATTTGACAACCATGTAAGCAATCAATCTGCATGAGATTTACTAACTTATTAATAGATAGACAAGGATCTAATCCATTGAGATACGATCCTTATCAACTTTTTTTTTATTAAAGAAGTTGGTTAACAATTTAGACTCTCTTGTAATAACTACTTGTGTAGACAAGATAACGAGTAATTAATCGTAACATAAATTAATGTGTCATCTGAGCCACTTTAAGTCTCATAATGGAGACATGCTAACAAACCAATCATTTTATTTATCGGTTACGGCCTTGCCTTTTTAATTTATACTGGATCAGGATATGGGTCTCAATACTGCCACATCAGCTGTGTAAACATTTTTAGTAAAATTATTGGGTCAGCATAGCATTACTGATTCTTTATCTTCTTGTAGTTTCTGGGAATTTTTAAGGAGATAGTAGTTACTTTTATGCCCTCTTTATGATGTTATGAGCTATTCTATCCATTTATAGATTTGGAAATTCTTTGTGGGAGGATTCTTACATTTTTTTTTGTTTAGTTCCTTCCTTGGTTGGCTGTAGTCTACGGGCTTTTCTTTCATTAATAAATTTCTATTGTTTCCTTTAAAAAAAAAAAAAAGCGTTTCACCATTCACTGGCTTCATAATCCACACAACTACTAATATTGTCCATGGGTATACCAAATCCTCTACAGTAGGCATTGCTTGTTAGATTTTTCTGTTTTTATTTTCCGTTGTGGAAAGGGTAGACTGTAATAACCTAAATTTTTTTTTTATATATAAAATTTTCTTGGTTATCATTATTATTATTATTATTATTATTATTATTATTATTATTAAGAAATGGATTGTGTGATGTGTATATGTGTATATTTAAAAATGTTTAAATGTGTATGTATATATATATATATATGTGTATAATTATTTATATATATATATATATGTATAAATCTGATGTGTGTAAGGTGTGTGCACTGTGTAGTGTCGTGTGTCGGTGTGTGTGCAGTGAGTGGGTGTGTGATTGAGTGTAAGCCACTCAAAGTGGCATGGTGAGGTGTTGTGTGTAGAAGTGGGTTTCAGGACATGGAGGGGAGCAGGTCAGAACAGTGAGGGTAGGTCTGATCTTAGAGAGAGAGAGAGTAGAGAGAGAGAGGGTGTAATGCACGTGTATATGTGTGTGTATGTTGCGTTAGAGAGAGAAGAAGAAAAAAATCAAAAAAATAGAGAGAAAGAGAGGGAGGCTAAACTAGAAAGTCGTGGAGCATAGAGAGGTTCAGTGACTTGAACCAAGAGGAGGAAGAAGAAGGAGATAGGGAGCTGCATCGAGAGAGAGAAACCAGAAAACAGGTAAACCAAGCTTGACCCAGTTCTGGTTTTTAAATTTTGTAGCATATTATTTCGATTTAATTGTAGGATCTTATAGGGTAGGAAAAATGTAATCAAATGCAAAAGAAATCAAGTGAAATGGTTAAGGGGAGAGAGAGAAATTTCCAGTTGCAGGTCCGGACGATAATGAAGGGTCTATAGTTTTTGTGTTAAAACCTTGTTTTAAGTTTGAGAAAATGACCCCCATTGATGCGGAAAGCATTTGGGACAAGGGTTGGGTCCAACCAGTGACTTAACAGTCACGAAATTGAGAAGAACGGGTCGGCCGGAGAGTTGACCAAGGGGTTTGACCCTCTATTCGTGAAAATCTAATGGGCTAAACCAAAAACCAACCTTAGAAATGGAACCCTCTTGAAAAATGGAAGAAAACGACATTTTTAAAAGCTTGAAATATGGCCGAAAAATTCTCGCCGGCGCTGGAGAAGGCGCTGGAACCCTACCAGAGACTAGCTGGAAGAACGGGGAAGATGACACTATTCCGGGTCCGGTTTGGGTTCGGGTCGGGTCAAGACCGACCCGTCCCTGCCACGTGTCAGCCTGGTGTTTTAAATTAAAATGGGGATTGGAACCGTTTGGCTACGGGTTTATGAAATTAAAATTGAAATTAAATCAGGAACAGGGATATCCTATCCCTGTTTTGGATTAGCCACTGTTTGGCTATCCGAATTAGGAATAAGAGATTTGAAAATTACGAATTGACCCCTGTACTTTTTAGAAATTAAGTTTGACCATAGGACTTTCGAAAATCCCATTTTGACCCCTAAAATTTTGAGAAATTATGATCTGACCCCACCAGAATAAAATATTAATGAAATATTAATTAAATTAATTAATTAGTTAATTAATTAACTAATTTAATTATTTAAATGTCACAGAATATTTCGGAGTCCAAATGGGACAAGTCATTAGTGTATTTTAACTATCTCGACCATTCTGAGACCAATGGTGAGGTCCGTTTTACGAGACGGAGTCCTAAAAAATAAAAGACCCGTAGTAACATTTAAAATTACAAAAATGCCCTGATTTGAAACACAGTCAAACGAACTCTGAATTAAGTAATCAAATAGTAAAATTTTATTATCTCGACCATTCCGGACTAAACTGTAGAGTCCAATTTATGAAAAGAGGTCTCGGGATGTGAGGACCGTAAGAAGTGCAAAATGACCGTTTTGCCCTTTTAAGCTCGGATGTCCGAATTAAATTCCGCGAAAGCCTAAAATTATTTTCTTCGACGTTCCGGACTCAACAGTAGAGTTTAATTTGACAAAATAGAAACTCAAAAAATAAATACATAAAATTTGATGAATAGAATAATTCAAGTAGTAATTGAACTAAGTTGTATTTTATGATTTTAGGAACACGGAAAGGCAAGGAGAAGGTGGTTTGACCTTCTGTATTTTCACTGTAGTTCTGCTACACTACGAGTATGTCTTCCTGAGTTGAAACTGACCCATCAGGTATGGTGTATTGTGCTAAGTAAGGAATAAAATTAAGTTTAGGAATGATTTGCATGTTGATTGAATGAATCATATAATTATTTGATTGATGTTAGAAAATCACATAAGAAATATTGTTTTAAAAAAAAATCTTGAGTTGATTGTTTACGTTGCTTATGTGTTTCTCACTGCTCCATGGAGATATGAATTATTCTATGTGCTGGTGTTGTATGTGATTTATGTTCTTGATGAGTTATTAAGATGGTAAATACGTAACTTGAGTATGTGTTTGCGTGATTTTGTATTACATACATTTATGTGGAAAAGGATTATTATTCAGATGCTGTAATTTCTTTAAGTGGAATACATTGTTTAAAAAGCATGCTCCATGTGTTGGTAAATTTCTTATCTGAGATTGTGTTATTGCATGGTGAAATCAAAGCATATTGGCATAGTGTGATGCATTGAAAGCATAGTGTGGGTTGGGCACGTGGTGCTAAGCATGGTACTCAGTTTCCATTGGATGTGTTCCGAAAACGAGATATGGTACTCAGCTTCCATCGGATGTGTTCCAAAAATGAGACATGGTACTTAGCTTCCATCGGATGTGTTTCGAAAACGAGACATGGTACTCAACTTCCATCGGATGTGTTCCGAAAATGAGACATTGCATGGTACTCAGCTTCCATCGGATGTGTTCCGAAAACGAGACATGGACATGGGATAGAGTTGACATGGTTGTGGCATAGAGTTGGCATGGTTGTGGCATAGAGTTGTGTGGGTATTTCATGGGCATTGTCACCACATTGCATGGATAACTTGGATGTCATGTGGATTATTGCTATTACATGGTATGGATGATTTGGAAGGCATGTGGATTATTGTTATCACATTGCATGGATGATTTAGAATGACATGTAGAAATAACTGTACACTTGCACATGCCACGCCTTAAATTATATTAATGAGTTGGATGACATGTAGATTATTACTAGTACGTTGTATGGATGATATTGAATGACATGTAGAAATAACTATACACTTGCACATGTCACGCCCTTAATTTTGTTCCTTGCATTAGCATTATATCATACTTGCAGTTGAGCTGACCCATTCGTGGGATAACTCCCCATAGATGACGTTCCCGACACTCGAGACTTGAGGAAGTCTTGTAGAGTGGAGGAGACATGAGCTTAGAATGATCTTGGCCCTTGGGAGCATATTTCGAGATGTATTGATATTGTATAAGGGCTTAAGCCCGAATGACATGTTGAATGTTCTTATTGATCGTGCTTTACATGGATGTACATTGAAGGAAATGAATGTAAGTTTTGAGTTGAATCCGTTAGATTGTCCTTTATTTTATTTTCTTTTAGTTTCGTTACTCGCTCGGGTTCGCGAGAATTCGGGGCGTGACATAGACAGTGGATCCAATGACCACATTTAATTAATGGAAAGCAAATGGACTATATTGTTATATTCCACTCTCTGATCAAGGATGAAATTAGGAATTTGTTCAAGAGAAGGGACAAATTTTGTTCTTGAGGTTGAATGATAAATTTTAAAATTAAAGAAGTAACAAGGATTTAATATTATAAGATAAATTCTTTGATAAATAATTAAATTTATTAATATAATAAGAGTAAAGTATGAAAATCTTTAAATTAAAATGGAAGCAAAGTATAAAAACCTTTATATTCAGGGGTCAAGAACATTAATTAGAAAAGAAATATTGAAATAATTTTTAAAAAGATTAAGAAAAATTTTGAATAAAAAAAAAATTGAGGGGGTCAACTGCCCCCTAAGCCCTAAGTAACTCTGCCTGTCTGTGATAACTAATAATTTTGAGAAATTCAAAATTACTAATTATTAAATTTCTCGATAATTCCTAGCTACAAGAATTAGAAAACACAAAAAAAAAAAAATAAAACAAAAAAACTTCACCATAATTTTTATTATTAATATTTTTAACAAATATACAGTTTTTAACGTAAAAATAAGACACACATATATAATTTCAACAGTTATAATTTTTCATATAAAATATCTATTATATGTAATTTTAGTCATAAGAAAGCTCATAATCTTTTTTTTTTATCGCTTAAAAATTAATGTTACCGATAATTATCCATATAATATACATGTTTATTTTTTATTTGGAAAACCTATTTAGATATGCAACGCTTTTAATCTACCTCAGCCACAAATTCAAAGAGTAATGTTCAAAATTCTATTTTTTTTTTGTACCACTTTTATCCTACCATCCCACATGAATTAGACTTATTATTCACTTTTTTTTAATTCACTAAACATGTGGATCCGACTCATATAAGAGAGGTGGGATAAAGATAGTACAAAAGAGGTGGAATTGTGAGTAGTATTTTATGACTCAAATTCTTACACACAAATAAGAGAGAGCCATTAATTGCTATTACATCAGCTATTTTTAAAAAAAATATCTCATCAATCAATAATTCTCTCTCTCATTTGAACAACAAAATATTGGCCATGGGATACCTAGTATTATTGCAAATTCAAAACAACATGTTCAAACATGAGGCAAGCCCAAAATGACAAAAAGTCTTTAAAAAAGAGACTATATCAGTGATGATAACTTTTCGTCTCTTCTAGTAGTAATTATTGAGTGATCTCTTTCTAAAGATTAAATGAGTAATCATATCAGCATAGGATAATACAAATACACATATAATTTATCATCTAATTATTGAAATCATTGTAGCAGGAGAATTGAATAATTTCTCCTTTTCTTGACTCTTGATTGTTGATATATAATTGTATGGTCAAGACTTTAGCCGAAGAAAGGCCAAGAGAAACTTCTTTTCTGTCCCAAATTTTACGATGCCGCCAAAGTCTACTCCAAATGTACCAAAGAGTTATAAAGTCTTCGGATGAAGTCTTCCTTTAATTGTCTCATTGTGTAAAAGCTATGTCACATGTATCACCAAATTGTTCATTGACATCTTGTCTTAGTTCATAGAACATAGTTCATAAGGCCTCATTTCCAATTAGAAAGGAAATAAAAGTCAAATCAAATATGTCTAGGAATTGAGGATCTGGAAAACTTGGTTCTCTCCCAATGATTTCCAAAATTGTGAATAAGGTTGCCAGATAAATGCTACTGACTTTTGTTTTTCATTCTGAAGCATTTTTTAAGTACAAATGCAAATGTCAATTTTATTATAACTAACTTATCGACATTAAAAGATATAAAACTAGTTTACATGTATTTTTTTTGAACCATTTTTAATCTTTTCCCAAACAAGTCCTAGGTACGTAAAATTGTACATGAAATGAAGATGGAATTATTAGGCCAAACTGCAAGTGATTTGGCCCACTATGGAGTGTCTGTGACCATATGGTCCCTAGATTAAGTAATTTCTTTATTTGTTCCTATGAAATCTCCTCTCAAATGTCAAGTTTGAGGTCTTTTTATCTCATTTGAACAGCTAAACCTTTTTTTTTGGTAAATTAGAAGAATATTAGAAAATCAAACTCTGAACTTATTTACTAGGGGAATTACCCCAAGCAGAGCACAACACTAGAGGATCAAACAGAGAGATAGAGTCAAAGTTCAAGTAGAGCAACAAAATGACATTAAGGACTTGTGAGAATAGTGGTGGATCCAGGAATTATAATAGGGGGGCGAAATTGTTGGTATTGAAATTTAAAAAGTTTCATGTGAATATACCTAAATTTTTCTAGGAGATGCGTGGGAGTCCTATTTTGTTAAAATATTCTAATAAAATTAGTAGGAAAAAATATAATATCAAAATTTTTGGGGTGTCCATGTATCCCCCTCTACAAAGAATTGCATAGAAAGAAAATGTCTGAATCTGAGATTCCTTGAGTTTTCAGTTTATCTCTGGAAGCTAGTCTTTGGTTGTTGGCCACTCATAGGATGAAAGAGGATTTATGGATGGCTTGTTTGAACCAGAAAAGGTGAAACCAGTCCACCTTTGGATTACGACTTCCAATTACATCCCAAGTTGTTTTAAAGGAGAAGGTTCTACTTTCTGTAAATATCCATCTAGTGTTATTAGCAAACGAGGGGCAATGAATGAGATGTATATGAATATAGTTTTTAAACTTGCTAGAGCAGCTCGGAGAAGCAAAGAGGCATTTTCTAATTAATATTATTGATTATGTGGGAGACCTTACCAAAAACATTCATTAATAAAGTCTCACTCTCACTCATTGGTATCACGTTTAGATTGAAATATTTCTATAGAATGTATGTGAATCCTTCATAAATACTAAAATTTAAACGAAAGTCTCGCATTCAGACCTTTTTTACTTAACTTTTTTTTGAGACCTTGGTTTGTTGGAACTAGAGCATTCAAAAATTATGGAATTCCCAGAGCAAAGACTAACATGACCCATGCTATTAGAGATGGCAATGGAACAGGCAGGGCGGGGCGGGGCAGAGTGCCTTCTCTCCAAACTTGCCCCAAACCCTCCCCAAAGCCCTAGGTCTCGTTTGGAAGACCGGATAAAAAATTTGAATTGGATAAGATATATTCAGATCAGATAGGAAATAAAATTCAATGTGATATTAAATATCTTATTCTAATGTTTGGAACATGTACGGATAAAAAGTCCGAATATACTGTTAGACTTCAATTTTATACTTATATCGATATAATTATTGATAAAATCTTATGAAAATAAAATGTTTGTGATATTAAATTTGTATTCTTAATATTTTTTTTTTTTTTTGAGATTCAAAAAAAAATCAAATTCCTAAAATATATTTTTAAAAAATATATGTTTAAAAATTCAAAAATAAAAGTTAAGAACAATAGAGAGATATAGATAAATAGGAGATGATTTAACAAATTTAATAATTTATTCTATATCAATATTAATAAAACGGATTACTAATAAATGTAAGAAAAAAATAGTTAGTATATTTGAAATTTATTTAATAGTCTTAAAAGTGTCATCAATAAGGATGATAATATGTTACGAAAATTTATATAGGTAACGTCAATAGCGGCTGTTGGAAGGACTCTCCTCCTTCTTATATATATATTTTTTTCTTGTCATAAAAGAATGATTGAAGATTTTTATTTTACTTCTTATTCTATTGAACAAAGGATAAAAATAATACTATAATTATAACTAATCTCATCCCAATTAAATGTCCAAACATAAGATAGGATATCACATATCTTATCTCACCTTCTTATCTCGTCAAACAAACAAGCCCTAATGGAATGAATTTTTTTTTTCCCAAACCTGTCTCATAAGAACGAAATTGACAAATTTTTAACGGAACAAATAAAATTACCATCCTAAATGAGATGCCGATAGTTTGCTAGAGGAATGTAGCACAGCCATTGCCAATGGTCTTCATAATGAATTTCCTTGCCAAAGATCTAATGTTACGGAGGTTCCTCCATTTCCAGCCGTAATTAGTTGCAGTTGGCTGATCCAAATTTCTCTATTTTTGAAAAAATATTGAAGAAGTTATCTTAATCACTTATTAAACTTTTTTCTCATAATTTTCTCTTTTTCCTTCGTCATAAATATTCCAATGACAGAAAATATTATTACTCCCCCTGAATCTTTTCTTCTTCTTCTCTCCAAATTATCTTACCGAAATGAATTGATGGATTTCCTAAACATTTATTTGATTGGTTTCTTTGTCTACTTTGCAGGTAATTGACGAGTTGTTTGTTCAGGGTGGCCCAGTTGGTAAGTTCCAATATGCCATCATTTAAAAAACATTGTTTAATGAAATCGTATTTATGGGAAATGGTAACGTTTAAATGAAGATATGTTTGATCCTTGCATAGAGTAATGGAAAATAAAACTAACATTTCCCCTGCGAGGGCTTACGTGCTGCTTTCTTTTCTTTTGGTTAACATTATATTTGAACCTTTTTTTTTTTTGTGCCGTATAACTTTACAGCTAGAGCTTGTGCTTGGTCACTGGTTTGGTGAAGATATCTCTGTCCCTGTTGATGTCCATGTTTAGGCGTTTCGTAAGCTACTTATCTGCGAAAATACCTGACAACCGTACTTTGAATAGTGCTGTAAAGCATCAAAACTGCAATGTTCACCCGCACTACCACCTGTTCGACAAAATGTGCCATGGAGACCTCTATTCTCTCAATTCACTCCTTGCCTCGTACGTTCGCAACAACGATGCTCTTGCTTCTTGGACTGTCTTCAGCCACATGCACAGCATGCGCTACGAACTCAATGCCTTCACTTTTACGCCTGTGTTAGTTGCATGTTCAGTTCTGCCACACACTGAAAGAGGCAAACAAGTTCATGCTCTGATGATTAAAACGGGTACAGAGTCGGAAACTGTCACCAAAACTGCCCTCATTGACATGTATTCTAAGTATGGTCAATTGGGTGATTCAGTTCGGGTCTTTGATGAAATGGGATTCAAGGATGTGGTCACTTGGAATGCTATGCTGACAAGTTTTCTACGCCATGGTTTCCCGGTAAAAGCACTTGGTGCATTTGAAGTGATGAGGAAGGAAAGAGTAGAATTTAGTGAGTTCACACTGTGTTCTGTGCTTAAAGCTTGTACCTTTTTAAATGCCTTTCGACAGGGTAAGCAAGTTCATGCATTGGTAATTGTGATGGGCCGTGATTTGGTGGTGCTGAGTACTGCTTTGATTGATTTTTACTCGAATGCAGGGTACATCAGCGAATCAATGGAAGTTTATTGCAACCTGCATTGTCGAAAGGATGATGTAATGCTCAATTCGTTGATTTCTGGGTGTGTTCGTAACAGGAGATATGACGTGGCCATGTCAATTATGAGTACTATGAAACCTAATATAATTGCCCTTACTACTGCTCTTGCTGCTTGCTCTGAGAATTCCGATTTGTGGATTGGGAAGCAGATACATGGTGTAGTGATCCGTTGGGGCTTCACCTCTGATACCCAATTGTCCAATGTACTACTAGACATGTATGCAAAATGTGGGAAGATTGTGAATGCTCGTATTCTTTTTGATGGAATTCCTCAAAAAGATGTTGTTTCTTGGACAAGCATGATAGATGCATACGGAAGTCACGGTCATGGGCTTGAAGCTCTTGAGCTGTTCAAGAAGATGGGAGAGGAGGGAAACAGTGTCTTACCAAATTTTGTGACGTTTCTTGCCGTTTTATCCGCTTGTGGGCATTCGTGTCTTGTCAAACAAGGCCAGGAATGTTTTGTTTCAGTACAGGAGACGTATGGTTTGGACCCAGGTCCAGAGCATTATGCCTGCTTCATTGATAAATTAGGCCGGACAGGTCAGATAGAAGAAGTGTGGTGTGTGTTTGACTATATGGTTAAGAGAGGTACTAAACCTACTCCTGCAATATGGGCAGCACTGTTGAATGCTTGTAGAATTAACCAGGATGTCAGAAGGGGTGAGGTTGTGGCAAAGCATCTCTTTGAGTTAGAACCGAATAAGCCTGGGAATTATGTGGCTCTTTCAAATTTTTATGCAGCCATTGGAAGGTGGGATGCTGTTGACAACTTGAGAAACATTATGACGACTAGAGGACTGGTTAAGGAAGCTGGGAGTAGCTGGGTCACTGTTGCAAGCAGCCATGAAGATGTAATTAACGTATAGTGGTAATTACTTTCCCAGTTGAGCATGCTGTCAAACTTACCCAAATACTCTCTCTGTCCCATCCAATTTCAGTAGTGGAGAGGCTGGAGAAACTCCAAAGGAGATCAAGTACCGTCTTGTCACCTGAAACAAGGTGTGCTTTCCTTTTATGTTGTGGGGGCCTTGGTATTCACTTTCTCCGGCAGTTTAATAAAGCTTTGCTCGGGATGTGGCTGTGGCGATTCGTGATAGAGACTAATTGTCTTTGGCGGAGAGTGGCGGAGATCAAGTACCATCTTGTCAACTGAAACAAGATGTGCTTTCCTTTTATGTTGTGTGAGCTTTGGTATTCACTTTCTCAGGCAGTTTAGTAATGCATTGCTCGGGATGTGGCTGTGGCGATTCGTGGTTGAGGCTGATTGTCTTTGGTGGAGAGTGGGGGAAGGCAAGTATGGTGTGAATCCTCGAGGATGGACTTCACGTGAGGAGTGAGCTTATGGAACTGCTCGTATGGAGTGAGCTTATGGAAGTGCATAAAAAATTGTTGGACTGAGTTTGTTGCTCATATTCAGTATGTGGTCGGGAGGGGAAACTGGGTTAAGTTTGGGCATGATTTTTGGTGGCGGCAAAGTTCCTTGAAGTTCAGATTTCTTGACTTATTTCCCTTGTTTGGGAGAAAAGGACTTGCGTAGCTGATTATGTGCGCTCCTCATATCATAAGATTGTGGGACCCTCACTTCATGAGGGCTTTTCAGAATTTAGAATTGCCATCAGTGGTGGAATATATGATTGTTTTGCATGGGATTTACGTGATGGCAGATAGTGAGGATTCTGTTTGATGGAAACCAGGGCCTAATGGGAGATTCGAGGTTCATTTGTAATATAAGGTGATTGGTGGAGATAATGGGACTAGCTTTCCTTGGAAGGTCCCTGCGAGCAAAAATCATGCTCTTTTGAGGAATTGGTAGTTTCTATCCATGAGTTAAAGAAAAAAAATTGGATACTTCAATTTTTTTTTTTTTTTGGAGTTTCAAAGAAATTTCCTATTTTTTTGGTAAAAGCTTGTTGATTTTTTGGGCGAGTTGAATTGTAGAGATGGGACATTGTTGGTCTCAAGTCCTTGCTTTTATATGGGTTGTACCTCCTTGGTGCTTCTTTTGTTCTTAATTTAACTTAAAAAAAAAAAAAAAAAAACCAGGCAACTCTGTGAAACAACAGATTTGTTCTTCATCACGGATTAAGTATTTACATCTTGAGGTTAGCTTGATTGCTTTTGCAGATGGAATGTAAAAGAAGCCATACTCCTTTTGACGTAGAGGTAATGATCAATTGAGATACTACTAACTAATCAGTCGTGTCTAAGTTAAAGGGAGGAATTATTGTGCAAGTGGTGTAGATAATGTTACAATGTCACGCCCCGAATTTCCCACGAACCCGGGGCGCGAGTAACGAGACAGAAAGTAAAATAAATAAAAGGACAAAAGTAATTAAATTCACTAAACATGCGTCCATCATCATCCATACATAGAGTAACATCGAATACATTGTTCATCAGTCATTCGGGCTTAAGCCCTTACATAACAAAATACAAGTCTCAGGGACCACAAATACATCACGTGCTTCGCCCTCTCAGGGCATCACTAAGTCTCATGTGGCTGGAGGATCCTCATCTGAAAATGTTGCCCACGAATGGGTCAGCACAACTGCTGGTATGATGAAATGCTAATGCCAGAAATAAAGCTAAGGCGTGGCATGTGCAAAGTGTACATTTATTTCTAAATGACATTCAAAACATCGCAGTAATATATATGAATGGTATGCGTGACACACCCATGCACAACTCTATGCCACAACCCATGTCTCGTTTACGGGTACTCCCCGATGGCACGAAGTACCAATGCAATGGCCGATTTTGGGTTTTTCACCACAGGATCTACACCCTCATAATGCAAAGCACCATGTGCTTACCCACGCCATGTTCTCAAAGGATTCATCATATGCCAATATGCCAATGCAATCTCAATGATACATGGTTTCCACAATATAGCATGCTCGGACCATAAGAAATAAATCGCTAGTCAGTTTCATATACATGCACATCTCATATATTCGTACATCATGATTCATATTCTTCACTTTATTAACTTGCAAGTAACACATAACATGTGAACAACCAATTCCAAATAAACAGGTAAACACATCACAGGTAAACACATACAGCATTCAGTCATTCACAAATATTCCTAACTTAACTTCATTTCTAACACTAGCAAAACACCATACCTGATGGGTTGGTATCAACCCTAGAAGATCGTGAACTATATGTAACTGAACCGGTGGATGAAAATGTAGGAGATCAGATCGCCTCCTCCTGTCCTGTCAGTGTCCCTAAAAGTAGAAATTACAACTCAGTCCATTGTTGTTTGAATGTATGCTATTCATCAAATTTTATGTCTTTAAATTCATAGGTTTCTATTCTGCTAAATTAAACTCTACCATTGGTTTTAGAACGTTTAAGAAAGTAAGTCTAGGTTTTCGTAGAACTCATTTCGGACACCTGGGTTGAAAAGGGCAAAACAGTCATTTTGCACTTTACGCGTGTCCTTACATTTCGTGACCTCTTTTCACAAATCGGACTCCACGGTTGAGTCCGGAATGTTCGAAATAATAAAATTTCACTATTTGTTTACCTAATTCGGAGTTCGTCTGACAGTGTTTCGAGTTAGGGGCATTTTGGTAATTTTTAAGGGTTACTACGGGTCTTTTATTTTTTGGGACCCCGTCTCGTAAAACGGACCTCACCATTGGTCTCGGAATAGTCGAGATAGTCAAAATACACTAATGACTTGTCTCATTTGGACTCCGGGATGTTTTTGAATATTTAATTAATTAAATTAATTTAATTAAATAATTAATTAATTAATTTAATTAATATTTTATTAATAATTTAATCAGGTGGGTCAAAGTGTAATTTCTAACAGTTGGGGGGTCAATTCGTAATTTCTGAAAGTTCAGGTTAAGATTCAAATTCAAAAGGTTCAAATTCAAAGGGTTCAATTTCCAAAAGGTTTAAATTAAAACTAGTTTAATTTGTTATTCTAATTCAGGTTACCCAAACAAGGGATAAGGTTAAAACTGGGATAGGATATCCCGATTTCGATCAAATTCCAATTTCTAGATTTCTTATCCTTGCAACCAAACGGGCCAAGTTCCCTTTTAATTTAAAACAACCACGCGACACGTGGCAGGGGCGGTCCACGCCGGACCCGACCCGACCCGACCCGACCCGGACAGACCTCCTTCTCCCCCCCGTTTTTCCGGCGGAGCTCCGGTCACCCTCTCCGGCGCCGGTGACCGGATTTTCAGAAAAATCAAGTTTTTAAACTTGATTTTTATGGTGTTTTCGAAGCCCCTTTCAATCCCAAACTATTCTAAAACATTTTTGGAGTCTTTTAATATCGTTTTGAAGCTTCCAATCACGATGAAAACCCAGATTTTTCTCCCACGGCCGTGACCTGCACTTCCACTTTTCTCCCTCATTTCTCAACCGTTTCTTCTCATTCTTTTTGCAAATTAATCCCTACATTATGCTCTACAAGGTTCTACAATTTAAATTAACTGAAATGCTCTAATACAAATCGAAACAGAAGTGACCCAGTTACAAATTTTTCGGCCGTTTCTCTCTCTAGCCGTGCCTTCCTTCTCCCTCTTGCTCCGAGCTAGAACCAGGTCTCTAACTCTCCTTCAGAGCTCTGTTTCTCTCCCTCTTTTCTGCTTCTTTCCTTCTCTTCTTTCCCACCCGAGAATACTCCCCTTTTTCCTTCACTCTCTCTCTCTCTATATATATATATCTCTCTCTCTCTCTTTCTCTCTCTCTCTCTCCAAGACCAACCACTCTCTGCTGATTCTGCACCCCCCCACTCCCTGAATTCTACTCACACACACAACCTCACCCCATACTTGTTTGAGTGTATTACACTCAAACTCACACACACACACAACCGGTTACACACACATGCACACACTGTTCTACACCCATATATATATATATATATTCACTTTTAATTACACACTCACAGGTACACACATATATTAAATAAATACCTTAAATTTATACATATATATATACACACATATATATATATATATACATATATACATACATCCAATAATTTTTTTATTATAATAATAATAATAAAAAAAAAAAAAAAATTAATTAACAATTGCAAGAATAAATAATAATAATAATAATAAAAAAAATTTTCATGTTATAACATACAAGTTGCTACAATTGGAAAGTGTTATTTATATTAGATTCGCTGAGCATTTTTTTCTTCATTGGAATTACATATTTAATTTGATGCAGTTAGCCAGTTAGGATTTCCATAAGTCTATATAGTCATATAATACTTTCAATTCAATAGAGATGATGTTTTAAAGAATTATTGTTACTATTCTACTCTTTTAAGATTATGTGCTGCAATTCTAGCCTCAGGTGCGATGCCTATGGGAACCCAAGTGTAATGGTTAGAGTCATCTTTTTCTTCTTCCTTCTCAATTCAACTTTCTGCACTTTTAACCCTTTTAATCCCAAAACCAGATCTGTTTCTAAGCTATTTCCACCTTAAAAATAAATCCTATCTTACAAGTTCTAACTCCTTCCGAGAACTTATTAGATGGTCCACAATGGTTCCAATCAATCATAACTTGACATGTCAACAAAAATTATTTTACTATCTCCTACAAATCGATATATTAAACATAAGGTAACCTATAATTGACCAAAATCATTAGTCTCGGGTTATACAATAAATTTTCTGAATCTTTCAGTTATTCAACTTTAGTGTACAAAAGAACACATTTCAACTAAGGTTACTGCTCCCGGGTATTGTTCGCAGCAACCACCATACTTCCCCCTTCCTTTCTTATTTCATGCCTCAAAAGTCTTCATTTTTTACTCCACCTTTTTTACAACCCCTAGAACCCAATATTATCACCAACTTTGGCCACAAGAATGAAGAAAAAAACACCCTCCAAAAGTCCTGAATCTTAGCCAATTTAGGCTACATCTCATTCAAAGTCTTTTAACATTTTTGCTTCTTATTAGAATCCTCAATCTGCAAGTATTCTACAACCTAAGCCCACCATAAAACCAATCCAACAACTTGATTTTATTTTATTCTTCTACTTTAATTGAGCTGCCATCATCGATTGGAGAAGCAGAGCTTGTAAAGAATTGTTCGCCCGCTCTTGTGCTATTTTAGCTAACTTAGAAGTTCACCCATATTGCTACATATGAAGTGAATTGAAATCAAATACAGTTTTTAGTATTTTGGCTACCAACAACCAAGTGGTGGTCATAACTGAATTTGGCCTCGTTGAACTCAAAGAGTACTACAGTAAGAACCCCAGTTTTGGATGTCGGAGCTATTGCTAAAATCAAGTCCGGTAAAATCAAGGTCATTGCTAATTTTTTATGTCATACTTTTTTTTTCGCTGTTGGTTTGGTGAAATTACTATTTCAGGCTGTTGCAACACATCAATTATTATTGTATACCGGCAGAGAAGTGCTACTTATGAAGCATGAATAGTTTATTTTGGTTTACGTATCAATGTCAGACACCGACAATCTCAAATACTTCCTGAACAAGTGAAAGTGGATCAAATATATATATTTTTTCCTAAAATCTGAACACATTCCAGATACATTATGAACATGTTAAAGACACGTTAGAACACAATTTGAACATATTTTTTTTGTTGATGTTTTTTCTCTTTTTCTCCTCTCCTCTTATGTTTTTTTTATTGGTTATATTATATATACGTATATATATTTTATGTACTAGTTAGTAAATTTGTTTTAGAACTTGAATCATACATGAATGTTAAAGATTAAATGAAGTTTTGAATTTTTATTTAATGTCTATGTTATTTTAATATCGTAATAATATTTTCTGTGATTTGTGTGTTTTTATGTCAAATTTAATTAAACTAATGTTGAATTTTTATTATATAACGATATATTTTTTAGTTAAATAAGATCTTAAATAATATTTATTTGAAAATAAAAAAAAATTAGAATAAAATGGTCAAAATTTAAAAAATGCTGCACTTTTGTTATATTGAGGAAAAAAAAAAAAAGACTAGAAGAGAGGTTAGTGTCATTTCAAAATATTCAAGAGAGATATTTGTAATCATTAGAATCTCATAAGAGGTCAGTGTAATTTATCATATATAAACTACGAAAGCCTTCGAGTGTTCTCAAATTTTGTTTTACACGTTTATGACAAAAATACCCTTTTATCATAATTTTTTTTCTATTTTGTTGATTGTTTTTAATTCCAAGTTTTGTTACACCCTGTCGCCACACGTTAGTTTTTTTTTCATTAATTTTTTTGTTGCTATTGTTAGAAAATATGCGTTCTATAGTCATAATAGGATAAATATAAGAAATTCCACCTGAAATGACCTCTCATGCAGTTGTTTATGCTTTCAAAAGGAAACAATTAATCACTTATATCATCTTAAGAAGGATTGATGTAAAAGAATTATTTGCATTGTTAGAGTTATTTTGATTACAAAGCCATCTAAAATAGCAGATTGGACAATGTCAACTAAGTTTTTCATGAAGCAACACAATGCCTTGCATTTACAACTTGGGCTCAGATAATTGCTATTTGGTTCACCATTACTGTTTTGTTTGATTAAGACAGATCTATCGTCAGTTAGGATATCATCAAGAACAAATTAACATACACAAACTCCTATCCATTTAATTGAATTCTAACATGCATATTGTCAAAGTTTTCTCAGTCAATCTTGTCCCAATCAACCAAAAATGATGAGAATTTGCAAACCTCACCATCTAACCCCTCTCAAACAATTAATTGATTGACTGATTTACTCAATTTACAAGAAACCCACCTTTGAAGTTTAAGCTTTCTGAATAAATCTACCTTTAGGGTTGTCTTTCATAAAAATTTAGAACCTTTAACTGCAAACTACTGCTAGCACATCTCTAATCCATTCCCTTTTTTCCCTAATGTTAAAATTCTTTTGCATTCTCCAAGTCGCACAAAACTTCTACACTAATCCATCCACCCATTATTCTACTCGAGTTGTTTTTCACCCATTAAACTCTCGCTATCCCTTGCATTCCTCTTGATACGCCAAAAACAAACATTGATTTAATATCTTGACACGTGTCCATTATGGTATGAAGTAAGAAGGCTAGTTATATTCGGGTTTCGATCAGGCTAATACCTATAGAGTAACTACAATAGGATTCCAAACGGCCTACTACCTTGAGGAGACTACCGACTTCAGAACAAGGAAGTAGTTCAACATGGTAACTTCTATATATGGATATCGTCCTATTCCGATCTTTATGGCTTCTAATCCTAATCAAATTGGGATTGCAAAACAACCTATAAATAAGGTTCCAAGGTACGCTCGAAACTCATGGTCAATTACTTTCTTTCAGTTATAAGCTTCCTTATTATTTTCTGACTTAGACATCATAGCAGGTACCACCAATGCCAACCTAATGGCCCTCTAACCTTTGTTCTTGACAAGAAGCTTGAAGGGATTGATCTCTTGTCAGAAAATGGTAACATTAGTTTGGCGCTATATGTGGGAATGACAAGTTCCTTTTCGCCTCTTTATTCAATCCCAATCTTCTTACCTTCTCTAACCTATTTTTTATCAATGGTACCAAATTTTCGTTCTTGTAGAAACCCACCGATTCAACAAAACCAAGCCTTATAATGAGGGGAAGAGGTCGAGGGCCATCCCAAATGTAGCATTAGATAGATCAAATGGCACAACAGATCCAAACCTTGTCTCAGGCGATAGCAACGTTGGTACAGATAAAAAAACTATACCTCCTCCTCCTCTTTATCCACCGATGAACAACAATCAAGGGGGTTCCTTCCCCCTTAAACATTGGAGTAAGGGTTGATGCCCAAACCTTGGCAATACACAACGCTCTAAGGTTCCTCTCAATGCTGGAGTGGGGACCGATCCCCAAATCTCAACAAATAGTCAACAGAAATGTCCTACCACTACGTCCTATCGTGCACATTTAGAGTAGGACTAGGGTGTCAATACCACTAGCTCCGAGGATATAAATTGGCAATCAAGACTTACCATTACCACCAGGTCAGAACCCCATAGCACTAGAAGCTCGGCACCCTTATACACCTATAGATCAATGTCTTTCTGCACCTATAGACCAATGTTTTCCTGCACTTACGGGGCTAAGCCTACCTGAAGTCACTATAATAGAAAACCTAGGTCAAGGTGGCAACTTGGTACCCCTAGTGCTCCTACTAATCCAACTTGGGGCTCCATAAAAGGTTGAAGATATAGCAGACTCTCAAGATCAAATGGCTTTAACTAAGAGGCTTCATGTCATTTCCGAGCACGATGAATTTAGTAAGTTACTCAGATGATTTTCTACACCTTTTGTCCTAGCCATAATGGCAAAAGAACGACCAAAAAAGTTCGTCATACCAAAGTTCACCATGTACAATGGAACTGAGGATCCTAGCAACCATCTATATCACTACTAGCATACCATGGCTCTGCACGAAAGTACTGATGTCTTCATGTATCCAACCTTTGTCACTAGCCTTATGGGTACAACACTCAAGTGGTTTCATAACCTCCCTCAGAACTTAATTACCAACTTTTATGAGCTCGGTAGGTTGTTCCTTGATCCGTTTTTGACCAATAGAAAGCTAAAGAAAGGGCCCGAGTTCTTCCTAATAGTCAGACAGACTAAATGGGAGACTTTGAGGGAGTATATAGCTTGATTCAATGGTAAACTTGTTGAGATGGATGATTGTAATGAAAAATTCTTGGTAATAGCATTAACTTAGGTTTGGGTCCTAGGCATTTTCAGGATTCTTTGACTAAGAGTCCCTCAGCAGATATGATGACCCTTATGGAACGAGCTCAGAAGTACATTAATTTAGACGATATCAAAAACTGTCAAGAAGGCCAAAGAGCAGGCACACAAGGATGAGAAAGTTAAAAAAAAAAAAAAGATGCCAAAGACAACAAAAAGAGAGCTCAGAGCCTGGAGGGGACAGTCTAGTTCTAGATCAAGGAAGTATGGTAATTACACTCCTCTGAATTCTTCTTTAACTCATATCTTCTAACAAATCTAGGCTCGCTAGAACTTAAAAGTGGTCGGAAGCCATGAAGAGTAATCCTAAAACAAAAAACAAAACAAGTACTATGAATTCTATTACGAGCAGGGACACACTACCAAGGAATAAAAGGCCCTTAAGTAGGGAATTAAGTACTTAATTCGACGAGGTTGATTAAGAGAGTTTGTTCTTTAGGATGAAAGGGCAGGTCAACGAGATGAAAGGCCTCATCCTAAAAGGCAAGATCATAGGCACGAACGGCAGGCAGTCTAGAATAACCAACACTCATCGAACAATCAACACGTGATATTCATATTGCATACTGATAGTGCAATGACTAGGCTGTCTAACAAGGCTAGAAAAGGTATGTTTAGGAGGCCAGGCCAGATCATCATCCTTTTTAAATTTCTGCCATTGAGAAAAAGTCCAAGTCAGTGCCCTAAATACTATTCTCAAAATCAAATTTGGTCAGTATACGCTATCCCCATAGTGATGCTCTTGTTATATCCTTGAAAATTTATAAATTTAAGACTAAGAGAGTGTTCGTAGATACGGGTAGTTCAACTAATGTGCTATTTTATGAGCCATTCAAGTAGATGAAGTTAGATCTAAAGGAAATCCGAACAAACATTAAAGTAATGGCCAAATTCAATGGACATCTCAACTTTCCCATGGGAATAATAAACCTCCCAATCATAGTAGGAGAGGGTGATGATCAAAAGACACTAATCACTGAACTCATGGTTCTGAATGCCAAGTGCTCTTATAACCTAATAATTTGGAGGCTTTGGATCCATTAGATGGGAGGAATCACATCAACCTTTCATCAATGTCTCAAGTTCGTCCATCAGGACAAGGTGATCATAGTTAAAAGATGTCAGCCGATTGCTTAGGAGTTTCATGCTATAACACTGAAAGAGAAAACTTCAAAATAGCAATTACAATATGAGCTTAGGGGGGATGAGCTCTCCAGTTTCAATTTGAACGATGCAAGAGGTTGTCCCTCTAAGATCGAAGAGCGACTAAGTTATAGAGGAAGAGATAGTCTAGTAAAGCCCAATGAAGAGGTGATAAAATTGGTCATCAGTTCAGAAGCTGAGGGAAAATTTTTCTAGATATGCTTAACCTTGACTCCTTCCAAGCAGGAGAAACTTGTTATGTTCTTCAAGAAAAACCTCTTAGTCTTTGCATCAGAAACTAAGGATATGAAGGGGATTGATCATAATTTCTTATCCCCTAAACTAATGATCAATTTTGATCACCCTCTAGTTTGGTAGAAAAGGAGGGCATTCGTTCTAGAACGATATGAGATAATTAACAAGGAAGTTTAGAGGTTACTAGATGCCAGAATAATATGGGAGGTCTTTTACCCAAACTAGCTTGCCAATACAATGCTTGGGAGGAAAAAGAATGAGAAATAAAGAGTTTGTGTTGACTATACCAACCTCAACAAAGCATGTCCTAAGGATAGCTTTCCTTTCCCTAGAATTGATCAGCTAGTTGATGCCACTACAGACCATTAACTTATGAGTTTCATGTATGCTTATTCTGGATATAACCAGATCCAAATGTATCTTCCTAATCAGGAGAAAATTGCCTTCATATCTAGACGAGGCCTCTATTGTTATAGAGTGATGTCGTTCGGACTGAAGAATGCTGGAGCTACCTATCAAAGGCTTGTCAACAAGATGTTCTAACTCTAGATTAGTAGCACTATAAAAGTTTATATTGATGATATGCTTATAAAAAGTGTTTGGAGGTTAGATCACATCCAACACTTAGCCCAGACATTTGACATCCTCAAACAACAGAAAATGAAACCAAATACCACAACAGACCAAAGCCTTTTTTTCTTTAAATCTTTGAGGGGGAGCAAGGCCCTAGAATGAACCTTCGAGTGTGAAAAGGCTTTTCAATAATTAAAGAAATACCTAGGCTCTTTCGAACTCCTCTCGAAGCCTATGCTTGGGGAGAAATTGTTTCAATACCTAGCTGTGTCAAATAGTGCTGTAAGTTCAGCTCTGATCAGAGAAGAGAAGGGAAACTGATTTTCTACATCAATAAGGCACTCCTCGATATTGAAGCACGATACTTCAAAATGGAAAATCTAGCTTTGGATTTAGTAATTTATGCTCAGAAGCTTAGAAAATAAATGAAATGATATCGCAACTGAATGTGCTTCGTCCTAGAATGAAATGTTGGGTTCTTTGCAAGATGAATGGCACTTTGACTGTCACTGTACAAGACACTGTCCTCCCGCTTCTTACCCAACTCCTTTAGAAAACTCTTCAACCAAGTTATCTCTTTACCAGCTTCAGTAATAACAACATAGCTTCTATTGTAGATAGAGCTACAATCTTCTGCAACTGAGAAACCCAACTAACTATTATACCACCCAATGTGTAAACATAACCAATAGTACTTCTTCTATTATCTACATCACTAGCTAAATCTGCATCAACATAACCATGTAATGCTATATTTGTCTATCTGAAACAAAGTGCCACATCTGTAGTACTACTCAAGTATCTAAGGATCCAATTTACCGCCTCCTAATGCTGCTTGCCTAGATTACTCATGTACTTGCTCACGACTCCAATTGTGTCAGGACCATGGGGTCCGATATTGTAATTGGCTAATCTAGTTTGACAAAGTACGCTTTGTGTGTAATCCTTACACATGTCCTTTGAGTGAGTACCTCAATGCCCTTCTTCTCTAAGTTCATCCAAGAGGCATTATCGTGTATCACTACCAATCGACTTGGTTCGCGAAGGGTATATTAGACTTTTGTATTTGATTGGATCTCATACACTCACATTATGCATGCATTGCATATAGTTTTTATCATAACATCATGTATGTGATTGATTTGTGGTTGAGAAGCAATTTTTCAAAAATGCAACTTTAAAATCCTTAAGGAAAAAATTAAGTTCACAAGACAAGCAAGAATAAACAACTCTATTGCTCGTTCGAACGAAACCTTCGCTCCTTTGAACGAAAAATAGAGAAGTTTGTTCTCATTCATTTTCATTTGTTCAAAGGCTCTATATCAAATGAAGAGTTGCAACATCAAAGTTGTGCTCGTTTGATATTCATTTCTTATTCATTCGAACTAACTAGTGCTTGTTCGAATGAATAATGGTTCGTTTAAATGAACCCTAGGCAAAAAATATATTTATATTATGATTTCCAGTCATTTGGGGATCAATCAAGGTCTTTGCAAAAATTGACGAAAAGACGATTTAGAACAGTGAAAAATAGAGCGAGAGATTCTCAAATTGTGAGAGCTAATTTGTTGATAGATCTTGAAGTTCTTGTGAGAGATCATTGATACTTGTCATTCACAATCATATCTACTCTTTTTCATTGATCGATTTAGATCTTTCACACGATCCAAATTAGATCTAGGAGCCTTGGTTCACGTCAAATTCACCATTAACGATAGATGGAGTTCAAGCTTGAGGATTCAGTGTTGAGCTATCGGTGGACACCGATGTCGTGAGGATTTACAATTATTGAGCGGCTTGATTGGAGGAGTCTGAGACAGTGGAGGAGTTCGGTTGTTTGAAGGTTCGACTATGAGAAGCTTGAGGATTCAAAGGGGAATTTGAAGACGTAATTAGAGAGAATGGAGCTTGAGGTACTTTGCTCATTCATAGATTCGTTGTGTCTCACTTTCCATCATAGTGCATTCCTTCCTTGAGCATTGGCCCGACTCTGAAGTTTTAATTCAAGGATTGTTGTCCTTGGGAGTTTTCTCCATCATCAATCAATTTGTAATCTTTCTCTCTTTCAATTTACTATATGCTTTAATTCAAATGCTTCCGCTTAAATTTAGAAATTGAGTTTTCATAAAATTCATAATTGTTCATTAATTTGATATATTGAAAACTTGATTGAGTAAATTGATTGAAATCAGAAATTGATCGCTTAGTTGATTTTTCCTTGAATTGTTAAAATTGCACATAAAATCAAGCTAGTTAATCAATTGGGTGAAGTTTGAGAGGCTGGTATCTTTTGGATGATTCTTGGTGAATTCATTAGTGGATAGGCATAAATGTTAAATTAATAACGTTGAGTGATTTTGTTGATTGCGTCATCATTTGTCTTTAACCAAGAATAGAAATTATCTCGAAATAAATTTTTAATCCAAAACCTACCTATTCAACCTCCCTTCTAGGTATTATTCACGCTTTAGGACCTTGAATAATATCCCTCCACATCACACTACATGTGCTATGTCTGACCTAATACAAACCATGGCATAAATAAAGCTATCGATAGCTGAAGTATATGGAACGCGCTCCATATATGTTTGCTCATCTTCAGTTTTTAGTGACTATTACTTGGTAAGTTTGAAGTGACTGGTAAGTAGTGCACTCACCAGTTTTGCTCCATCTAAGCTAAACTAGTTTAGAACTTTCTTAACACATTCAACTTGTGACAACTTCGACCAAGAATTTGATTAGCAGTTCCAAGATCTTTCATTGCAAATTAATTGGACAACAACTTCTTTAACTTATTTATCTCTTGAAAGCTAGAACTTGCAACCAACATATTATTAACATACAAAAGTAAAATAATATAACTGTTGTCAAACCTTTTGAAATAACAATAATGATCTGACTGACATTTTGTGAATCCACTGCTACACATAAAATCATCAAACTTCTTGTATCACTATCTTAGGGCTTGTTTCAAACCATACAAGCTCTTCTTAAGTCTGTACACCAAATCTTCTTTGTCTTGTTTTATGAAACCTTATGGTTGCTTCGTGTAAATATCTTTATCCAAATCACCATGGAGGAAAGTTGTCTTCACATCCATTTGCTCAAGATGTAAATCCTTAGTAGCCACAATTCCCAACACAAGTCTAATTGTTGTCAACTTCATAACTGGAGAGAAAATTTCAGTGTAGTTGACACAATTCTTTTGCTGAAACCCTTTCACAACTGGTCTAGTCTTGAACCACTTACTCCCATCATGTTCTTTTTTGACCCTATAAACCCATTTGTTATGCAAATTTTTCTTGTTCTTTGGTAGTTCAGTCAGTTCCCATGTCTGATTTGTCATGAGAGAATCCATCTCATCCTACATAGTTGACTCTCACTTGGTTGAATCATCAACCTGCAAAGCCTCATCATAACTCTCTGTCTCACCATCGTCAGATAATAAAAATTAATATAAAGAAGGAGAATAACATTGTGCAGGCCTAAACTCTCAAGTGGACCTTCTTGTCTGAGCAGGAGTACGTGGTTTCATTTACGAAATAATATTTTCAAGATTATCCTAAACCTTATTATTCACATTACTTTCAGTGATTTCTTCTAACTCATCATGTTATTCACAACTATTAGATTCCATAACAGACTTATTCTTATACATTACTTTTTCATTAAATATGACATCTCTACTTTTAAATATTTTTTATTTTTCATCATCCAAAAAACGATAACCAAATTCATCAATGCCATGCCCAATAAAAGTACATTTAGCAGATTTAGGATCAAGCTTGCTTCTATCAGTAGAATCTATATGCACATATGAGACGCAGCTAAAAACTTTCGAGTGTGAAAGATTTACCCTTTTTCCGTTCCGTGGTTCCTCTGGCAATCCTCCATCCAAGGGAACAGATGGACCATGATTTATCATATAGGCTACGGTGTTGACTGCATCTGCCCAGAATATCTTTGGTAATCCAACGTGTATCTTTATGGCTCTAGCACGTTCATTTAAAGTTCTGTTCATACGTTCTGCAACGCCATTTTGCTAGGGTGTTTTCTAAACCGTCTTTTTTATTTTTATCCCATTATCTACATAGAACCTTTTGAACTCACTGTGTCCATAGTCCCCTCCATTGTCTGATCTCAAATACTTGATTTTTAGATCTGTTTCATTCTCCACCAAGGCTTTCCACTTTTTAAAGGTAAAAAAAAATATCAAATTTATTCTTCAGAAAATAAACTCATACCTTTATAGTCGAATCATCAATAAAAGTGACATAATAATATGATCCCCTAAGAGATTAACTAGAGAAGCCCCCTAATACATCAATATATATCAACTATAATTTTTCTGACTTTGATTTCCTTTCATCCTTCAAAAAACTAACCCCCTTTTGCTTTCCAAAAATACAATCTTCGTACAAATCAAAATCAATTGATTTCAAACCTAATAGTTTCCTTTTTAACAGAAGTACCTTCATCCATTTCTCACTTATGTGCCTAAGCTTACGGTGCCACAAGTGTGAGTCTTTCTTTTTATCAACAACTGCTACTGCATTCTTGTTATTTGTTGTCACGTAAAGAGTGTCAGTCTTCATAGCACGACCAACAACCATATCTCCTCTAGAGATTTTCCACAACCCACTTGTTAAGGTTACTACATGACCTTTATCATCAAGTTGTCCCATAGAAATCAAATTCCTTTTCAATCCAAGCATACGTCTGACATTATGTATCTTCTATATAAACCCATTTGACAGCCTTATTTTCACATCCCCTTTACCCACAATATTCAACGGTTCATCGTCAGCCAGATAAAACTTCCCGAAATCACCACTTACAAAGTTTTCAATGATTTCCCTATGTGACGATGAATGGAAAGATGGCCCTGAATCTAAATCTAAGACTTAAGAGGACTGTCAACACTCAAGATCAAGGAATCACAAATATTTTTTGTTGTAGCATTCACAGACTTCTTATTCTGATCACCTTGTTTCCTCTTTGGTGTCGTATAATCTACTTTAAAGTGCTCTTTTTGCCCACAGTTCCAAAAACTTTTTCTTTCTTCTGATCCTTCTCTAGATCTTGACTTGCTTCTGTTCCTAGATGCTGATCTGTTACGATTTGAGTTTCTATTGGCTGATCTTCCTCTGGCTTCTGTATTTAGAGCAGACTTTGACGTTTCTCCTAATTCCATTTTACGAATTTCTTCACTCAAAATTAGGTCACAAACATCATTATAATTAAGTTTTGATTTACGTGAAGAGTTGCTCACTACTATTATAGTACCATTCCAACTTTCTGAAAAACTAGATAGAAGAATCAAAGCCCTAATCTCGTCATCAAACTCAATCTCTACAGAACTCAACTGAGTTGTGACTATGTTGAACTCGTTCGGATGATCCGCTACAGACCCACCTTCTACCATCTTAAAATTAAATAGCATGGGCATAAGATATACCTTATTTGAGGCCGAGGGTTTTTCATACATGTTCGCAAGGGCTTTCATTAGACCCGCTGTTGTTGTTTCTTTTGCGATATTGAATGCAACGTTAAATGAACAACTCTCAACGCTTGTCTATCAAAGAGTTTCTGTTATTCAGAATATATAAATTAGTTTTGATAATAAAATAGAAACCATTTTATGAAATAAGAATCTGTTCTTTGAAAAACCAAGGAAAAAAAATAAAGAAAATGTTTTTCCAAAACAAAGCAGTATAAGAAAAACTTTCCAAACTAAAAACTAAAACTAAAAAATAGAAAACTATTTTACAGTATAAGAATATAATAATGGAAACGTAAACAACAACACTTATAGAATTGCAGAAACTAAAGTAGTGATCAAGGCTTGTGTTTTACACAATGTCCTTAAGATAAATTACGGTATTTGCAGTGGTGCTTACGAGTTCTTGGTCGTACATCTTCCAGGATATAATGATCGAGTACACACAGATGTTAAGCACTTCAACTACATGCCTGGTGAACTAGAATAATGACTTGAACTCTTTTAAACTTTAAGCATTATTGACGCACAGAATGTATGAAAAAATCGATGAATGAATGCTAACTACAGTGGTGTTTATATAGAGTTTTTCATGCTGTTTCGGTATAGGTATGAAGCTTTAGTTGCGTCTGTTCATGGAGAATAGACACAGTCGCACCCAATGAAGAAGATGCCTATTCAGTCAAAATTCAAACTAAAGGTAATCGTAAAATGACGTCATCACAAAACGATGTCATTTTGGATTTAAACCAAAACCAAACGCAATCACTAAATGACAGCATTGGATTTAATTATCCTGGTAACTAAATGATAGTGTTTTGGACTGTTTCTAACAGTGACAAAATGACATCGTTTTGAAAAAAATATTTAAATAAATTTTTTTCAAAAAGATATATACACAACGGGCCAAGGCCCAAACCTAAACCTAACTTGACCTGGTTCGGTGCGGGGCGGGTAGGGTGGCGGCGCACACGCGCGTGTGGTGAGCCAAGGATGTGCTAGGTTTTTCCTCTTCCACAAAACTTAGGTGCCCTTTAGGGCCTAAACCTTCCTTTAAGGTAATTGTATATATTTTTTTAAAAGCCTTGTACCCATCCTATGTGGGACACAAGCTTTTCACAAGTTTCAAGCTTTTGTTATCATTTTTCAAGTGGTAATGTTTGGAGGCAATTTCTTATTCATTCCTTAATGGTTTTGAGCAACCCAATACATGATCTTAATCTCTTCATGGAGGAGAACACATTTCCATATGGACGCACCAAAATTAATGTGTGAGACCCACTTTAATTTTAGCTCAAAGATAGCTAATTATTATGCTCAAAAACCCACTTTTCCCAACTGTTTCCACTCTGCGTCTTTCATCTCTTTTGGTTTCTGTTCTACAAGAGGCTAATATAACTTCTTCTGATACATATAATCTTCCATCTGAATCTTCCAAATCCCAAAATCTATGCCATTGAATTTATCGATTCTTACTTTTCCTTCGTTGCAGCCATTACTTCCACTCAAACCTAATGCTCTGATACTAGTTGTTATGAATATAATCACCTAACCAGGATCGGTGAGATACGAAAGCAAACAAGAAAACGAATCTAAAATCACACACACACACACAAGAACACAAAAATTTACGTGGTTCACCCCAGGATAGGGCTATGTCCATGGCTATTGCGGTTTCACTATAATTTGAAAGAGTTACAAGTTATAATGAGATGCGATTCCTCAACTATAAATACATAAAATTATGGCAACATGAAAATAATGTGAAATACTAAAAATACCCTCAAAAATATTCGCGGAGGGGGCACGCCCCTAAACCCCCACCTTCGGGCAAAGTGGCGCCTCGTGCAACCCCCGGCCAACTTATCGAGAAGTTGGGTCTATGGAGGAGGGACTAGTGTTTTGTACTTTTTAGGATCCACACTACCCAATAGTATATTCTTACAAAATAGCATATTCTTCCAATATTACTTACAATAGTGGTATGAGAGCCAACCTTTATGTTGTATTGTTTATCATCAAGATTTTATTTGCTAGAATTAATGTGATTAAGATTTATTAGAATTTCATAATTTTATGAATATTAGTATATTATGAAATTCCACGTTAGCAAAAAAGTTCACATTCATAAATCAATTGTTGGACCCCACAATATTAGGCATTTCTAGCCAAATAAATTATATTTTGATGGCTTAGATTCAGTGGTAAAAGGATTTTGGAAGGATCGTATTTCTTTTGGGTTTATGTTTGCATGGAATTCATTCTGTGCAGTTAGCGATAAATGATCTTTGATCAAAATTGATTTAGGGCTTTGATAGCCCATTAAATTATGAACAAACTAATAAAGACATAGATCAAAATGAATAATTGATTTATAAGAATTCTTAAGCCCTAGTATTGAATACCCATAAAAGATGAATGTGTTTTTGTTCAAATTTCCTCATATGGATTGAGGCTTGTCCAAAATAAATTGGGGATTTTATAACCCAAGGAGAAACAATTTGGTTAGCTCCTTTATGGTTCATTATGGGGTTCTATAAATAGAGACATACACAATAATTTTCTAAAATGACCAAAACTATAGGAAATCATTGATCAATTTGATGGCTAAAATAGTCATAAAGCCTGAAGAAATTGACATTGATGTATTCGTAGTTATCAAATACATCAATATATGTGGTTTAATTTCATTAAAGCACAGGATTTGTGGGACAAAATACAGCAAACCATGAAAACTAGGTTTCTAGCCACCGAGACATTTTATGGTCTAATTCCAGCTATGTAGAACAAACTAAGAAACAATTTTAAATCCCTTATGTTCTTAATTACATGTTCTTGAAAAGCCTTAAGATCTGTGGTGTCAAAATTCCATTTTCTCAGAAGAATTAAAACTTAGGACTCATTTGGTAAGTTGAAATGAGCCCAGGAATCGAATGACCATTCCTGAGTTCATTCCATTCCCACATTTGTGTACAGCTTTTAAACCGAAAAGAGCATTCTGCATTGAACAAGCATTCCCGTAAAATTTAGAAATATTTTGCATTGAATGAGCATTCCCGTAAAATTTAGAAATATCATTCCTCATCAAAAGACGTGGAATATCCATTCCATTACTGTAGGAATAACCCCGTTTTCTTATCTCGCTAAAAAAATATGCAAATTAGATCTTTCACATCTCTCCTCTCTCTACTCGCTTGGATCTCATTGCAGAAAAGAGCTTCCGTCGATCGCCACCGTTAAGTCTTCAAGCTCCTCTCTGATCTCTCTCTCTTTGTTCTCTCTTCAAGCTCTTCTCTCGTCAATCATCACTATTCTTCTTCTTTCTCTTTTTGTTTTTTTCTTCTCATTCTTCATCATATTTTTCTTCCTTTTAACCCTAAAAATCAAATCTGTACATATAAAAATATATATCAATATATATACACATAGGAGTACCATTCAATTTTTAGGGCTTCGGTTAAAATTTTTTTTAGGAATTTTGTGTCTCTGTGTTTAGATCTAGGGATTTTGTGCCAAGCAGTAGCTATACCCATGATTCGGTGCCAAGCGTATTGGATCTTTCCGTTGAATAGTGTCTTACCCAGGATTTATGCTTCAAGCACCAACCATATAAAGAGATACTGGTATACCCATTATTCAAGCACTGACTTAGCTATGATTCTTGTTGAAGTGACTATGCCCTTGATTCAAGACCTAATTCAAGCATTGATTCACATTGAGAATAATAGCTTTTGTGTGTTTCTTGTATTTTTATAATTAATGCCCAAGTTCAAGCAGTGACTTGCTTATTTGAAAAGGTTTTCCCCTTTTTTATAAATTACTTTTTTAATGGTTCCCAATGGTACCCTCAAGTTTTAAATGAGTAGACATTCTTTCATTCTTTCCCACATACTAAATTTCATTCTCTCACAAAAATCATTTTTTTAATGGTTCCCAATTGAAAACCTGTGTTCTCTCTCACCATTCATCCATTAGACATGATTGACAATTACTCATGATAAAAATGCATGTACTTATATCAATTTTATATTATATATACTAGTACAGAACTTATTTTTGTTGTTGCGATTGCATACTGGTTACTCATTTTAAGTCCTGCATGGCTTTCCTTTTCCATCCATATACATGCTCTAATTTTAGTATTTTTTTAGTCGTATCTCAAAAAAAGTTGGCACGGTGTTTTAATTTATTGTTGAATATTTTTCATTTCTCTAGATTTATATATATATATATATATATATAGACAGAGAGAGAGAGATATATTTTATCTATTTTGTTTTCTTATATGTCTTAAAACTTATGCAGTTATGACCCGCGTTAATTTAGCCAGAAGGAAATTTATAAGGAAGAGGAAAATGATTACAATGTTATTACATTAGCTGCATATATTGCAATTAGAAAATTGGTATTTTCAACTACTTCTAAAAATTGTAAAAGTGCATATTAGAAAACGTTCATTGAAGGTAATATATGATAATAATTTTTTCAAAAGGAGAGGAACTATGCATCGATTAGTATATGAGAGTGATGTGACTTGTATTGAGAAACTTAGGATGAATAGGCAAGCAGGAAATATATTATTTCAAAATCTTCAAGGCATAGGTCTGTTGAAAGATATAAAAAAATGCTAATAAGTGAACAAGCAGCCTTATTTTTGTATATTTTATGCCATCATGTCAAGAATTGGGTTATAAAGTTTCATTTTTTGAGGTCTGGAGAGACTATTAGTAGGCACTTTAATATTGTATTGAATGCCGTCATACAATTAGAAAGAAAGCTACTTAAAAAACCTTATCTAGTTCTTGAAAATTCCATGGATGAGGGATGGAAATGGTTCAAGGCATATAATATTTATTTGGTTGAGGTTTTCTTGATTATCATTTGGATAAAATCTTAACTTATTTAGTTGTTAGGACCAAGGGTCTTTTGTTGTAATTGGCTAATTCGGTTTGACAAAAACTATTTTGTTGTAATTGTAACTTAGTCCTAGGCGTAGATTCTCTCGAACCCCGTTTCTCTCTCAAGAAGTCGCATGCCTCATTGCCGTACACATCTTCTGGTCTTCTTGGTCAACGAGAGGTATATTGGACTTTGTTATGATTTGGATCTCACATACTCACACATCATACATTGCATATTTCTTATTTTCACACGTGTGTTTGTCTTGTTTTATGAAAAACATTCCCCGGGGCTTCATTGAAAAACCATGTTTTACACTCTGATTTGGGGGTTAATGTTTCTTCAAAATTCAAGGCTCTAGACTTTCTGTTGGTCATTCGAACGAAGGCCTTCGTTCGAACAAACAACATAAAATTCCTCGTTCAACCCTCGTTTGATTACTCGTTCCCATGAGTTTTCTAGTAGGGTTTCATTCAACCTTCGTTCGACAAAATTGATAGGCTCGTGTGCCCACGAAAATTCTAGTAGCCTCATCAAGTTTGCTTGTTCAATTGTTCGTTCGAATGAGTCGTGTATCAGAACAAATCATTTTCTGTTTTGAAAACATTATTTGAGATCCACGAATGTATCATAAAATGCCTAGATTTTTAGTCTGCAGGTTAAGACAATAGAGAGTGTTCTTGAGAACATTTTATACCATCTATCTATTGTGTTCCCATGATTTTTATTCACAATTGATCTAATATTATGGCAAGAGCTTGAATCTCATTTCTACCACCATCTTAGTCCATCTTGTGGAGTTCAAACACCGAGCGATTGAAGAAGTTTGAGATCACTTAGAGTTCATGATTGTGCCAGAGTTTCCACCAGAGAAGCAACCTTGTGGATTCAACACCGATCCGAATTGGAAGAGATGAAAGGGGCTAGGGAGAGTTAAGTCTGTGTCTTTCCAGAGTTGTATTTGATTAGAGCTTCATAGTGAATTCTACACTGTGTAGAGTGCCTTGGAGTTTTCTATCACAAATTTTTGTTTGTGATGGTTTCTTCGTCGCCATCTCTATTTTCATATCTCTTTACCCTTTTCTACTTTTCAATTTCGAATTCAATTGATGCATGATAGCTTCTGCTTAATTTGATTCGATTAGTTTGATAATGGATTAATAACATTGTTCAATTGATTTAAATTGATAGCTTGTATGTTTTAGTTGATAGAGTTGTGGAAAAGAATTAATATAACCTATTCACCCCCCTTATAGGTTGCATTTCCCATCTAGTTTCACACTATGGTCCCCCTCAAAATGGTATCAGAGCCTACAATCAAAGATAATTGATTGAGTCCTCAATTGTGTGAAAATGGATGGAATGCGTGCATGTGGGTCTATCACCTGACCTCTATTGTTTATTGGTTTTAACTATGCTTATTGGAAAGCTTGTATGAGAACATTTCTAAGAGAAATTGATGAATGGGTATGGCTATTGGTTCAAGAAGGTTGGACCACTATAGTCACAATGGCTATCGGTACGGCTCTATCCTTACCCAAGCAGGCAATCACTTCAAATGAGACTGAACTTAGGATTAGTAACTACAACACTGAGGGTTTGAATGCTATTTTCAATGTGGTAACTCCCAATGAATTTCACTGCATCATGACTTTTGAAACCTCTAAGGAGGCTTAGGACATTTTGGAAACTACCTATGAGGGTACTTCCATAGTGAAGAGGTCAAAGCTTCAAATCCTTACCTTTATGTTTAAGTCTTTCTGAATGGAGGACTCGGAAACGTTTGCTGAATTTTATGCTAATTTGAGTGACATTTTCAATTCCTCATATAATCTAGGAGAGAAGATAGATGGTTCTAAGATTTTTAAGAAAATCCTAAGATCTTTACCTGAGACATTTTAGCCTAAGGTCACTTTTATTGAAGAGAGAAAAGATGTTGATGGTCTAGTGGTAGATAAGTTGGTAGGATCACTTCAAACCTTTGAACTCACACTTAGACAATCTAGGAAATTCAAAAGCCTAGCTCTAAAATCTGTCCAAAATGAAGTTGAAGGTGAAATGGATATAGACCATGAGTCCCTCAATGAAGAGGACTTTACCTTGTTTGTTAGGAGGTTTAACAAATTCTACAAGGGTAGAATTTCAAATCCCAAGAGTGGCCAAAATTCAAATAGAAGGCCTTCGAGAAACTTTAGTAATACAAAAGGCAAGGTTCAGAAAGGTGCCTCAAACAATGATAAGGGGAAACCTTTAAATCAATCCCATTGAGTGTTATGATTGCCACTACTATGGACACATAGTTGTCGATTGCCCTAATAAGATAAGAGAAAAATCAAACAATAGGAGGGCAATGAAATCTACTTTAACCAATGGTGAAGAAGAAGAAAAAGAAAAGGAAGAAGGAGATGGGAGTCAATTTTTGGCTTTCACTATCACCACCAATATCCTTGATGATTTTACATCCCATGGATATGATAAACAAGTGAAAAAATGACAATTATACCCCTAGACCTATATCAAGCAATTAAAAGACGAATTAAGATTTGGAAGAGGCGTTTCTAATATTTTTGAATGCCAGAGACTCAAATATGATATTAGAATAATAAAATGGGGACTCGAGGTGGTCCCACACGAATATGTAAAATTATTAAAATGCCCCTAAACATGGAACAAACATAAAAAATCGTTAATAAAATATAAAGAGGTCACCTTAAGGATTGTTGGGCCTTCTGGATCCGATTCCAAGGTTGATTTTGAGAGATAGCGTCTTAGTAGACGCGCAACTTGTCCGATAAATTATGAAAATGCCCTTATGGATTTAAAAGACAATCAAATAACTTAAAAATAATACAATAGGGCTTTTCTAAGGCTTTTGAAGCCCGGGAACACGCTTTTGTTATCTGTTGGGTAAACAGATAACCGATATATAGGTTAATGTGAAATTAGCCATAGAAAACCTTAAAGCTTGACAAGATACTTTAGTGTTAAGGACTAGGGTGGTCCCGGGGATGGAACTACGAGTGTGTAAAGTATTTGAGACACATTATGAATGACACATGTAATGTCCCCTTGTAGCATGATGATGATTGAGACTAGGGTGAAGTCTTGACCTGTTGATAGATATTTCTGTCATTATTATTGGATGCATTTTCATTTATTTATCAGCATGCTATGATTGTTATTATAATTATCATGATGTTAGACTCTTGCTTGGTATTATACTGTGAACGTGACTAGTATATAGATGTTTGTTATTGGTTACAGCTCTACTATGTATACATACATTTGAACACTATGGTTTGTGTAATTACTTGTGAATTAAATGTCTTGTATTACATTTATTGGCTATTATTGTGGACTTAATGTTCCTTATTGTTTATACTATTGAACATACTAGAGTGGTGTGAGATTTGAGTGGATATGATGATATTGAGCCTGCTTGAGTGGTGTGAGATTTAAATGGATATACTGACATTGAGCACAATGGAGCGGTATGAGTTTGAATGGATATGAGGCTACCGAGTGTACTAGAGTGGTAAAAGATTTATAAGGAATTGAGGATTTTGATCATACCAGAGTGGTGTGAGATTTGCATGGATTTGATGATACAAACTTGTTTGATAGGGAGAGAATGTGAGCCTCGATGATTGTTGTAATAGAGATGAGGACTCCCTTTGATTACGAACCGTAACCTTATGTGGGAGGCTTCCCAAGCCTATGAGTTAGCAACTCATGAAGGGCAGAGTATGGGCGCTTCAGAGGCTCTGTGCATATGTTGAAGACATCACGAACTTATAAGCACATTATATTGTATTCATGGAAGCAATTGTGTATTTTGCATTGAGTGCTTGTACTGACTGTTTAGATGAATGCAATGGACGATGATTGACTTGTTATGTTTTGGCTTGTGTTTGATATGTACCGAGATGGTGTGATGGTCAAATCTTGTTGATTTCTTTTGTTGATGATTATATTGGTTGTGTTGCCAACCTATTCTATATATCTATTGTCATTAAATGTATATCTTGTTTTGGTGGCTTTAAAATAGGAAATAGAGATGCTTTGCAAAATTTTATGTTTACACTTATGTCATGTACTTGACCCTCCATATGTCGACTGCTTAGCTATTATTGTTAAACCACATGTAGTGGTGCCATACCATATTGATACTCACACTTATGCCTATGTCTGGGATATAGTGACAGTGTGCTTGTGATGCATACTGAACTTTAGGGAGTGTCCTCTTCGGAATTGCATTAGTATTTGCACACTAATTACTTGTGTGTTTTGAGAAACCCTACTGAATATTATGGCTCACCCCTGTTGTTCATGGGAATTGCAGGTATTGGCTTGATGAAAGATGGCTATAGGAGCAGTAAATGATGAACCGAAGTCATTGTAGCATTCAATTACTTTATTGTATTTATTCTTTTATTTATTAAGGGTGCCTGTACCTTTTTCAGATATTTATGTATATGGGATGTATATATATTGGACTATAAAGTCATCTCTGAACACTACCATAATGTACACTTTTGATGGATGATTGGTATAGTTACTTTAATAGTACTCAATTTCATTTAATTTCATTATGAGATTTGAACAAGTCTAATCAGGAACTGAACCAAAACTAATTAAAAGAAATCAATTAAAAAAATGGTATGTATTTTATACACTTGATTGGGGTGATTAGTCTCATTACCCACCTTATCGGGGTCCACTGACCTCGTAGTCCAGCCTTGCGGGTCAAGGCGTAACACTAATTAACTGTACTTGCTCTCGAATTCCTCCTTCCTTTATTTCATTTATTTATCTCAAGTCAAATATTAGTAAAGAGTTCTATAGAATATCTACAAAATTGATGTTTGTAGATAAGTGACTTTGTTGTATCTTAGAGATATAATATTGCTTGAACCTAGCAGCAAATTCCTTTCGAGTAAAAACAATTAATATCTTAAAAACAATATTAAAAACACGTATCACAAATCTTAATTTCATACTTCCCGTAACATTAATTTCATTCCATTTCAGCCAAAAAAAAAAAAAAACAACTTGTTGCAGGACAGTAATTGTGAAAGGGAGATGACAGAACAATGATGGTTGCATGTGTTGAGACTTGAGTCGATGACCCTAACCTAACCTTTCGTGCATGTTTTCTAACCCAAAGACTACTCTATATTTCCTTCCACGGAAAATCATCCAAAGACTTGTAAAGTCTTGGGATCAAGTCTTCCATCCATTTTCATTGTTTAAAGTTGTTGCAACAAATATTCTCACACTTCAAATCCTCACTTTACCAAAATAGAATTTATTATTCTGATTATTATGATGTATCTTTCTCTCTATTAAACTTTATTTGCCAAAATGCATGATGTTTTTGTTTACAGTTGACCAAAAAATACAAATCATGAATTTATCCCAAATATTTTATTGATTTTTGAATCAACTCCAAATATCCTAAATATTATCAATAATTCCTACATATTTTTTGAACATTTAAAATTATTTTGAATCATTATTAAAAAAAATTAGAGCTCTTGATTTCTAATTTTCTTAAGGCATGTATTTTCTTATAAAAAAGCTGTCTGTCTTTCAATAATTCAACTTTAGTGTTTCTTAGTTGGAAGAAGACCTATGCACTAGTCAGATGGGATAAGAGAACTAGCAATTTTGAGATGCAGACAAACATTACTCTACTTCTTTTTATGGAAAAACTCACAAAGATTTTTATGAAAAGTCGTCGAATCAAGTCTTCCTTCCATTGTCTCATTTTGTAATAATTCTTGCACCAAATATTGTCTCATTGTGTAAAAGGTATCAGTTCCTTAATTGTTCTAATAACACAGCCTATAGTTAAACCTAAAAAGTCTAAAGAATATATATAAAATTAAAGGCAACCATATTAAGGACCAAAATGACTGACTAAACACACATTATAACCAATGTATACAACGGATGATGTGTCTGTTTGGACATTTCTTTAGCATAAACTTGAAGTTTTCAATCACTTGTGCTAAAACTTCCTCATGAAATGAGAGAGAGGGGGGGCTTGAGTTTCTACAAAAAAAAAAAACACAAAAGTGAGAGAGGTCTATAATATACATAATTTATTTTATTGGGGATTTTGTATTTACTTTTTGTACTTTATTTTTATCAATAAAACTTATCTTCTTTGTTGATAAAAAAAAAAAAAAAAATTCCTTTCAAGTTGTACTGTGTCACAAAGTAAAAGTCCCTCATAGTTTTAACTAGGGCTGTAAAATGAGTCGACCTATTCGAGTTTGACTCGTAATCGACTTTGTTAGAAGTTTGTTTGAGATTGGCTTGTAAGATTAACAAGTCAGGCTTGAACATATTTTGAGGCTAGTAAATTTATTGAGCTCGATTCGTTAATTCAAAAGTAGTCTAATACTATATAAAAAAAAAAATCAAATTATTCGAGATCGATTCAATTAAAGGCCCGTTCGAGATCGGCTCGAAATATTAACAAGCCAAATTTGAACACAACTTGAGGCTCATTTATTTTAGCAAGTCAAACTTGAACAACCCGTTATTCGACTCGATTCGATACATTTACAGTCCTAATTTTAACACCTCTCTCAGTAGAAATTTATTGACAATGGGATTATAGCATGTCAATATATTTATATATTTGTTTATAGGATGTATTATATAAAGGAACAAAAAAAAGACAAGAGAAGATTTTACTTTTGATATTACTGGGAAGTTGTGTTTACATATATTAAAGTTTTCAGTCCGAAGAAATTTAATGCAAATAATAAAAAAACTTACAATAATTTGAGTAATTTTTTTCTATGGAAAATAAAGTGTAATTGTTTACTTGGAGGACTTCAACTTCAGTCCATTTCAGCCAAAAAAATAAAAAATAAAAAACAACTTGGCCGGACATCAATTGTGAAAGGGAGATGACAGACCCGAGTCAATGACCCTAACCTAACCTTGTGTGCATGCTTTCTAACCCAAAGACTGGTCTGCATTTCTTTTCATGAAAATGTATCAAAGACTTGTGAGGTCTTGGCATCAATTGTGAAAGGGCAATGACAGACCCGAGTCAATGATCCTAACCTAACCTTGTGTGCATGCTTTCTAACCCAACGACTGGTCTGTATTTCTTTTCATGAAAATGTATCAAAGACTTGTGAGGTCCTGGCATCAATTGTGAAAGGACGATGACAGACCCGAGTCAATGTCCCTAACCTAACCTTGTGTGCATGCTTTCTAACCCAAAGACTTGTTTGTATTGCTTTTCGTGAAAATGTATCAAAGACTTGTGAAGTCTTGGCATCAAGTCTTCCTTCCATTGTTTCTTTATGTATAAGTTAGTGCAGCAATTATTCTCATACTTCAAATCCTCACTTTACCAAAATAGAATTTATTATTATGAGATTTTTGTCAAATACATTTTAATAATAAATTTTATTAACGGTGTTAAAATGAAAGTAAACAATTGAACTTTTTTGTATTAAAATTTTAATTTTTGAACCTTTTAAATTAAAAAAAAAATGTATCATGCACTTTTTGGGTTGAAAAATTTATTTTAAAAACTTTTTAATATTTTTTCCTAAAAAATAATGTCACTAATAATTATTCATATAATATACATATTTATTTTTTATTTGAAAAACGTAGTTATATATGCTACGCTTTTAAATCTACTTCGGTCACAAATTCAAAACAACGTGTTGGGACATGAGGCCAACCTTAAATGTCGACAAAAACCTATCACATAAGAAATGGACTGGTTTTGTCAAAAGATTCTCTTCCATGTTTTTTGCTCATTTATTGTACAACTATTATTCTCCTTTTTATTAATCTTTATATGAATCTTGTTTGATAAATCTTAATTTCTAAAGTTCAATATCTAAAATTTATTTAAAATTAATTTATATATTCTGATGAGTTGAATTTTGAAATAAAAAGATTGGTGGTTGCCACTTTTCATGGAATCAATTATAATAATTTGGAAAAAAATATTGAAATAGTATTTTAATTATAAAATAATTTAAGGACTTATAAAATTAATATTTTTAAAAGTAGGCCTGGTGATAATTTTTTTTGTCACACTGTTAATCGAATCACTCTTTAAATAATTGGACAAATCCATTAACTTGGTAAATACACTTGCTTTACCTAGGACTAGGGTCTTTCTCTTCACACATTCTCTCTTTTAGTTTGCAAGTCTTTTGCTTTGGGTCATGTTTTATACTCTTAAAATGACATGTCATGCTTCTCCACTATCTCAGTCATCAATAGACCTGATTACCTAAGACTGAGGTCTTCTCTCCACACATTCTCTCTCTTATTTTACGAGTTGAGCTCTTTTGCTTTGCGTCAAAAAAGAGGGCGGGACGGAAGTGGAAGGGGAGATGTTTTGGCAGGTTGCGCCGTCAACATTGGTGGACGGGAGAAGAGATAGTAATTTATTATGAAAAGAGAAGGCAATTTTAAGGTTTCTTGTCAATAAAAAAGAATTTAAGGGTATGCTAGTCAATTTTCAATAATAGCAATTGTGTCCTAAATTTTGTAAAAATGTAATAAGTTAACCCCTTGTTAATATTGTAATAAAAAATACAAAATGAGATTAAATGCGCATGAATTTTATTACTATAAATTTGGGGTTGATGCGAAATTAAAGAGTAATGCTAATTATTTTGACTAAAAAGTTTTTATTTTTATTTTAGCTAATCACTTTTTGAGAACCAACTTTAACAATACTTTATATTTTAACTAACCACGTGTTTGAATTTGATTTTTTAATTTAAAATATTTTAGCAACCAAATTTCAATGGTCATATTTCAAAGATTATTTTTTACTAGTCAAATGGTCATTTTTAACAGAAATATTTTTTTTTTAAAACAAATACAATAAAATAATCATAAATATAATTAATACAATCCTAAAATGTATTGAAACTATAATAATTTAAGAAAATGTTTTAAAGCATTAAAATATATATATTTTAACTATTAACATAATAAATAATAGCTAGCAAGACAGTTAGAAACTATATTAGATAGCTAGCTTACTGAAGAATTTATTTTGGTGAGAGATTAGCTATTGTGGCTAAAGGAAAGAAATAGTTAATCTAAATGCTGATGTGACCCAAGTGATATGAGAACATTGCTCTTTTTAGAATTTCAGGTCTGTCTCGTATTTGTAGAGCAATATTCAAGTCTCTCTCTAAACCATTGTCATGGAGAGATCTTACATGGAGTTCCTCTTACAAATGTTGGTAATGCAATCATGCCTGGTTTCTTTAGTCTTTTCTTTCTCAAACTTCTCAGACCAACAAGCTCTCCTTGCATTCAAGACTGAAATCAAGCTTGATCCAAACAATATATTGGATAGTAACTGGACAACAAAAACCAGCTTCTGCGACTGGGTTGGGGTCTTTTGTAGTCGACGCAGACAAAGGGTCACAGGTTTGAAGTTAGGCGACATGGGTCTTGGAGGCACCATCTCTCCTTTTGTTGCTAATCTCTCCTTCCTTGTTACTCTAGATCTTCGAAATAACAGTTTCATTGGTCCTCTTACTCATGAAATTGGCCGCTTGGGTCGCTTGAAAACACTTATTTTACAATTCAATGAGATGGAAGGAATTATACCCCTAACTTTACATCAGTGCCAAAAACTTGAAGTCATATCTCTTTGGGGCAACAGTTTCAGCGGACAACTATCAGAGGAGTTGGGAACTCTGCCAAAGCTCCAACTCCTTTTTCTAGGCCACAATAATTTTATGGGCTCTATCCCATCCTCCCTGGGCAACATCTCCACAATGCAAAAATTGGGACTCGAACAAAATTCCATGTCAGGTTCAATTCCTCGGACCCTCTTTAACATCTCTTCTTTACGTGGTATTAGTCTCAATAATAACAGCTTCTCTGGTAGTCTTCCTATGGATATTTGTCTACTTTGCCCCAAACTTGAAAGGCTTTATCTTTCTTCAAACCATTTTGAAGGCCAAATTCCATCTTCGTTGTCTCAATGTAGAGAGCTAATAGAATTGACCATCTTATACAATAGATTGGAGGGAAGTATACCAAAAGATATTGGGAATCTACATAAGCTTGAAATTTTATATCTTGGTGGCAACAACTTTACTGGTTCACTTCCACCTTCTGTGGCTTAACATTTCAAGTTTATTGGAGCTTTACATAGAAAGTAATCACATTCAAGGAGAAATTCCTTCTGAGGTTGCACTACTTTCTAATTTGAGGGCGTTAAACATGGCTGACAATGATCTCAGTGGGGTTATACCGCAACAAATATTCAAGATTTCATCTCTGAATGTCATTTCCATGTCATTGAATCTCCTAGATGGAAATCTGCCCGACTTTGGGTTTTTGGCTCCCAAATCTCGAAGAACTCTATCTAGGAGACAATTGGTTAACAGGAAACATCCCATTGTATCTGTCAAACTGTTCTATGCTCATTAAACTATCACTGGGTGCTAACTTTTTCACTGGACCAATACCTGCTAGCCTATCCAACTTACAACTCCTTACTGTACTCGAATTGCGAGACAATGATCTAACAAGAGAAAATGCAAGTCTTGAACTTTCTTTTCTTTCTTCTTTGACCAAGTGTAGATCGTTGAAGAGGTTGGTTTTTGAAGACAATCCAATGGAAGGTATCTTACCAAATTCAATTGGAAATTTTTCTAGTTCCCTTCGGATTTTTATGGGATCTGGATGTCAAATAAGGGGTACCATTCCTGAGGAAATTGGTTCATTAAAAAAGTTGAATTTTTTTCAACTAAGCGACAACAATCTGAGTGGATCCATCCCATCAACAATTGGAGCATTGGAGAGTTTACAAAGGTTGTATCTTGATGGTAACAAGCTTGAAGGACTTATTCCAAATGAGATTTTCCATCTTTTGCAATTGGGGGAATTCCCCTTCAAAGTAATAATCTCTTTGGCCTAATCCCAACTTGCATAGGCAATCTTAGCCATTTACAGATGTTATTGTTAGGTTCTAACAATCTGAATTCTTCTATTCCGATAAGTATATGGGCCCTTGAAAATGTGTTAATCTTGAACTTGTCCATCAATTACTTGGGTGGATTCCTGCCTTCAGAAATGAGAATGTCAAATGTCATGAACGTCATGGATTTGTCTTGGAATCATATTGAAGGAAATATTACTCAAACTATTGGCTCCTTCGAAACTCTTACTACTCTCAATCTGTCAAGGAACTCATTGCAGGGGTCTGTTCCTGAATCGTTTGGTGACATTGTATCATTGGAATTTGTTGATCTCTCCTACAACAATATATCAAGTACCATCCCCAAGTCTTTGGAAAACCTTACGTATCTCAAATATTTGAATCTCTCTTACAATAAGCTATCAGGAGAGATTCCGAACAAGGGTCCTTTTGTTAACTTTACAGCCCAATCTTTTATGGGGAATGAAGCACTTTGTGGGCAGTCAATTCCGTCAATTCCAGATTGCATTGTCACGACCCGAAACTCACCCAATGCAGATCTCGTGTCGTGGGGCCGACCCAATGGCCGTCCCTACTTTTTTCATTCTTTTACCAATAATAACAATAAGAAATATAACCATAACATTAAAGTGCGGAAGTCTTATTACATCATTGTTCCAAAACTAAATAAGTTTGAAAAACTCAAACGTAAACCAACATAACTTAAACATAAACCATCATTTTAGGTGGTGAGTGCATGGGAGAACTACTGTATTCTACTGTGCTCCTTAACCATCTCCCTATGCTCTGGATCTCCTACTGTGGTTCCATAGCATTCTCACCTGAAAAATTTAGTAAGGGGTGAGCTACAAACTCAGTAAGTAGAAGCCTATCCCCAATACGGGTGGGGATGACATAAATGAATACAAGTCAAGGTAACATGATAGCCAATCATGACAACGATTTCAGTCAACTGTAAAATGCCACAATGGCCAATAAATGACATGGTACAATAACAGTCAAGAGTATTCAACATAGCATGAATATAGAATAGGCTCAATGAACACGATCAACATAAATACTGCCACAATGAAACGGTCACAATCAAGTCCAATAAATCAAAACCAATCAACATAGAACTATACCAATTAACATGGATGATGCCTTTACTCTGTTCAGGGTTTGGCAGACCTTCGGTCTTTTGGGGCCCGGCATACCCCCATTATCATAATTACATATAAAATGCCCATTAACCTTACTGCGTAAAAACGCCATAATTGCCATATGTCTTTTTGACCCGTAGGTCCCATAAATTGACCCGTAGGTCCCAGTCAATCAAATAGCATCAGATAGGTAATGTGACTGAGCACAAAACCCGGCACTTGACATAAATTAAGATTTTATAGTATTCCATATGAATGTATAAAACATGGAACATCATAACATAACATACAGTAAATGGATATCAATGAAATGAATCAGTCATGTAACATCAACCAATAGACATCCATCAGGTAGAGCAATATCCATGGTGGGAAACAATGATAGTGAATACATATATGAGTACAAGATTGGCAGTAATGGAAAGAACCTGGCTTGGAAACCACGTATCAAAGATAGGAATCTACTTACCTTATCAATGTCTTAATATCCCGTGACTTTCTCCTTTCCTTTTGACTTGCCTATAAATCAATAAACACGTTTCATCTTTCATATCATTTACCGAATTTATGCCTCGTTACTCTACATACCTCCCTTACTAATTTATGTTTTACGATTTCCATTTTAAACTTAATTTACCCAAGGACAAAATGGTCATTTACGTGTCTCTACTTTTTAGGTTCTGTTTTCATAATTTGGACTTCACCGTTGAGTCCAGTAGGTTTGAATTAATAAAAATTCACTATTTACTTAACTAAATCGGAGTTCGTTTGACTCACCTTTGACGTAGGGGCATTTTGGTCATTTTGGCATTCTACGGTTATTTTATTTTTTCGGGACTCCGTCTCGTAAAACGGACCTCACTATTAAATTCAGAGGGTCCAAAATAGTAAGTTTTCATTATTCGTTCTACTAATTTAAGCGTCAAAATTAAATTTAAAATTTATTAATTTAAATCATTTATTTAAATTAATTAATCTAGCTAATACTTATAGTATTTGAGCCTAAACAGACCACATGTGCCTTGGTGGCACAATGGCTAAGCTTCTCACCCTTTCTCTTTTGGTCACAGGTTCAATTCACTGCCCATACAAATTTTCCATTCCTCATTATTTTTTTTCATTTCCTGTTCAAGTTTAACCCAACCATTGGATAGCTTCTCCTTTCTAACCAAACACTATCTAAACTCAAATTTAAAAATTTACTCATGAAATACAAGTGTTGGGCAGTCATCTGAATGGGTGGGTCGGGTCTCACTGCCCATACAAATTTTCCATTCCTCGTTATTATTTTTTTTCATTTCCTGTTCAAGTTTAACCCAACCATTAGATAGCTTCTCCTTTCTAACCAAACACTATCTAAACTCAAATTTAAAGTTTACCCATGAAGTACAAGTGTTGGGCAGTCATCTGAATGGGTGAGTCAGGTCAGACCCGACCCGGTTTGGCCAAAATAAAATCGAAAAACCCAGCAGCCGCACACCAACACTTCAGCGTGTTGGTTGTCTTCTCCGTCAACGGTGACTTGTCGACGACGGATTTTCTTACGTTTTTCAGTGGGATTCACACCTACAGATCATGGAAAACTCAAATCTACCGTCGGATTTCAAATCGGAGTGCCGGAGCACTCCCAAAATAGCCGGAACAGTAGCGCACCAGGGGCTGTGCGGTTTTCCGGCAGCCCCTTTCCCTTCCGTTTTTCTCCTACGGTTTCAATCCCGATTTGATTCTAAAATTTCCCTACACCTAAGAGAATCAATTACCCATGATCTAGCCCAATTAATCGCAACAAAATCGCCCCACCCGATCAGTTTTTCTCCTCCGTTTTCACTGTTGCGCCCAGTTTTAAATTCTGTCCGGTTTGTTAAATTTTTGTTTTCCTTGATTCAATTCTAACAATCACAACACCAACTATATCCATGCATATATCAAATAAATTCCCATGCTTCACAAAATCTATATCAAACAATAATTCATGCTTTGAACAAAATTAAACACCGAAAATTACTCACACTCACCCAATCGTGTGTACAGAGCGATCACTGCTTTCACTTCCGAATTCACTGCCCAGACCCTGTTTGTCTTGGCTCGTTTCCTCCTCCGCTTCTTTCACAACTCAAGCAAGGTGCTCCTTGACCTATCTCCTCATTCTTCTTCCTTTTTTCCTTCCTTTTCTTCCTCTGTTCTAGCGTCCAGCCGTCCCTCTGTTTTTTTTTTCTTCTCTTCTTCCTCTGATTCTAACACATGGCTGTTTATATAAAACAAGAGAAACGCCCCTCACTTAATTTCTCTCTCTCTCTGTCTCTCTCCCGCGCCTTTCCAGTTCTGCACTTCAGCCCACCCCCATCCGTTTTTTTCTTCTCCTCTTTATTTCCTTTTTCTTCTTCAGTTACAGGTAACTTATACCTTATGTGTGTGTGTGTGTGTATATATATATATATATATTACACATTCTCTTATATAACTATATATTTACACCTATTTACCTCCATATATACATATATTATTTCCATATTAAATTTCCTATTTTATTCCAATTCTTTTTTATTTTGTTTATTTATTTTCTTTTTATTTCTAAATTTTTACTTTACTTATTTATTTATTTTTCTAATTCTTATTTCCTTTTTATTTTCCATTTTGTTTTCTCCCCTTTTTAATTTTATTTCTTTTATTATTGTCATCCGTTTATCGTGACCTTCATCCATACATTCCCATTATTGAAATTTAACCAAATTTATTTCGTTATCGTAACATTAGACCATGTTGGCTCGGTTACAATGGGTCAGGGTATTACATTCTTCCCCCCTTAAATAAGTTTGGTCCCCAAACTTAATCAAATCATGATGCAAATAAATGAGGATACTGAGTACGCATTTCCTCTTTTCGTTTCCATGTGGCTTCCTCTCGTCGAGAATTCCTCCATAATACCTTCACTAATGGAATGGTCTTGTTCCGTAGAACTTGCTCTCATCGGTCTAAGATCTGTACCGGCTGCTCAACATAACTCAAATCCTCCTGAACATCTAGCGGCTCATGTTCGATTATCTGATCTGGGTTGTGCACACATTTCCTTAACATCGAAACATGGAACACATCATGTACGTGAGCTAACTCAGTTGGTAATGCTAGCCGATATGCTACTGGTCCGACTTGTCCAACAATCCTGAAAGGTCCAATGTATAGTGGTCCTAGTTTCCCTCTCTTGCCAAATCTAACCACTCCTTTCATCGGTGATACCCTCAAGAACACATAGTCGCCTGTCGTGAACTCCAACTCTCGTTTCCTCGTGTCAGCATAACTCTTCTATCGACTCTGAGTTGCTAGTAAACGCTGCCTGATCAAATGAATCTTATCGGTGGTCTGCTCCACTATCTCTGGCCCAAATAGCTTCCTATCCCTCACTTCCGTCCAGCATAGAGGAGACCTACACTGCCTGCCATATAGCGCCTCATACGGTGCCATACCAATACTGGATTGATAGCTGTTGTTATACGTGAACTCTACTAATGGCAGCTAATCCTCCCAACTTCCTTTAAGATCAATGACACAAAATCTCAGTAGGTCTTCTAATGTCTGTATTGTCCTCTCAGACTGTCTGTCTGTCTCAGGATGGTATGCAGTGCTAAGACTTAACTCAGTGCCCATAGCTTTCTGTAGACTCCTCTAGAACTTAGATACAAATCGTGGATCTCGATCGGATACAATGGATACGGGGACTCCATGTAATCGAACAATCTCCCTGATATAAAGCACAACCAATCGTTCTAAAGTCTGAGTCATCTTGGTTGCAAGAAAATGAGCTGTCTTGGTCAATCTATCGATGATCACCCATATCGAATCATTCCCATGCGACGTCTTAGGCAACCTTGATACAAAATCCATCGTGATATGCTCCTATTTGCATTCTGGTATCGGCAGTGACTGTAGAAGCCCTCCTGGCTTTTGGTGCTTAACCTTGACCCGTTGGCACTCCATACATCGTGCAATGTGCTTAGCTATATCCTTCTTCATTCCTGACCACCAGTAAGTGCCCTTCATGTTGTGGTACATTTTTGTGTTTCTTGGATATATAGCAAATCTAGAACTGTGTGCCTTATCAAGAATCTCCTTCTTAATCTCTGGTACATCTGGCACGTAAATTCTGTCATGGTAGTACAACACCCCATCTCGTATAGAGAAATCTGTATTCCCTTCAGTCTCGACCTCTTGACGAAGCTTAACAATCTTATTGTCGTGCGCCTACAATTCCCTGATCTTGTCAACAATCGAAAGACCGATTGTGACATTGGCACACATCGCCCTAGAACCTGGCATAATCACCTCCACCTCCATCGCCTCTAAATCCTGTAGTAGTTCTTCCTGTATAGTCAACAGGTAAGCAAGAGTCCCCGACGACTTCCTGCTAAGAGCATCAGCCACTACATTTGCTTTCCCTAGATGGTACTGAATACTGAGCTTATAGTCCTTGATTAACTCCAACCAACGTCGTTGGCGCATATTAAGCTCTTTCTGCGTAAACAAGTAATTGAGGCTCTTGTGATCAATGAAAATCTCACGGGTAGCTCCATATAGATAATGCCTCCAGATTTTCAAAGCAAAAACAATAGCTGCAAGCTCAAGCTCAAGGTCATGAGTTAGGTAGTTCTTCTCATGTGTCCTCAATTGTCATGAAGCATAAGCTACTACCTTTCCTTGTTACATTAGAACACACCCCAAGCCTTGGCGTGAGGCATCACTGTAGATCACAAAGCCCTCTGTCCCATCTGGTACTGTCAGGATTGGAGCTGTAACCAATCGGTTCTTTAGCTCTTGAAAACTTTGCTCCCTCTCCTCAGTCCAGATGAATGGAGTATTCTTCTTGGTCAGTTGGGTAATTGGCATGGCTATTTTGGAAAAATCCTTGACAAATCTCTGATAAAAGCCAGCTAAACCCATGAAACTACGAACCTCCGTGACAGTAGTCGGTCGAGGCCAACTGGTAATAGCTTCTATCTTCTGGGGGTCTACGGAGATCCCATCCTTACCGACCACATGCCCTAAAAAAGAAATGCTTGGGAGCCAGAATTCACACTTCTTCAACTTAGCGTACAACTTCTGCTCCCCTAGCGTCTGTAGGACCTTTCTCAAATACACCTCGTGTTCCTCCTGGTTTTTAGAATAGACCAAAATATCATCAATGAATACAATCAAAAAATCGTCCAAGTACGGCTTGAATACACTGTTCATTAAGTCCACGAATGCGGTTGGAGCATTAGTCACTCCAAAAGGCATGACCAAAAACTTATAATGTCCATACCGCATTCGAAATGCCGTCTTGTGAATGTTTGTAGGTCTAACCTTCAGTTGGTGGTATCCGAACCTTAGATCAATCTTTGAAGACACCTGAGCCCCCTTCAGCTGGTCAAATAAATCATCTACTCTCGGTAGTGGATACCTGTTTTTAATGGTAACCTTATTCAATTCTCGGTAGTCTATACACAGACTCATAGTCCCATCTTTCTTCTTGACAAACAGTACAGGTGCACCCCATGGTGATGAACTGGGTCGTATAAAACCCTTGTCTAATAGTTCCTGTAACTGTAACTTTAACTCCTTCAGCTCAGCTGGGGACATTCGGTAGGGTGTCTTCGATATCGGTGCAGTGCCTGGCAATACATCGATGCTAAACTCAATCTCACGATCAACAGACATCCTTGGAAGATCATCTAAAAACACCTCAGGAAATTCCCTAGCAATGGGAATTTGTTCTAACACTGGCTGCTGTGACTCGGTGTCCTAGATGCTACATAAGAAACCATGGCACCCCTTGCGGAGTAAACGACTAGCCTGTATAGTAGAAACAAAATAAGGTGGAGCAACCACTCCAGTCCCCTCAAACTCAACAGCCAAAAATCCGGGGCTCTGGATGAGCACTCTCTTGGCCACACAATCTATCGTGGCATGATTTGCAGTTAGCCAATCCATTCTGAGAATAGCATCAAACCCACATATTTCTAATGGTATCAAATTGGCAAATAAAGGCACCCCCATAATCTGTATCTCACAATTCTTATACATGGCCTCCCCTATTAATGATTGCCCCGATGGTACAGTCATATTAAGTAAGTATCCTAGGGGTTCTGTCAATCGGTTCAACTTAGCAGCATATGCAAGGGATATAAAAGAGTGCGTAGAACCAGTATCAAATAAAACATGGGCAGGTCGTGCATAAACTAAAAGAGTACCTGCTACCACAGAAGTCGAAGCCTGCATATCCCCTAGCATTAAGGCGACGACCCGTCTGGCCTGTTGTGGAACATTCCCCTGTCCATTTCTGCAATTTGGTGGCCTGTTCATTGTCGTTGTAGATACGGGTGCTGGTGCTGTGAGTGCTAGTGCCGGTGCTGGTGCCCTAACCGAACCAATACTGGTAGTGGCTCTGTTATTCTGAGGACACTCTCGAGCAAAATGTCCTGCCTGGCCGCAATAATAACAAACATTACTGTCCTTCAGACACGGGCCCTTGTGTTCCTTCTGGTAGTTGGGGCATTTAGCTGCGGTCCCCTCTGGTTTGCTTGGCCTCTTCAAACTGGGCCCTGTAGTTCGGGATCCCGTCCCGGGTCTAGTAAATGAGGGTCATTGCCTCGAGGAAAAAGACCCTGCCCTTTGATTCTGACCTCGACTTGGCCTCTACTTTGCCCGTCTCTTGGCAAACTCTTCACCACTCATCTTAACGATTTTGGCGGTGGCCACTACGTCATTGAATGTGGCCTCATACTGCTCCACTATCATACTGCCCTGTTAGAGTACTATGAACTCAGCAATTTTTTGATTCTTCACTTCACGAGGAAAGTACTTCTTATTAAACACTGTCGTAAAACGCTGCCAGTCCATGTTCGGCTTCCTGGTCTCCTCAAGCATCCACCATTTGTGGGCAGCTCCCTTGAACAGATATGTGGCATAGGCCACCTTCTGAGTTTCAGTGCATGGAAAGATGCAGAATATTCTGTTCATCTCAAAGAGCCACTCTTCTGGAATCGCTCATAGAGGAACACCGGATCATACTCCTCCCTCTGAAAGTTACCTCTGTTGACAGGCCGCCCCCGTCGCGCTGGCTGGCTAGTATTTTGGTTTATCGGCTGTTCCTGTTGTACCAGTGGACTAGTAGCCACATTGATAGGCGGCTCCTGTTGTTCTGGCTGGCTGGTGCCCATCTGATTCGTACCTGCCTGAGTTTGGGGTAAGGCCTCGATAACTGTCTCTATCAACTGTTCCAAATGCTCGATACGTTCCATCGCAGCTGCGGCAGTCCTTGTGTCAACCATTGCTGAAAAAGGCATCCAGTACATTTACATAAGAGAATGGTCAATAGTTACGTAAGGTTTACTATAAGGGTATCGGTATTACTATCGTTTCATTTCTAGACGACGTAACAGTGCAGTGTCCTAATCCTGTCTCCCATGACTCATTAGCACCTAAAACTTGGCTCTGATACCAAGCTGTCACGACCCGAAACCCACCCTATACGGATCTCGTGTCGTGGGGCCGACCCAATGGCCGTCCCTACTTTTTTCATTCTTTTACCAATAATAACAATAAGAAATATAACCATAACATTAAAGTGAGGAAGTCTTATTACATCCTTGTTCCAAAACTAAATAAGTTTGAAAAACTCAAACGTAAACCAACATAACTTAAACATAAACCATCGTTTTAGGTGGTGAGTGCATGGGAGAACTACTGTATTCTACTGTGCTCCTTAACCGTCTGCCTATGCTCTGGATCTCCTACTGTGGTTCCACAGCATTCTCACCTGAAAAATTTAGTAAGGGGTGAGCTACAAACTCAGTAAGTAGAAGCCTATCCCCAATACGGGTGGGGATGACATAAATGAATACAAGTCAAGGTAACATGATAGCTAATCATGACAACGATTTCAGTCAACTGTAAAATGCCACAATGGCCAATAAATGACATGGTACAATAACAGTCAAGAGTATTCAACGTAGCATGAATATAGAATAGGCTCAATGAACACGATCAACATAAATACTGCCATAATGAAACGGTCACAATCAAGTCCAATAAATCAAAACCAATCAACATAGAAGTATACCAATTAACATGAATGATGCCTTTACTCTGTTCAGGGTTTGGCAGACCTTCGGTCTTTTGGGGTCCGGCATACCCCCATTATCATAATTACATATAAAATGCCTATTAACATTACTGCGTAAAAACGCCATAATTGCCATATGTCTTTTTGACCCGTAGGTCCCAGTCAATCAAATAGCATCAGATAGGTAATGTGACTGAGCACAAAACCCGGCACTTAACATAAATTAAGATTCTATAGTATTCCATATGAATGTATAAAACATGGAACATCATAACATAACATACAGTAAATGGATATCAATGAAATGAATCAGTCATGCAACATCAACCAATAGACATCCACCAGGTAGAGCAATATCCATGGTGGGAAACAATGACATTGAATACATATATGAGTACAAGATTGGCAGTAATGGAAAGAACCTGGCTTGGAAACCACGTATCAAAGATAGGAATCTACTTACCTTATCAATGTCTTAATATCCCGTGACTTTCTCCTTTCCTTTTGACTTGCCTATAAATCAATAAACATGTTTCAGCTTTCATATCATTTACCGAATTTATGCCTCGTTACTCTAAATACCTCCCTTACTAATTTATGTTTTACGATTTCCATTTTAAACTTAATTTACCCAAGGACAAAATGGTCATTTACGTGTCTCTACTTTTTGGGTTCTGTTTTCATAATTTGGACTTCACCGTTGAGTCCAGTAGGTTTGAATTAATAAAAATTCACTATTTACTTAACTAAATCGGAGTCCGTTTGACTCACCTTTGACGTAGGGGCATTTTGGTCATTTTGGCATTCTACGGTTATTTTATTTTTTCGGGACTCCGTCTCGTAAAACGGACCTCACTATTAAATTCAGAGGGTCCAAAATAGTAAGTTTTCATTATTCGTTCTACTAATTTAGGCATCGAAATTAAATTTAAAATTTATTAATTTAAATCACTTATTTAAATTAATTAATCTAGCTAATACATATTGTATTTGAGCCCAAACAGACCACATGTTCCTTGGTGGCATTGTGACTAAGCTTCTCACCCTTTCTCCTTTGGTCACAGGTTCAATTCACTGCCCATACAAATTTTCCATTCGTAGTTATTATTTTTTTTCATTTCCTGTTCAAGTTTAACCCAACCATTGAATAGCTTCTCCTTTCTAACCAAACACTATCTAAACTCAAATTTAAAAATTTACCCATGAAGTACAAGTGTTGGGCAGTCATCTGAATGGGTGGGTCGGGTCAGACCTGACCCGGTTTGACCAAAATAAAATCGAAAAACCCAGCAGCCGCACACCAACACTTCAGCGTGTTGGTTGTCTTCTCCGTCAATGGCGACTTGCCGACGACGGATTTTCTTACGTTTTTCAGTGGGGTTCACACCTACAGATCATGAACAGTAGCGCACCAGGGGCTGTGTGGTTTTTCGGCAGCCCCTTTCCCTTCCGTTTTTCTTCGTTTTTCTCCTACGGTTTCAATCCCGATTTGATTCTAAAACTTCCCTACACCCAAGAGAATCAATTACCCATGATCTAGCCCAATTAATCGCAACAAAATCGCCCCACCCAATCAGTTTTTCTCCTTCGTTTTCACTGTTGCGCCCAGATTTAAATTCTGTCTGGTTTGTTAAATTTTTGTTTTCCTTGATTCAATTCTAACAATTCCAACACCAACTATATCCATGCATAAATCAAATAAATTCCCATGCTTCAAAAAATCTATATCAAACAATAATTCATGCTTTGAACAAAATTAAACACCGAAAATTACTCACACTCACCCAATCGTGCGTACAGAGCGATCACTGCTTTCACTTCCAAATTCACTGCCCAGACCCGGTTTGTCTTGGCTCGTTTCCTCCTCCGCTTCTTTCACAACTCACGCAAGGTGCCCCTTGACCTATCTCCTCCTTCTTCTTCCTCTTTTCCTTCCTTTTCTTCCTCTGTTCTAGCGTCCAGCCGTCCCTCTGTTTTTTTTTTTTCTTCTCTTCTTCCTCTGATTCTAACGCATGGCTGTTTATATAAAACAAGAGAAACGCCCCTCACTTAATTTGTCTCTCTCTCTCTCCCCCGCGCCTTTCCAGTTTTGCACTTCAGCCCCCCCCATTCGTTTTTTTCTTCTCCTCTTTATTTCCTTTTTCTTCTTCAGTTACAGGTAACTTATACCTTATGTGTGTGTGTGTGTGTATATATATATATATATTACACATTCTCTTATATAACTATATATTTACACCTATTTACCTCAATATATACATATATTATTTCCATATTAAATTTCCTATTTTATTCCAATTCTTTTTTATTTTGTTTATTTATTTTCTTTTTATTTCTAAATTTTTACTTTACTTATTTATTTATTTTTCTAATTCTTATTTCCTTTTTATTTTCCATTTTGTTTTATCCCTTTTTTAATTTTATTTCTTTTATTATTGTCATCCGTTTATCGTGACCTTCATCCGTAAATTCCCATTATTGAAATTTAACCAAATTTATTTCATTATCGTAACATTAGACCATGTTGGCTCGGTTACAATGGGTCAGGGTATTACATGCATGGTCGATAATACCAAGAAGATGCACACTAAATATTTTTTTTCTCAAATATATTCTTCCAGTCATTGCGTCAATAGTAATCATTGTTGCTTTTTTCTATATGATGATAAAACATCGAGGAAGTAGAATGCAAAATCTAAATTTAGTTCACTTGCCACCTATAATAGAGCACCAAATGATCTCATATCAAGAGCTTCGTCATGCTACAATTGACTTTGGTGATGCCAACTTGCTCAGGGTGGGAAGCTTTGGTCGAATCTTAGGTCAAAAAATAAAGAAGAAGAACACTGTGCGGGTCGAGTCTTGGGTCAAATCTTGGATCGGGTCCTGACCGAAATTTAAATGGGTTTGGAATTTATTGAAACGATGTCATTTTGACCTTAAGAATAAAAAATAACTAAATAGGGTTGACGTCATGCTGACATCAACATGACATTCTAGATTGGATAGAAATGATTGGTCCACTTTTGTATAGGAACGGTTCACTTAGATAGGGACCAGACCGGATGGTTTAGGGTTTCAAAGTTTCTGAAATTATGAATTATCCCTGACTTGGCTGAAATTACATTTTGACACCTAATAGTTTCGGTTAATTAAAAATTGACCCTAGAATTTTCTGTTAATTACGAAATGGCCCAAGAAATTAATTAAATATTAATTTTAAATCCTTTTAATTATAAGAAAAATTATCAAAATATCCTTGAGTCAAAAATAGGCCAAATGAAGGTCAATTAAAATGAAACAAGAGTCTAACCCAATGTTTTTAGGCATTCTAGACTCAACGGTCTAGTTCGATTTATGAAATTAGATCCTAAAAAATATGAACGGACAAATTGGAATAATTACGATTATGTCCTAATGATCAATTAAGCTATCAATTAGACTCCGATGACTATGAAAATACATACTTTAGTATTTTGGGACATTTTAGACCCAATGGAGAGTTCCATTTTATGAAACGAAGTTTCAGAAATGTAGACACGTGAAATATCATAATTACTATTTTACCTTTAGTAGTCAAAAAGCCAGTTAAATGTTAGAGATGGCATATTCTGACTTTCCTTGACATTCTGGACTCAACGATGGAGTCCATTTTAGCAAACAAATTACTAAAAAATGTGACACGTGAAAGTGTAAGATTACAAAAATGCAACTAGGCTTAATATAAGCTATAAATGTGCAAATTTAGATTCGAAAAAGTCTAAATTAATTATATTCGATACTCCGGACTTAACGGTGACGTCCTTTTGGAAAAAATAAGACCTAGTAATAAACTAAAAAATGACGAATACGTCCTTAAGACTTAATGAAGTTACGAAAAGTGTATAGATGAAAATTAGAAGGTCCACGTAAATGTTATAAGGACCAACTAGACTAAAAAATGAAGTCTGAATATGTAAATTATGTATGAAAAAATATGAGACATTAAAAGTATAAATTACCATTGTATAATTGAAGGGCCAAATAAGCTATACAGTATCAAGAACCCTAAATTGAGAATTTGAAACCCTCTTAATCAATTAGATTAAGTTCAAAAGAACTTAAAATGCTGAATAAAGATGTTTGGAATTAGAATGAATACAAATTCAATATGCAACGTGTTTTTGAACCATGATTATAGGATCACCCAAATGATAGAAAAATGGAACAAGGCTATGGGATAGCTATTAAAGTACTAATATGGGAATGAAATGCTAAGAATCTAATATGAGTAATGTTGTGCACTGAATTAGTGGTGTTTTATCTCTTGTTTGAAAAATGATTAATCTATTTTTTGTGTAATCTAGTATCTTGAATCAGTGGATTTCACATCCTGCTTTCAAATGTCTATCTTATGAATTTCTATATCTGTTCAAATACCTAATTTGTCTTGTGAGTAATCTTGTGTCTTGAATCAATGATGTTTTATCTCCTATTTGAAAAATGCTTAAGTGTTTGATCTCTTGTTTAAAAAATTCTAATTTATTTTATGAGTAATCTGGTACTCTGATCAGTGAATTTCTATATCTGCGCAAAATGTCTATTTTTCACTCTATGAAATATACAAGAAGTATGATCTTTATGACTATATCTTGAAATAACATTCTTATGTACTGATTTGAAAGATGTTGTATGCTTTGAATCCAGACCAAATTCTTTAGCAAAAGTGTTTGTAAACCATGGCACCCTTTTCAACGAGAAAAATGATTTGTGTAAATCAATTTTGACTATGTAACCCGAATCATACTTGTTTTGATCTGATGATGTGTTTGTCCGAGACCTACCCATGTGACGCTTCAACTCTTGATGAGACTTACCCATATTTTGACTTGATTCATGTGTCTACACATGGTTTACCCATGTAGCGCTTTGACTCTTGATGTGACTTAGCCACATGGCACACTGACGCAATGTGGAATTAATGATTGAAACTTACCTACGTAGCGCTCTGATTCTTGATGAGACGTACCCACGTAGTGCTCTGACTCAATATGTGATTCTTCGATGTGTGTAATATGTGTCCATCATTCGTCTTGTGTTATTTGTCCTGCTTTAATTATCTTAGTCATGATTTAAGAAATATATGTGCTACAATATGTTTTCTGAACAACTCTTCATCATCTGCGTGTGTTCATATGTTTCGAACTGTACCATTGAAAATGATGTGTTTTAGAAATTCATGTATCATATCTGCTTGAACTTTCAGTATGTTTTATACATGATCTATTTGAAAATGTGTTTTAAGATATTCTTGTGCATATGTTATCTATTTAAAGAAACTTGGTGCCTATGGTATTTTGTGCAAAACCTTACCTTTGCAAATCCTGTGACAGGATGTAGGAATCACTCACGAGCTTAGTGAAGCTCACATGGATTATACAAACATATTTTAGGTACCACAATATAGAGGAAAGGCAATGATGGTGACTGATGGAGCTAGTGAAGTGTTATGAGCAACGTTGATGTTGTACGAATCCAATACTTAATTTGAATTAATTATGTAAGGATAATACTAATATAGACATTGTGACTTAGTGATATTGAAAGACATTATTAGGTATAAATGATGATTGAACAAACTACTCTTAGGAGACATTTTTATTGATGATTGTTAGAGTTAATTTGTTATCATATAAGTTGCATGTGTGTAGCTTTCGTGCTTGATAAAATAAAAGAATTTTTTTTTTTACCATCTCATACAATTTATTTGATTTTGTACGACCTGTCTGAATGACAGTGTTGGTCACCGACTCCTAATCTGCATAGGATGAGTTTTGGGTCGTGACAGCTTAGGTCACCATAACCTAGGCAATTGTCAAAAGTCGGTCCCAGAGATTCTTGAGAGATTAAAAACCATCAGGACCTTAGTTCTATAAAACCTAAGGAAAGTTAAGGAAAATGGGAATTGATGAATGTTTTTGGACCCAAAATCCATAAGTTTAAGGCTATGAAAGTTAAGGAATCTATATTGAAGTTAAGAAAAATGATTGTCCAATAACAGGAATCGAAGGTGAGATTTGATGACTATAGAAAGTCTAAAGTTGAGCATTAAGTTATATATGCCAAATGGTCTTACTTACACTAGGGGTTGTAGGATTAAAAATGATAGTTGTAGGATTAAAAAGGACATTGTTAGAGAACAATGTCAGAATTTTAGAATGAGTCAGTTTTGACAAGATAATGACTTCTGAAACATCATAATGTTATAAGAATACAAGTGAGTGACTTTAGTAAAAGTGAACACTAGGGCAAGGACTGAAAAGTTCTTAATAACTATGGGTTGGAAGGAACTTATTATAAAATACGTATAGAATCCAATTCTTTTGAAATAAAGATCAAATAATATATATTAGAACACTTATTAGATATGAATATAAAAAAATATGATAAAATACAAATTTACATGTCTTTTTCTTTTATAAGTTGTAAATCGGGTATCAAAATTTAATGTCGTCTTTTTTCATTCATGAGGTGTGTGAGGTGGTTTCGAGGTAGTTAGACCATTATCGGGCCATTTGACTACTGAAAACCCCAAGTTTGGGTCATTTTAAAACGAAGGTTTCTAAAATGATTCTTTTTTTGCATAAGTTATAAGTTGGGGATCGAAATTTGGTGTTGTTAGTTTGTACAAGTCAATTTTGTCATTTTTGAGGTGTGTGAGGGTAGTTAGGCAATCATTGAGTCTTTTGGACACTCAAAACCCCATTTTGGAGTCATTTTGGAACTTAAGTTTCTAAAAGGATTCTTTCTTGCTTAAGTTACAAGCCAATGAACGAAATTGGTGTCATTAGTTTTTACAAGTCTATTTCGTTATTTGTGAGGTGTTTGAGGCAGTTTTGGGGTAGTTAGACTGTAATCGAGCCTTTTGGCTGCTTAAAACCCCAAATATGAGTCAGTTTGGAACTTAAGTTTCTAAAATAACTTTTTTTTTTTGCGTAAGATGTAAGTCAAGGAACGGAATTCGATGTCGTCAATTTCTACAAATCTATTTTGTTATTTGTAAAGTGTGTAACAAAAGTTTGGGGTAGTTATACCTTTATCAATCTTTTTGGCCACTCAAAACTCTAAATTTGGGTCATTTTGAAAGATTAGATTTCTAAAATGTCTATTTCTTGGATATGTTGCAAGTCAGGGAACAAAATTTAATGCGGTCAATTTCTAGTAGTCTATTTTGTCATTTGTGAGGTGTGTGAGACAATTTTAGGATAGTTAGACAGCTATTGAGCCTTTTGGCCTCTCAAAATTGCAAATCTAGGTTATTTTGGAAACTTAGGTTTCTAAAATGACTCTATTTTGCATAAGTTGCAAGTCGGGGATCAAAATTTTGTGTCATCAGTAAAAAGTCAAATTATTTTATCTTTTAATAATCCATCACTTAAAAGAGTGTGTGCATTTTGTCAGTTTGTATCTTTCATAATTTTATATGACATTCCTAAATAGCAAATCATATTGCTGGTAGGAGTAAATCAACATTGAAGGAATGTTTCATTAGTATGATTATTTGGTTTAACACAACACCAACTAGCTAATTACTTGAGTTTTTGAACAACCTACAATGAAATGTTCTATGTAGAAGCTTCCTGATAATTTAAATGTCGATGGAGTTAGTACAAATCTTTACACATGAAATTTGAGTTACACAGTAGTGTTAACTATCCACGTATAAAAGATCACAAACATTCTCACTACTTTTTGTAAATGTGTACAATGAAATTTTTCTATGTAAGAAATAGTGAAAATCGAAGAGGATTGTCGTTTGTTAAAGATTATAAATTAAAAAAAATGTATTGAGCAAATAAATTAGTTTCTTTTTATTAGACAATGAAAGTTAATTATTGTATATTTTAATGTTGATACTAGAGAGGTTTTGAGTTTCTTAAAGATTAATTTTCTCTATAAGCAAGACATTTCAAGCACTAGTCTCATCTTGAGATTTGACTTGATCTTAGTTTAATAGCAAGAACAGTGAAATTTCACTATCTTTAGAGAATTTCACTGTAGATTATGAAATTTCATTGTTAGTAATAGAATTAAAATTGTAGCGAAATTGAATCTAGTTTTATTAAATTGAACTAAATCTGATTGTTTAAAAATAATGAAATTTTAATTATTTTATTACAGGTAGATAAGATTTTGAACTAGTTTCTTTTGAATTTTTATGACTTGGAACTGATTTGCAACAAAAGAAAACATCTTTATTTTTTAATAATGTTGAGAGAGCTAAATCTACACCATATGATTTGTTTTTCTCCATATGTGCCATATTCACATCATGGAATACATAAATGAATAACTTGTTGTATATAAGTTGGTAGAAAAATACAATTGATGTGTTAAAACTCCAAACTGCTATAACTTTGTGTCAATTATCCGTTTACGCGAATTATATATGCATTTTATGTATTTGTTTTTAGATGTGGTAAACCTAATGACTGTTGGAGGTTAGTGATGTTAGCTTTGCCAAAAAAAACCATTATTAGTCTTAATTTTTAATTTTACAACAAATTTAACTCTTTTGGCTACAAATTTTTTTTTCTTCAAATTATCATATACAATATGGTTCTTATTGGATAAATCTTAATTTTTAGAATCTAAATATATAAACTTTATTAAAACACATTTATATTTATATTTTGTAAGATATTGAATTTCAAAAATTTAGAAACTTTTCTAGAAATGTGCACATAAAGCAACACCCAAATTTGCTTATAAACAATGGGCAAAACACGAAGGTATTTAGAGGGACATTCTTGTCACAAAATAATTGAGGGACTTATGAGGTTAAAGAGAACACCTATGAACCCGATCTTGGTTTTGATCTTATGTGAGTACTATTGTCCAAAACTTTATTTTTTATTTTATTTTTTTAAAAGACATGTTTGGAGACATTTCCCCCTAAATACTCGTCCCCCACCAATAATTTCCCCACACAAATTTAGCCCCATTTTTTAACATTCCAATTCTCCTTTAATTCTCTCATTTGTTTGGATGGGATAATTTGGATAGAAAAAAAAAGTTTTCAGGGGAGTGATATCACTTTTTCTTGTTTAGGTGTTTATGACGGAGAGAAGATAAAATTAAAAGAAAGTTTAACTGATTAAAATGATTTCTTCAATGTTTTTAAAAGTAAAGAGATTTAGGAAGAAAAAAAATCATTTAATGAAGTGTCTGTTTGGTAAAGGTTTTTTCTAAGTATTATTAATAAACAAAAAAAAAAGTACTTTTTACAGTTGATAACGTTTTTTCTAAGTATTTTTAGTAAGTGATATACCACAAACCGACGCACCAATCATCTTGAGACACGTATGCTTATGGATTTGATAAAACTCGGTCATCTAGAGCAGGCGAAGCCTTCAGATCACTCTCATGCACTTATCTTCCAGAGCTGAAACTCTGAACAATATGCACTCAGAGTATTCCGTATGGTTCAGACCTCTTTATTTCCTTAACAACCGCCGAGCAAAGAGTAAGGAAACAGTCATTTACAAGGAACTACCACACATGGTTATCTCTATTTCGATACAATGTCCAACAAGGTAACTGCAATCTCCGATGATCAAATCCCTATTTTCATGGCTCCAAATCCTAATTAACTTAGGAAGGCCACAGTCTATAAATTAAACCCTACAGGTACGCTTTATTTTCATGCTCATTCTTTGGCTCTCATTACAGTCTTTTCAATTCAATTTACTTACTTAAGCATCAGAGCGTCTATCGTCGGAGCCAATCCGGTGGCCCTCTGATCCCCACTTTTGAGTGTTCTTTAGGTCGCGGAACCCAGATTTCTTGCGAGCCAAAAAGTGTAGCATCAGTTTGGCGCTGTCTGTGGGAAACGAAAAATCTCCAAGTGCTCTATTCACAACTTATTCTCCTTCCTACCGGAGAACCATGGCCCCCAATCTCCGACCAAGGCAGAACGTTCAAAATCCTCAAAACCCTCAACGTCGACCGTCTGCCGCACGGGAAAGAAGGCCGACAGTTGATCCCATGCTACATGAGATCGAGTCAATCAAACGACACAACGAACTAGTGCAAGAATAGCTACTAGCCATATCTAGAACTCTGGCAATGCTTACACAAAATCATAGGACAAATCCTCCAAATCCGCCGGTCAATGTTGTTGAGGGAACACAACCCCCTATTATCACTGAGAGTGAAGAGCCCCATGAGGAGGCTCCAAACAACTGGCTTGGGCACCCCCAAGGTGCTGCTCACAACGGTAGAGATCCACAGCCATTAGCAGCCCCGGGCTGGGGAACGCCATCTTTTGTCCCTGACATCTATTACCGAAGCACTACAAGAGCCCCAACTCCAAGAGCTTCGGGAGCACATGGGACACCACAGGAGCCTCAGCCCCAAGCGGCACCAGTCCCTCCAGCTCGGGACCCTCGAAACCTTCCTCAGTCTATGGGACATGCTCAACCCGACCACCCTGAAGCCGAGGCTGTAATGCAAGGTTCACAAGAAGTCCGGCCTAGAGACCCACGGAGGGTCAAAGAAGTTACAGAATCTATGGATCGAACAGTAGCTGTGAGAGGTGCCCAAAACCATCTCGAGTATGATGAGTTGGCCAGGCTGCTCGGAAGACTAGCCACCCCTTTCACCCCTGCCATCATGTCAGAAGAAAGACCAAGGAAGTTTGTTGTGCCGAAATTCACCCTATATGATGGGACTAGAGACCCAGGAGATCATCTATCACATTACCAACATACAATGGCCCTTCACGGGGCCTCTGATGCCTTTATGTGCCGAACTTTCATTACCAGCTTAAAAGGTGCCGCCCTAAAATGGTTCCACCACCTCCCACCGAACTCAGTTACCAGCTTCTATGAGCTCGGTAGGCAATTCCTGGACAGGTTCATGACGAGCAGAAGGCTTAAAAGAGGACCAGAGTTCTTGCTGAATGTCAAACAGACTAAGGAAGAGTCCCTCAGAGCTTACATTGCATGCTTCAATGCCGAACTCACAGAGATAATCGACTGCAGCCCGGGTTTTCACATAGCTGCCCTCACTTCTGATCTTGCTCACGGAGGCTTTAGGGATTCCTTGACAAAGAGCCCTCCTACCGACATGACGGCATTAATGGACTGGGCTAGGAAATATATCAACTTGGAAGAAGCTAACCGCAGTCCCAAAAAGGCAAAGAGCAAACCCAGAGGGACTGATATGCCATAAAAGAACAAGCCAATCAACACTTGACACGTATGACCATAACCCGACTCATGCTCGGCCAACATGATTCTCACTCAGCCAATGACTAAAAGCTCAAGCATACAGATCATTACATCAGGTCGGAAGAGACCAAATATACACCTTCAGAACATATATATTCAGAACTGATCGCAGGGTCCAGACCAATATTCCAGAACTCGTCACCGCCTTAGCAGGTGCCGAGCAGGGAATAAGGAAGCAGTCTTCAACAAGGGAACTACCTTCTATGGTTATCTCTATGCAATGCTCCACAAGGTAACTGCAATCTCCGATGATCAAATCCCTATATTCATGGCGTTGAATCCTAATCAACTTAGGAAAGCCACGGCTTATAAATTAAACCCTAGAGGTACGCCTTATTTCTTATGCTCATTCTTTGGCTTTCAATACAGTCTTTCAATTCTTTTACTTACTTAAGCATCGGAGCGGCTACCGCCGGAGCCAATCTGGTGGTCCTCTGATCATCTTTCTGAGTGTTCTACAGGTCACGGAGTCCATACTTATTGCGAGCCGAAAAGTGCAGCATCAGTTTGGCGCCGTCTGTGGGAACAACTAATCTCCAAGTGCTCTATTCATAAACTCAACTCTTTCCTCACTGGAAAACCATGTCACCAAATCTCCGACCACGACAAAATACTCAGAATTCGCAAAATGCTCAACGTCAGCCGCCTGCTCCCCGCACAAGGGGGCCAACGGCCAATCCTATGCCGCAAGAGATCGAAGCAATAAAACGACACAATGAACTGGTGCAGGAGCAGTTGCTTGCCATCACTAGAACACTGGCAACACTCACGCAGAACCAAGCGGCGGGTTCTCCTAGCCCGCCGGTAAACTTCGTTGCAGGAACGCAACCTTCTGTTGCTATAAAGAACGAAGAACTTCATGTGCAGGCTCCAACTAACCAGCCTGGGCACCCCTCAGGCATTCCTCGCGCTGGCCAAGATCCGCAGCCATCAACAGTCCCTGGCTGGGGAACATCCGCCTTCATCCCCGACATCTATTACCGGAGCACTACTCGAGCCCCAACTCCAAGGGCCTCGGGAGCACACCCGGCACCGCAGGAGCCTCCTCATGCAGCACCAAACCCTCCGGTTCGGAATCCTCCTCCGTCTGAAGGGCGTAATCAACCCTACTACCCTGAAGCCGAGGCTGTCAGGTAGGGTTCACAAGATGTCAGACTCAAAGACCCGCGGAGGGTAGAGGAAATTGCCGAGTCGATGGACCGGACAATTACCTTGAGAGGACCTCAGAACCTTCCAGAACAAGACGAACTGGCCAGACTGCTTGGAAGGCTAGCCACCCCATTCACTCACGCCATCATGTCAAAAGAGAGGCCCAGAAAGTTCATGGTGCCCAAGTTCACCCTGTACGATGGATCTGGAGATCCAGGAGATCATCTCTCTCATTACCAGCATACAATGGCCCTTCACGGAGCCTCTGATGCCTTCATGTGCCGAACGTTCATCACCAGCTTGAAGGGAACTGCTTTGAAGTGGTTCCACAACCTCCCTCCTAACTCAGTTACCAGCTTCTACAAGCTTGGTAGACAGTTCTTGGACAGGTTTATGACCAGCAGGAGGCTCAGAAGGGGGCCAGAATTCCTGCTGAATGTCAAGCAGACCAGGGAGGAATCCCTCCGAGCCTATATTGCGCGCTTCAACACCGAATTCACGGAGATCACTGACTGCAGCCCGAAATTCCTGGTAGCAACCCTAACTGCTGGGCTTGCCCAAGGTGGGTTCAGAGACTCCTTGACAAAGAGCCCTCCAGCCGATATGGCGGCATTAATGGATCGGGCCAGAAAATACATCAACCTGGAAGAAGCCAACCGCACGTCCCAGAAGGGCAGAGATCAGACCCAGAGGGACAATCCAAAGCGGGAGGACCATAAGAAGGAGGATCACAGAAGAGACTCCAACAAAAAGAGGGCCAGGAGCCCAGAGAAAAGAACAGCACCCAGAGCTGTGTACAACTCCGGACCAAGGGAGTTCACCAACTTCACCCTTCTGAACACCACACCAAACCATGTACTCCGGCAGATCCGAGATCGGGAGAACCTGAGGTGGCCAGAACCAATCAAAGGAGATCCTAGTCTGCGGGACCAAAGTAAGTATTGTAATTTCCATAAAGATCATGGACATACAACTAACACATGCAGGACCCTCCGATATGAGATAGAGCAGCTCATAAAGAAGGGGCGTCTTCGGGAGTTCGTCAAGCAGGACGGAAGGCAGAACCCCCAAGAAGACAAGCCTCAACATCAGCCAGACCAGAGGCCCGAACAGAGGCAGGAGCAGAGGGAGGGACGAAACGAGCCTCAGAGGCAGAACAACCACGTCATCTACGTCCTCCATGCTGACTCCCCTGTCACAGGAATGTCCAACAGGGCAAGAAAGAGATACACTCGAGAAGCCAAAGCCGCCCCGAACGTATTACAGATCTCCAACGTCAAAAAGAGGCTCAAGCCGGCACCAGAGATCCAATTCACCGAGCAAGATCTAGCAGGGGTACACTGCCCTCACAATGATGCCCTTGTTATCACCCTCAGAATCGCCAACTTTGAGACCAGGAGAGTCCTGGTCGATACGGGCAGCTCCGTCAACATACTATTCTATGAACCGCTCAAACAGATGGGGATAAACCATGACAACGTCAAGCCCACCACTGCCGTGATGGCAGATTTTGACGGTAACCTCAGCACCCCATTGGGGAGAGTCGACCTTCCTACCACTATAGGAGAGGGTGAAGGGCAGAAGACCACCATCTCGGAGTACATGGTGTTAGACATGAAGTCTCCCTACAACGTCATAATTGGGAGACCCTGGTTGCATCAGATAGGGGCAGTCACTTCGACCCTCCATCAGTGTCTGAAGTACGTCCACAATCAGAGCGTTAACTCTATCAGAGGGTGTCAACCAACCTCTCGGGAGTGCCACGCTATCGCCCTCAAAGAAAAGGCTCCTAAATAGCAATTACAGCACACTCGGGATTGTGCAGATCTGGTATTCACTCACTCTCCCAAGGTGGAAGATTGCCCATCCGGCATTGAAGAACCCCTGAGCCCAAGGGGATGCGACAGCCGAGCCAAACCTGTTGGCGAGCCCATTAAAGTACTAGTCAGTTTAGAAGCAGAGGGGCATTACTTGTATATCAGCCCAGACCTAACACACACCGAGCAGGAAAAGGTAGTCAGGTTCTTGAAAGACAACCTCTCTATCTTTGCTTGGGAGACCAGAGACATGGAGGGAATAGATCCTAATCTTATAACTCACAAACTGATGGTAGATCCGGATCACCCGCCAGTCAGACAGAAGAGAAGGCCGATTGCTCCTGAACGGCATCGGATTATAAACGAAGAAGTCCAAAGGCTGCTGGACACCAGGATGATACAGGAAGTATTCTATCCCGAGTGGCTAGCCAACACCGTGCTCGTCAAGAAGAAAAATGGCAAGTGGAGAGTTTGCGTTGATTATACAGACCTCAACAAAGCATGCCCCAAGGACAGCTTTCCATTGCCAAGAATAGACCAACTGGTTGACGCCACTGCGGGGCATGAGCTCATGAGTTTCATGGATGCCTACTCTAGATACAACCAGATCCAGATGTACCCTCTAGATCAAGAGAAGACTGCCTTCATAACCGAAAGAGGACTCTACTGCTACAGAGTGATGCCTTTCGGTTTGAAGAATGCTGGAGCCACTTATCAGTGGTTGGTGAACAAGATGTTCAGCCCACTGCTCGGCAGCACCATGGAGGTATACATCGACGATATGCTGGTAAAGAGTCTTCAGAAAGGCAGCCACCTCCAGCACTTAGCCCAGACCTTCAATATCCTCAGACAGCACAAGATGAAGCTCAACCCCTCGAAATATACCTTCAGAGTTACGAAGGGAAAATTCTTGGGATACATTGTCTCTCGAAGGGGTATCGAAGCAGACCCCACTCAGATCCAAGCCCTGATTGGGCTAAAGTCGCCAAAAACTAGAAAGGAAATTCAGGCGCTGAATGGCAGGATTGCAGCCCTGAGCAGATTTATATCCAAATCTACTGATCGCTGCCTACCTTTCTTCAAAGCTCTAAAAGGCAGCAAAACTTTGCAGTAGACGGAAGAATGCGAGAAATCCTTTCAAGAACTAAAGGAGTATCTAGCCTCTCTAGAGCTCCTGTCAAAACAAATACAGGGAGAAAAGCTACTCCTGTACCTTGCAGTCTCCAAAAACACGGTCAGCTCCGCACTGATTAGACAGGACAGAGGGGTGCAGAGGCCTATATTCTACGTCAGTAGGGCACTACTTGACACGGAAAAAAGATACCCAGAAGTAGAAAAACTGGCCTACGCCTTGGTCATATCAGCTCGGAAGCTTCGACCTTATTTCCAGGCCCATCCAATCAAGATCCCAACTGCCTATCCTCTGAAGTCAATACTGAGGAAACCTGAGGTATCGGGAAGATTAGTAAAGTGGTCTGTGGAGCTAGGGGAGTTTGACTTATCATATATAACCCGAAACTCCATCAAAGGGCAGGCCTTAGTTGATTTCGTAGTCGAGTTCACCCCGACACTTTAGAACAAAGCACAAGTCATCGAAACTTCGGGAACCTGGCTGCTGTACATTGATGGATCATCAACCGATCAAGGATCAGGGGTAGGCCTGGTACTGCAGTCCCCTGATGGGCTCGCGTCAGAAAAAGCAGTCAGCTTGGGATTCGAAGCTTCTAATAATGAAGCCGAATATGAAGCCCTAATCTTAGGCATGAAGCTTGCCTTGGAATGTGAGGCTCAGAACCTCGACGTCTTCTCTGATTCCCAACTGGTAGTGAGCCAGGTCTTGGGAGAATTTGCCATTAAAGATAACAGGATGCTCCGGTACTCCGAATTGGTAAACCATTTGAAGTATTCCTTCCAGACATTTACTATCCAGAAGATTGAGAGAGACCAGAATTGCAGAGCAGATGCTCTGGCTAACATGGCCTCATGCCTCAAGTCTGAAGCAAATTCCACAGTAAAAATCTCCTTTCAGCCAGGACCCAGTATTGAGGAAGCCCAAGTTGCTCAAATTAATGAACAGCCCCAGAACTGGATGACTCCAATCCTCTAGTACCTAAGATCCGGGCTCCTCCCAAAGGATAAAAACAAAGCCAGGAGAATTCGAATTAGAGCGTCTCGGTACCTGATCCTGAACAACAAGCTTTATAGAAGTTCGTATTCTCAACCTCTGTTAAAATGCTTGGCTCCAAACGAGTCACAATATGTCTTGGCTGAAATACATGAGGGAATTTGCGGGAATCATAATGGGGGCAGAACTATAGCCCACCGAGCTCTATCACAGGGTTACTACTGCCCTGGCATGCTAAAGCAGGCAAAAGAATATGTTCGGAAGTGCGACAAATGCCAGAGATTTGTGCCGTACCAACATCAGCCTCATCATGAGCTTATCCCGATTCATAGCCCTTGGCCCTTTGCTCAGTGGGGGATGGACATCGTGGGTCCATTACCAAGGGCCTCTCCGAACAGAAAATACCTCTTGGTGGCCATCGACTACTTCTCTAAATGGGCCGAAGCCGAGCCTTTAACACATATCACAGAAAAGGAAGTTGAGAGCTTCACCTGGAAGAACATTGTGTGCAGGTTCGGCATAGCACGTGTAATTATCTCGGACAATGGGACACAATTCACTGGTAAAGGCTTCAAGGCATTCTACGAAAATCTCAACATCAGGCAACACTTTGCCTCTCCAGGCCATCCACAAGCAAATGGGCAAACAGAGGTCACCAACCGAACAATCCTTGACGGGTTAAAGAAGAGGTTGGAACAAGCCAAAGGAAAGTGGGCAGAAGAACTCCCTGGGGTTCTTTGGGCTTATAGAACAACCAGAAGAACTCCCACCTCTGAAACTCCCTTGTCACTAGCCTATGGAACAGAAGCAGTAATTCCAGTTGAGATCGGTATGCCAACCCTGAGGACTGAGGCCTTTGAGTAAGAATCCAATGATCAGCAGCTGATGGAAAACTTGGATTTGCTCGAAGAGAGAAGGGATTAGGCCAGTATCAGGATGGAAGCCTATCAACAGAGAATGGTCAACAAATCCAAGGTAGGACTCAAGACAGTCAGCTTTCAAGTTGCAGACTTCGTCTTAAGAAGAGTCTTTCAAAACACCAAGGATCCTACCATGAGAAAGTTGTCACCAAACTGGGAGGGCCCCTACAAAGTAACAAAGGTTGTTCGACCTACCACCTACTGGCTAGAAGACATGACTGGGAAGCCTGTTCCTAGGCCATGGAATGTGGAACACTTATGGAAGTATTATCAGTAGAGAGGTTTTTTTTTACTTCCATAAAGTGTCCATTTATTAATGCACAGGCCTCTAGAGCCTGGTCCATAAATGTACAAGTTTCCATACTTGGTTCATCTATTAATGCACAGGCCTCCAGAGCCTGGTCCATAAATGTACAAGTTTCCATACTTGGTCCATCTATTAATGCACAGGCTTCCAGAGCCTGGTCCATAAATGTACAAGTCTTCGTACTTGGTCCATCTATTAATGCACAAGCCTCTAGAGCCTGGTCCATAAATGTACAAGTTTCCATACTTGGTCCATCTATTAATGCACAGGCCTCCAGAGCCTGGTCCATAAATGTACAAGTCTTCGTACTTGGTCCATCTATTAATGCACAGGCCTCCAGAGCCTGGTCCATAAATGTATAAGTCTTCGTACTTGGTTCATCTATTAATGCACAGGCCTCCAGAGCCTGGTCCATAAATGTACAAGTCTTCGTACTTGGTCCATCTATTAATACACAGGCCTCCAGAGCCTGGTCCATAAATGTACAAGTCTTCGTACTTGGTCCATCTATAAATGCACAGGCCTCCAGAGCCTAGTCCATAAATGTACAAGTCTCAGTACTTGGTCCATCTATAAATGCACAGGCCTTCAGAGCCTGGTCCATAGTATACAGGTCTTAAATACTTGGTCTATTTCTTAAATATATAGAGGCCTCCACAGCCTGGACCACTCTAATGCACAGGCCTTCCGAGCCTGGTCCGTCTTCGATTAGCAAACTCTATGATCCAGTCCATCCAAAGACAGAAGTCCCGGACATCTAAAAACTAAAGTTTCTTAGATCAGAACACCTCAAATCTGATATCAATATTATTTGTCTTATCTGTCAAACAAACAACAAGTACTATGGTTCCGATCAGGAGTAAAACACTTTGATTCAAGCATTTTTCTAAAGTTTCTTTGATTCACTCTCAGAACATTCAGAAGTGCACGAGAAAGTATTTTAACTACAGAAAAGCACAATCGAATACAAAGACATCAGATCTGAGAAAAAGAGATTCAATTTTATTGATAAATCAGAAGATTTATATCAGTACAAACACATCACTACAGAAGCTACTACAGAAACTACTACAGAAGCTATTACAGAATCTATTACAAAAGCTATTACAGAATCTATTACAGAAGCTATTACAGAAGCTACAATTCTAAACATGTTGGCTTTCCCTCACGGGATGATAAAGGGGCACAGGATCCACAACTTCCATTACCGCCGCCGCCGGTTCCATTTGAAAGGAAGGGGCCCTGAACTCCAATCTACATCAAGGAGCGCCCAGGCCATTTCATCATCATCATCATCAACTCCATGACCAACGGATGATGAGGGCTCTGGGCCTCAGGAGACTTTTCATTCTCCACCTTTGTAATCGGCATGACACCCCAGCAGATTGAAGCAAGGGTCTCTGCCAAGTCACAAGGGGGAGGAGGCAGCCCACATTCATCTCCCTCAAAGCAGTTGTCACACCCCGGTCGATTGGAGCAAGGATCTCTGACGAGACGTAAGGAAGAGGAGGCAACTCACCCTCGTCTTCATCACCAACGCTCCAGGCCTCGGTTGAATCAGGGAGGGGCCACCACCAATCGGAGGAATCTCGACCGAATGCCAGAGGAAACAAGAAGACTTGTACCTCCTTCAATCCTTCCTTGGAGACTCAAAATAGGGGAAGGTTAACTCTCGGCCACAGTTTAATCATTCCTAACTCAGGCAAGGAATCACCCATCATCTCTGGGCGAGTGGCAAAACTCCGACAGCATATGAAGTCTTTCTCACAAGGGGACAATTTGAAATCAAAAAGTTGAGCGCAACCATGTGCCCTCGTTTCCATTTATATAGACCCTTGAAGTCCAAAAGCCACCCAACTGAACCGTCGCAACGGTGAAAAAGAGAGTGGCCTCGAAATCCTAAACGACGATCGAATAAATAAACAGTGCATTAAATATGCCTCTTCGATATACCAAGAGACAGGGTACAAAACTCTCTAGACAGAGACCACAATCCAGCACTGAAGCTCCCGAATTGACAGAGAAGGGAACAAAGTCTAAGTGTACAGACCCCCTATTCAAAATTCAGATCTTCCAATCTTAACTATTTAATGACAGGCCAGTCATATGACAAAGGCCGAACAGCTCGGATATATCCCGAACCTGAGTACTCGAACACAGCATGCCGAGCATCATAACTACAAGCGCAAGCTGCCTGGTTATCTCCACAAGCTCTTGATTCAGAGCAGTTTATCTCAGAGCCCTACAGAAGCCTACTCCCACTCTATCAGGCTCTGTCTATCTGATTATACTTACTTTCTTATCTTATTATAATGAGACAGTTGAAGTTAATCTACATTCACTATTCAATAACAAATATCGAAGTTCGAAAAGCGACTATTGATTGCTGGACAGTTGATCTAACATGCGAAAGGCTCAGAGCAGCCACACTTGCGACAAAATTGCACAGGAGGAAAAAACACGAGCAGAATTTAAAGGAAAGTAAATTTTATTGATCAAAAGAATACATTCATTACATCAAAATGAGGTAGCTAAAATAAAAACCCATGAAGCATCAAGACTTCCCAGAAGGGCCTGCGTCCTCTTCCAAGTTAAGGGCAGGAGCCCCAACCGTCTTGTCCGGATCAGGACGAGATGAGGTAGGTTCAGGGGGAACAATTGATGAAACGTCAAAACCTGGGAACTGAATCTGGAATCTAGTTCGGAAGCTTTCAAAACCGAACAGGATATGCTCATCACCCATCTGTTCAACTTCATCTTTCAATATCATCTCAGTCTCAGCCCTGGCATGATCAGTTGCCTCCTGAACCTTCTGATCGAAGGAACTCCGGAGATTAACCAACTCCGCCTCAAGCCCCTCAACCTTCTGAGCATATATGTCCCTCTCAGACTCTCCCACGGTAAGGTTGGTGGTAGCTTCCTTCAGATCCTCCTCAGTGCTCTGAATCTTGGATCGGGCTGTCCCAAGCTCCATCCTCATCACTTCCACTTCAGCCCTCAACTTCTCGGCCTCCTCAAGGCCCATGGGGGTCACCATCAGAGCAGCCAAGCTATGCATACTCTGTGCAAAGCAAGACAGACGGTTTAAGATTGAACGAATAGACAAACAGAAAAGTCAAGAAAAAGCTTCAGAAGTTACCTTCATCTGGAGATTCATCATCTCAGTCATCAGCTTGGAGGGGTCATCCCCTCTGTATCGGTGTGGGCCATGAGCCTATATTTGATCAAATGCCCTCTTGGCAATCTGATAGTCCGGCTCATTAAACGGCTCGGACGGTACAACAGGTGCTTTCCCCTTCCTAGTCCTCCTGCTCGGACCAGAAGAGGCAGGAGGAGCAGTCGAAACAGGGACAGCAGGTTCAGCCTCCTTCTCAGCCTTGGCAGGGACTGGCTTAGGAGAGCCAGAAATGAACCTGTAATATCCCGACCGGGGATACCGGGTCATATGGCATGCATTACGAGACAATAAAAAAGTTGTGTAAAGGTTTTTACACTAAAGAGAAAAATTGATTAATTAAATAAATTAATCAATTTAATTTATTAGAATATAATTAATTGTTAAAATTAAATTCATATAAACACATATACACACATTATGGTGTATTGTGTGTGTATATTATCAAGTGTGTATAAATATGTATATATATAAATACATGTACACAAGGAAGGATATATATACATATATATAATATATATATACATATGTGAACAGTGTGTGAATAGTGCAAGTGGGTGTGTGTGCGTCTCGGCTGTGTGTGTGAGTGTGTGTAGATGAGTTTGTGTGTGTATATATAATATACATATAACACAAAAATATCAAGGGCCATTTAATGTAGGTTGCCAAAAATGAAAAAGTAGAATTAATGGAGTGTAAAATGGGTTGATAAGTCAAGAATAGAGGCTGCAAACGTGTAGAGAGAGAGAGAGAAAATGAAGAGAGAGAAGGTTCGGTTTCTTTTCTTGTAAAAGAAACCAATGCATGTCTTGCATGATTGATCACTTAAGAAAGCAGAGAAGGAGAATAGAGGAAGAATTAGAAGTGAGGAAGGAGAAAAACAGCAACAAAAAGGTGAGAGTTTTGGAAAAATTATCAAATTCTCTCTCTAGAACTAAGTATGATTATGAACTGTTTTTGAGTTATATATGATCATATAATGCTAGATATATATTTACAAGACTGTCAAGCATGATTTTAGGCTTCAAAAACACTGAAAAAAATGACAACCCAAGAACGACTGCCATGGATGACCTTCAAAAGAACAGGTCTGAAATGGGTGAAAATAAATGGGTTCTAGCCTACCAAGACCTCAAGATGAGGTCAAAGGGGTTTCAGAAATACCACTACGCGATCAAAAATCAAAAGAAAAGCCTTCCAAAAATGGAGTTGCAGGTACGGGTTACAAGACCCAGTCCTTGAACCTCACTATTTAACCGACCATTATGAACGGAATATGAAACCTCTTAAGTAGAGGAACAAAACAAGCAAAACCTCATGTAAAATGAACAAGAAATGAGCATGTATGACCGAATTATAGTTCGGATTATCACCTCTTAAACCGAAGCAACGAGTTCACTTTGAACTCCCAAATTAATGCCAAGTTGGTCGTTTGTACATTAGGAATATTTTGCAATCAAAACAGTGAGGATCCATGGATCCAAACTGCACGAAATAGGAAGAAAAGATAAACGGGAATTAGGGTTACAGAGAGGTCTCGTGGGGAAGAAGAAGACGGGTCAACTCGGCCTTTAAAATGTGGCTGAGTCGACTCGGACAGGTGGCAGCCTCTGGGCTTGCCACCGAATAAATGGAACGACGGCGTTTTGGATGGGCTTAAATTAAAATGGACGCTAGGGCTGACGTCATGATGACGTCAGCCACATGTAAATAAACCGACCGAGCCGGTTGGTTTATGACTGAACCGGACCGGTTCACTTAAGGTTCAATTAAACCCTTTGGTTTTCAAGTTTATTTAAAAATAAATAAACCAAACCTATTCCTTATTACTAATTGACCCCAGATTTTCTGAGAAACTCTACTATGGCCCAACTAATGAGAAATTTATGCAATTAAGCCCCTGAAAAATAATTAAATAATTAATTTAATTATTTAATAAATAAAGCAAAATTACTATTTTGCCCTTGAGTCATAACTAAGGCAAATGAAGTCCAAATTAAGCATATGAATAGTGAATATTTACTATTTTGGACATTCTGAGACTAATGGTAGGGTCCGTTTTACGAGACGGGGCCCGAAAAATAAAGACACGTAAAGGGGTAAATGACCAAAGTACCCTTTGACCAAAATTTACAAGTTATTAGTGTATTCTTACTGTCTTGGACCTTCTGAGTCCAATGGTGAGGCCCACAACACGAAATGGGGTCCCGAAAAATAAAGACACGTAAAGGGGTAAAATGACCAAAATACCCCTGGTACCCCTAAGGCCAAAATGAAATCAGAGAAGGTCTAAATTAACTTCCTTTGACATCCCGGACTCAAAAATGGAGTCCAAATTACGAAACGAAGTACAGAAAAATATGACACGTAAAAACGGTAAATGACCATTTTGTCCTTTTACATGTAATAGTCTGAATTAAATTCTAAGAAAGCCTAAACCAACTTTCTTGGACACTCCGGACTCAATGGTAGAGTCTATTCGACCTAAAGAAATGTCTAAAATAAAAAGACATAAAATTTGATGAATAGCATCTGTCAGATGACTATAAATTAGAGTAATGCCAAAGTACTAATACTAAGGCATGTACGAGAAACAAAATACGAAAAGACACGACACGTAAACATGTCAAATAAATAAACTTTAAATTAAAGTTAATGGAACTCCCAGAAGAGTATAAATTGAAATAAATTCAATTCCTAACACATTAAATTGTGTCATAGGTTAAGAATACGAGTTACGTTAAGTACATATGAATTTATGAAATCATTTTAGGATCTAATACAATTTAAGCATAAGTTAAGGAATATCGAGATGATATTACAATGAATGTGAAGTTGATGAGATGTTTATGAATTGTTCTTAGGAACTACAAGGAAAGTGGGAAAGCGCATTATTAGCACTAACCCTAAAGAACCAAGGTGAGTAACCCTGTATTTGAAGTGGAGATTTAACTCCATGGATTTGAAAAGGTTTTAAATGCAAAGATATGAAATGTTTGAAATTTCAAATTCAGTATTTACATGATTCAGTTTTTAATTGTTCTGTTTTATAAACCCATGGTGACATGCTCAGTGATTGGTTTCTGCAACAGTTTTTCCTTCAAATACTTTTCAGCATGTCTAGTTTAAATGCAATTATTGTTAAATATTCTCAATTTGCTTATTTCAAGTACACAAATGTTTATCACAAAGTTATGAATGTTATGTTTTTAAAGTACTCACGAGAATTACCTATTTTGATGTAATCACATGCTAAATATATTTTAAATGCAAGATGAATGGTGCATAAGCATTTAGACAGGATTCTGAGTTTTCAGTTGCCTTGTAAAATAGGCAGGATTTTGGGTTGTACGGAACTCAATTGCCCTGTAAAATGCCCGGTAGCAGGATCTAATCCCCCAGGCAAATGAGATATCTCTATTTATAAGTAAGATGGGAGTCCGGTTCGAAACAGATTCCACTAATGGAAGTGATAAGATGACAAATGATTTGAAAATAGAAGCAGGTTTTACCCTCATTTTCAATATGCATATATTTTGAGTATTATATACTCTATTAAGAAATACATGTTATGTTATATATTTTGAAGTTCATGAGTATAAGTATAGCTTGAATACTTTAAATGTTTCAAAGCTATTGTTTTATGAAATGCATATGTTTTGAGTTATATACTCTATTTGACAAAGTATGAGTTTAGCTTGAATACTTTAAATGTTTCAAAGCTACATGATTTAAGGAATGCATATATTCTGTATTCAAAGTATACGAACAATTAGCGGTGATTATTTTACGAACTCTTATGTACAAAACCACTACTAATTGAAAACCCCATGACGAATACTGGAATTGCTCACAAGCTTAGATTAGCTTACCCGGACTTTGTTCGGACCCCCCCTTTCAGGTGATGCAGCAGACAGGGTCTTAATGACGACGACGATGAGTCTAGCTGTTCTTGGAAGGATATGTTTAAGTAGTTTCTTTTGAAGAACCTATGAACACTAGTATTACGTTTTGTATTAATAGACAAAGTAAGAATATGTAATGAGCCCTCAGGGCAACTGAACATGTATTGTATTAATGTTATAAGTCTTTAAGTTTTAGTTATACTCTGAATGTGTAACCATGTATGCTATGTACGGAGCGGCAGTATCGGAAGAATGTGCATAATTTAAAAATGAGAAAAGAAAAGAAAAAGTTTTTTCACGCTTCCGCAAAACGTATGTTGCACATCTATTCGATACCGCTGCAGATGTGAGCCTTCGCCCAAGGGTCCCCGGACCTGAGGGTGGCGGTCGCGATGCGAGATCCGCACAGGGTGGGTTTCGGGTCGTGACACAACCTCCTCCTCTTCACTTCAAGGAGGGCATCAGGCTCAGCTCGGGAGGAAGACTCCCCCACCACTAGGGCCTCCGACACAGCCCATTTCGACGTGAACCTCTTCTTAAGCTCCACATTACGGGCAGCCATCAAGTTTGCTGGAGTTATAATGACAGAATGAGCCCGGTCAGGAGTCGAAAGCAGTACTCGGTACTGATTCCGCAGTGCTTCAGTAAAATCGGACCTCTTCTAAACACTCTTAATTGCACACAAGTAAGGAAAGATATATCAGTTTATCAGTTCGGAAGGCATAACAAGGCTAAAAGTAAGTCTAAAAGAATAAGCCTCACCCTTATGACCCGTTACACTAGGGAACGACGAGGCCTCTCCTTCTTGAAAGCCTTCATGCTCCCATCCTCCTTCGACGAAGAAGTACCACTTCTTCCACGTTTTGTTGGAAGTGGGAACAGAGGACAAGGGTCGGAACCCCTTCTCGAAGGACATATAGAAAAGGCCTTCTACCTGCTTGAACTTCAGATCCATGTTACTACAGATCAAGTCCAGAGACACATCCACCTTGTTTAGGTGTCCCAACACCACAAATCCTAGAAGCTGCCGCCAGCTATTGAGATTCAGGTCGGCAGGGCAAAGCTTGTACCAACAAAAGAACTGCCTGACTAAATCCGGCAATGGGAGTCTCAAACCCATTTCAAACCAGGCAAGGTAAACACAAATCTCCCCGGCTTCCACATTATGGGGACGATCCATGGGGCCTGGCACTCTGCAAGTCACATTTGATGGAAATTTGAATTTCACCCTTCATTCGTCCAGAAGGCTCTGAGTGACAGCACTCTCACCCTCTTCTCTACGGGAAGACCTACCAGAGGTCTCCCCAGCCCTGTCTCGGGGCTCCTCAAAAGCATCAACTATCCTAACTCCAGGACTAGTGGTAGGATCAACAGGCCTCTCCCCAATATCTTCGGGAGCAGGGTTACTTACATCTTCTACAAGAGACGGAACAGCCATCTCAGAAGGACTTCCCACTCCCTCATTCACAATTGGGGATTCAGAAGAAGCAGACATCATTCTCGGATTCAAGAAGAAAGAAGCGAGAGAAAAGGGAAAATCAGTCAAAGAGGTTCTAACTCAGGAAGTCAGTATTCTTCAAAGTCACACAGACCAACAATGGCGGATGAAATCTTCTGGCACAGTGAAAATGATGGGGAAAAGGTCATTTCGAAATCTCATCCCGTACTTATAAAGCACAGTATCAGAAGGGACCCACCAAGCCCAAACGCCGTGACGGTTCAGAACAATGATGACCTTGAAAAGACCTAATCTCCGGCTGCGCAATAAATGGTGCCCCAACAGTTGCCTTGGAAGGCGGACAGACGGGACACATGACTCTCCGAAAAAAGGCTCAGCCCTAGTTACTTGCTGGCATCAAACTAGGACTTGGGGGGGGGGGGAGTAACTAATATGCCATAAAAAAACAGGCCAATCAATACTTGACACGTATGACCATAACCCGACTCATGCTCGGCCAACATGATTCTCACTCAGCCAATGACTAAAAGCTCAAGCATACAGATCATTACATCAGGTCGAAAGAGATCGAATATACACCTTCAGAACATATATATTCAGAACTGATCGCAGGGTCCAGACCAACATTCCAGAACTCGTCACCGCCTTAGTAGGTGCCGAGCAGGGAATAAGGAAGCAGTCTTCAACAAGGGAACTACCTTCTATGATTATCTCTATGCAATGCTCCACAAGGTAACTGCAATCTCCGATGATCAAATCCCTATATTCATGGCGTTGAATCCTAATCAACTTAGGAAAGCCACGGCTTATAAATTAAACCCTAGAGGTACGCCTTATTTCTTATGCTCATTCTTTGGCTTTCAATACAGTCTTTCAATTCTTTTACTTACTTAAGCATCGGAGCGGCTACCGCCGGAGCCAATCTGGTGGTCCTCTGATCATCTTTCTGATTGTTTTACAGGTCACAGAGTCCATACTTATTGCGAGCCAAAAAGTGCAGCATCAGGGACAATCCAAAAAGGGAAGATCATAAGAAGGATGACCATAAAAGGGACCCTAGCAAGAAGAGGGCCAGGAGTCCAGAAAAGAGAACGGCACCCAGGGCTATTTATAATTCCAGACCAAGGGAATTTACTAACTTTACCCCTTTGAACACTACACTGGCCCAGGTACTTCGAAAAATCTGAGATCGGGAAAACTTAAGATGGCCAGAACCGATTAAAGAAGATCCTAGCCTTCGGGACCAAGGTAAATATTGCAATTTCCACAAAGATCATGGGCATACGACTAATTCATGCAGGTCCCTTAGATACGAGGTTGAGCAGCTTGTAAAGAAAGGATGTCTTCGGGAGTTCATTAAGCAGGACGGGAGGCAGAACCCCCATGAAGACAAGCCTCAACAAAGGATAGACCAGAGGCCTAAGCAAAGACAAGAGCAGAGGCAAGGATGAAATGAGCCTCAAAGGAAGAACAACCATGTCATTTACGTCCTTTATGCAGATACCCCTATTACAGGAATGTGAAATAGAGCAAGGAAGAGATATGCTCGAGAGGCCAGGACTGCCCCAGATGTATTGCAGATCATCAACGTTGAGAAAAGGCTCAAACCAGAACCAGAGATTCAGTTCATAGAACAGGATCTGGCCGGGGTACACTGCCCTCACAGTGATGCCCTCGTCATCACTCTTAAAATTGCCAACTTCAAGATCAGAAGAGTTCTGGTTGACACCAACAGTTCTGTTAATATACTGTTCGATGAGCCACTCAAACAGATAAAGATTGATCACAATAGCATCAAGCCTACCACCGCCGTAATGGTAGGACTTGATGGTAATCACAGTACCCCATTGGGAAGGATCGACCTGCCCACTACTGTAGGGGAAGGTGAAGGACAGAAAACCACCATCTGAGAATACATGGTGTTGAATATGAAATCTCCTTAAAATGTCATAATTGGGAGACCGTGGCTACACCAGATAGGAGCTGTCACCTCGACCTTCCACCAATGTTTGAAGTATGTCCACAATCAGAATGTTTATTCTGTTAGAGGGTGCCAAACGACTTCCCGGGAATGTCATGCCATTGCACTCAAAGAGAAGACCACTAAATAACACTTACAGTATACTCGGCACTATGCAAATCCAATTCTCTCCCACAATCCCGAGGAGAAAGGTTGCCCTTCCAGAATTAAAGAACCCCTAAGCCCAAGAGGACGAGACAGTAGGGCCAAACCCATTGGGGAACCCATCAAAGTATTAGTCAGCTCAGAATCCGAGGGGCACTATTTATACATTGGTCCAAACCTTACACATGCTGAGCAAGAGGAGATAATAAGATTCCTAAAAAATAACCTCTCTGTATTTGCGTGGGAGACCAAAGATATGGAGGGTATAGATCCAAACCTCATAACTCACAAACTGATGGTAGATCCAGACCACTCACTAGTGAGACAAAAAAGAAGGCCACTAGCTCCAGAGCGGTATCGGATCATAAATGAGGAGGTCCAGAGGCTGCTTGAAGCCAAGATGATACGTGAAGTATTCTACCCAGACTGGCTAGCCAATACCGTTCTGGTCAAAAAGAAAAATGGCAAGTAGAGAGTCTGCGTTGACTATACAGACCTCAATAAAGCTTGCCCCAAATATAGCTTTCCAATACCAAGGATAGACCAGCTGGTTGACGTTACTACAGGGAACGAACTCATGAGTTTTTTGGATGCCTATTCTGGATATAACCAAATCTAGATGTACCCTCCAGACTAGGAGAAGACAACCTTCATAACCGAACGAGGTCTCTATTGCTACAGAGTAATGTCATTCAGTTTGAAGAATGCTGGGGTCACGTAGCAGCGATTGGTCAACATGATGTTCAGCTCACTACTCGGTAATACAATGGAGGTGTACATTGATGACATGCTGGTCAAAAGTTTACGAAAAGGTAGCCACTTCCAGCACTTATCCCAGACTTTAGACATCCTAAAACAGCACAAGATGAAGCTCAATCCCTCAAAATGTAACTTCGGGGTGACGAAGGGAAAATTCTTGGGAAATATTGTCTCTCAAAGGGGTATCGAGGCAGACCCCATTCAGATTCGAGCTCTGATTGGACTGGAATCACCAAAAACCAAGAAAAACATTCAGGCACTGAATGGCAAAATCGCAGCACTAAGCAGGTTTATCTCCAAGTCCATTGATCGACTTGGACGGAAGAATGTGAGAAAGCTTTTCAAGAACTGAAGAAATACATTACCTCTCCAGAGCTCCTGTCAAAACCAGTCCAAGGGGAAGAGCTACTCCTCTACCTTGCAGTCTCTAAGAACGCGGTCAGCTCCGTACTAGTCAGACAGGACAGGGGAGTCCAGAGGCCCATATTCTATGTCAGTAGGGCATTGCTCGACACAGAAAAGAGATACCCAGAGGTTGAGAAGTTGGCCTTCGCTTTGGTAATATCAGCTCGGAAACTCCGACCTTATTTCCAAGCCCATCCAATTGAAATCCCAACTGCCTATCCCCTGAGGTCGATATTAAGGAAGCCTGAGGTTTTAGGAAGATTAGTAAAGTGGTCTGTGGAGTTAGGATAATTTGACGTATCATATGTACCACAGAACTCCATCAAGGGACAAGCCTTGGCAGATTTCGTTGCTGAGTTCACCCCGGCACTTCAGGACAAGGCACAGTTATTTGAAACTTCAGGGACATAGCAGCTCTATATTGATGGGTCTTCAACCGATCAGGGTTCTGAAGTGGGCCTGGTATTACAGTCCCATAACGGGCTCTTATCAGAAAAAATAGTTAGCTTGGGATTCAGAGCTTCCAACAATGAAGCAGAATACGAAGCCCTAATCTTAGGCATGAAGTTGGCTCTGGAATGCGAAGTTCAAAACCTTGAGGTCTTCAGACTCCCAGTTGGTGGTAAGCTAAGTCCTAGGAGAATTCTCCATTAAAGACGATAGGATGCTTCGGTATTCTAAACTAGTGAACTTCTTGAAGCACTCCTTCCGGACGTTCTCCATCTAGAAAATAGAAAGAAGCCAGAACTACCGAACAGATGCTTTGGCAAACATGGCATCTCGCCTGAAGCTAGAGGGAAACTCTACAGTAAAAATTTCTCACCAACCAAGACCCAGCATAAAAGAAGCCCAAATTGCCCAAATTGCTGAACAACCCCAGAACTGGATGACCCCAATCCTCTAGTACCTGGAATCAGGGCTCCTCCTAGAAGATAAAAACAAAACAAGGAGAATTCGAATCAGAGCAGCTCAGTACCTGATCCTGAACAATAAGCTTTACAGAAGGTCTTACTCTCAACCTCTATTGAAATGCTTAACTCTAGAAGAATCCCAATATGACTTGGCTGAAATACACAAAGGAATTTGCGAGAACCATAATGGGTGGAGAACAATAGCTCACTGAGCTCTAACACAAGGCTATTACTGGTCTAGTATGCTAAAACAGGCTAAGGAGTACGTCCAGAAGTGCGACAAATGCCAAAGGTTTACTCCATATCAACACCAGCCTCATCACGAGCTCATCCCAATTGCTAGTCCTTGGCCCTTTGCTCAGTAGAGGATGGACATTGTGGGCCCATTACCTAAAGCCCCACCAAACAGGAAGTATCTTTTGGTAGCCATTGACTATTTCTCTAAATGGGTTGAACCTGAACCTCTAACACATATCATAGAGAAGGAAGTTGAAAACCTCACCTGGAAGAACTTTGTTTGTAGGTTCAGGATACCACGCGTAATCATCTCTGATAATGAAATGCAATTCACTAGCAAAGTCTTCAAGAAATTTTGTGAAAATCTCAACATCAGACAACATTTTGCTTCTCCGGGCCATCCACAAGCAAATGGGCAAGCAGAGGTCACCAACCGAACGATCTTTGATGCAATTGAAGAAAAGGTTAGAGCAGGCCAAAGGAAAGTTGACGAAAGAACTTCCTAGGGTTCTTTGGGCTTACAGAACAACCAGAAGAACTCCCACCTCTAAAACTTCCTTCTCACTGGCCTATGGTTCAGAAGCAGTAATCCCGGTGGAGATCGGTGTGCCAACTTTAAGGACTGAAGCCTTCAAACAAAAGCCCAATGATCCACAGCTGGCAGAAAATTTGGATTTGCTTAAAGAAAAAAGGGATCAAGCCAGAATCAGGACGAAAGCCTATCAATAGAGAATGATCAACAACTCTAAAATGGGGCTCAGGACGGTTAGCTTTCAAGTTGGAGACCTTGTCTTAAGAAGAGCTTTTCCAAATACCAAGGATCCCACTCTAGGAAATGTCACGCCCCGAATTCCGGCGAACCCGAGGTGCGAGTAACGAAACTAAAAAAAAAATAAAATAAAGGACAATCTAACGGATTCAATTCAAACTTACATTCATTTCCTTCAATGTACTTCCATGTAAAGCACAATCAATGAAAACATTCCACATGTCATTTGGGCTTAAGCCCTTACATCTCAAAATATACCTCTCAGATCAAAACTACACCAAGTCTGTTCTTTCAATTAGGATATCACCAAGCCTCATGTATCCTGGTCTTCATCTGAAATATATGTCCCACGAATGGGTCAGCTCAACTGCTGGTATAATGCAATGCTAATGCAAGAAGCAAAGCTAAGGCGTGACATGTGCAAGTGTACATTTATCTCTATATGCCATGCAATATCATCAATGCATTACATGAACAGTATGCATGACGCACCCATGCAAGCACCATGTCACACCCATGTCATCAATCCAATCACATAGTAATAGTTCTTATTCATTACTTCATCGAATTCCCAGAAATATAAGAAGTACAAAACATATAAACAACCAAATCTCAAGTCATCAAATAATCAAGATCTGAATAATTCCCAAACAACAGTTAAGTATATGCATTATTCAATTCACCCATGAAATGTCCCTAAACTTAACCCCACTTCTTACATTAGCAAAACACCGTACCTGATGGTTGCCTCAACCCAAGAAGTTGCACTAGTAGTGTAGTAGATCTAACAATAATGATGTAGAAGTTAGACCACCTTTTCCTTGCCTTTCGGTGTCCCTAAAATGATAAAATGTAACTCAATTTATTGCCACTTGAATTATGTTATTCACCAAATTTTATGTCCATATTTTATTGGTTTCTATTTTACAAGAATAAATTCTACCATTGGGTTCGAAACGTCGAAGAGAATAGGTTTAGGCTTTCGCAGAATTCAATTTGGATATCCGAGCTAAAAAGGGCAAAACGGTCATTTTGCACTTTCACGGTTTCTCACTTTCTGAGACCTATTCTCATAAATTGGACTCCACAGTTGAGTCTGAAATGCTCAAAATAATAAAAATCCACTATTTTTTTTTATTTTAATCAAGGTTCATTTGACTGTGTTTTGACTCAAGGGTATTTTGGTAATTTTCAAGGGTTCTACAGGTCTTTTATTTTTTAGGACCTCGTCTCGCATCACAGACCTCACCGTTGGTCTTAGGAGGTCCAAGATAGTAAGAAAACATATATAACTTGTCTTATTTGGGCTCCGGGCCATTTTGGTGTATTTAATTTAATTAAAACAATTTAATCAATTAATTAAAGTTAAATGTAATATATATTTATATTTGCGCAAAACAAGTTGGGTGTGCATTGGTGGCATGCTGGCCAGCGTGTCACCTCCCCTCCAATATGTCACAAGTTCGAGTCCCTCCAGGGTGCTGTGCACCCTTTTATTTTTATGTATTTAATTAACTACATATTATATATATATATATATATATATATATATATATATATATACGGGTTCAGTAGTGTTCACGTGAGTCTAAATGGCCCAGTGGCTAAGTGGGGCTTTACTACGCGTGAGTGAGGGGGTTCGAACCTTAGGCTTCCCAGCTCCCACTCCTTTTCTTTAAAACTCTTTTTAACCCAAGCAGTTGGGCTCAAAACCCATGTAGCCTAAGAAAAAAAAAACCCTTTAAACAAAAGAAGCCTAACCCTAGCCCAATATGTTTTTAAACAAACAGGCCCAAAGGTTCAAATGACACATGCCCAAAGTTTCTTTTTAAAACAAACAAACCCCAACCCATTTAAAACAAACCAGGCCCAAAGTTTTTAAATGAAACAGGCCCAGACTCGGCCCAACCTCAGCCCCCCCCCCTTTTTTTCTTTTTCTTTCCTTCCTTTATCTTTTTATTCCCTTTCAATTTCACTTAAACGATTTTGGGCCCACACCATTTAAGCGACCCAGCCCATGACCCCTTAAGTTTAAAATAGCCCAAAGACTTTAAGCTAAAACAGGCCCAAATCGTTAGCCCAGGTGTCCCTCCCCTTACGCCCCAATTTTTCGGCTGACCCTCGAGTCACCTTCCCCGACCACGATCACCGGAACCGCGACCAAACCCCTCATTTTTCTCTCAATTTTCACATCGAAATCTTTTTATTTTTACACCAAACTAAATCTGGAACCTTAAGCAATTAATTTGGATCGTTCATGAACTCCAAACAGCTCCCAAGCACTGACCCATTTGATTTTTTTTTCGGGCCATGCAACCCCAGTTCCGATCGATTGATTTTTCTTATTTCTGTGGCTGTTTTTCAACCGTTTTGACTCCATTTCTTTTCCATTTGTTTTCTGCATCTCATAGGGTTGGATCTAGGCCATTTAGGGTAAGTTTTATACATAAAATCATGGAAACCCACTCTCTCTCTCTAACCTGTAACTGGGAATTTCTCCCTCCCTCCTTAACCATTTTCTTTGTTTCTTTTTGCATTTAACCACATTTTTCTTACTCTATAAGATCTCATAAATAAAACTGAGTAACATGCTTAAATTTTGAACAACTAGGTTTGAGTGACTCACGAACTTTTTGGGTTTCTCTCTGGTTGTAGGTTCTCTCCTCCTTTCTCGGTTCAAGCCTGGCTCAAGCTCTTCTCCAGTGCTCACCACTTCTTCACACAGCTTCTCTCTCTTTCTGTTTTCCTTTCTTTCTGATCTTTCTCTTCTCTCTCTCCAAGCACACATATGTATATACACCTATACACATACACTTCCTCACGCAACACCTGCCACACCCTCCCTGCCTCTTTCCTTTTCTGACTTTTTCTCACTGATTTAGCCACCCCCTTCCTTCACATCAGCTTTGCATTAAATGCAAAGTTGACAATGTTATGTGTGTGTATATATATATATATATATATATATAATACACCTACACACCTACGGCAGCCCACTTGCACACACTGGCATGCACACAATCAGATACATATGTATATATATATACATATATATATATATATATATCCATATATACTTAAAATGTGTTAACATATACATACATGCATACATAACATACACATAGCATATACACCACGCATAACACATCAAGGAATAATTAATCAAATTAATTAATTAATGAATAATTAAATAAAAAAAATTAGAATAAAAGTTTTGATTGAAATTATATTTATCGGCTCAGTCAGTTCGTACTCGGCTTTTTTTAATTTTGTAATTCCCTGATATTATAGTTTCTACTAATTACTTCAGTAATCGTGCCTGTCACTTTATATTAATCATAAATAATTTGGTACATCTTGGGGTCTACTATTCGCTGTCTGAATTGGTCTCGATTCATCTTTGATACTATATTTATTGCTTGGTCAACACTCAGTATTATTATTTGACCTTTTTAGATAAAATGGAATTATTAAATTATTCAGAACTTATGTTTAGCTACAACTGGTATTACGCTACTCGATTCGACCTATCTCGATTTACATGTCATGTCCCGGTTCAGGGTACTACAGTCTTCTTAGCAAAACGAAAAATTCATCCTTAATTTTTCATGTCTCTACAAGAAAGTTGTCACCCAACTGGGAAGGCCCCTACAGAGTGACAAAGGTTGTTAGGCCTCTCACTTACTGGCTAGAGGACATGGTTGGGAAATCTATTCCTAGACCTTGGAATGTAGAACATTTACGGAAGTATTATCAATAAAGGTTTTTCTTTCTTTTTAATACCTCCACAAAGTGTTCATCTCTAAATGCACAGACCTTTAGAGTCTAGTCCATCTCTAAATGTATAGACCTTCAGAGTCTGGTCCATCTCTAATGCACAGACCTTCAGAGTCTGGTCCATCTCTAAATGCAAAGACCTTCAGCGTCTGGTCCATCTCTAAATGAACAGACCTTTAAAGTCTGGTCCATCTCTAATGCACAGAACTTCAAAGTCTGGTCCATCTCTAAATGCAGAGACCTTCAGAGTTTGGTCCATCTCTAAATGCACAGACCTTCAGAGTCTGGTCCATCTCTAAAAGTACAGACCTCATAATCTGGTTCAGCAAGTATTCAAACCTGATGATTAGTCCGTTTAAAGGCATCAAGTTCTGATATCTACAACTACTTTCCAACTATTATTATTTACACAAGTTTCCTAGATTGGCAGACCCTCAGAGCTGATTCTTAGATTACTTGGTCTATGTACTACCAAGCAACAACACTATAGTACTAAATTGGCTTAGCATCTGCAGCAGCTGAAAGTACTTTAGTTCAAAACGCAAGTCTTATGTTTCTTTGGTCTACTCCCAGAGCATACAGACAGAACTATTGGTGAAAAGTAGTTATCAGCAGTGCTCGGAAAGGTGTTTTAACTCCAGAAGAACACATCCAATCAAAAGGTACATCAGATAAGGGATCCAATTTTATTGATAATCCACAAAGGTTACATCGATATAAGAAGACTAAAAAAAAAAAAATACACAGAAGCTACAACAATTTCAGGCAAGACATTGTTTTGTTCTACAACAGCATGGCTATCTTCCTCGAATCTTTCTGGTACAGGGGAAAGGGTTCAGAGTTCCACACCACCATTACCGCCGTCACCGACTTCCATTTGAAAGGAAGGAACCCTGAACCCCAATCTGTATCATGCCTAGGCCATTTCCTTATCACTGTCACTGGCATCAATACCAACGGAGGATAAGGGCTCTCGGTCTCAAGAAACCTTCATTCTCCACCTTCGTTTTCCTCAAATTTGGCACGACACCCGAGCCGGCTTGAGCAAGGGTCTCTGCCAAGACACAAAGGAGAGGAGGTATCCCATCTTCGTCTTCATCACCAATACTCCAGGACTCGGTTGAATCAAGGAGGGTCCACCTCCAAATGGAGAGATTTCGATCGGATGCTAAGATGGACAAGGAGATCTTCGCCTCCTTTAATCCTTCCTTGGAGACTAAATCAAAGGGGTAGATAATTCTCGGCCATAGTTTAATCATTCCCAACTCGGACTGAAGATCGTCAATGATCTCCGAACAAACAGCAGTTTTTAAAGACATTCGATTCCCTTCGATGGGAAAAAGTTTAGAAGCAACAAGCAAAAAGATTAGGGTGCAACAGCATGCCCCTCTCTCATATATATAGACCCGTGAAGTCCAAAAGCCATCCAACTGGACTGTCGCAACGGATAAGGGAAAGGTTGGTCTTGAAAACCCAAACGACAGCCGTATAAAAGATAACGTCCTCTCGGAATACCAAAAGACTAGATGAAGGATTTCCCCAAATGTATGTCCTTAGTTAAGCGCTAAAGCTTCTAAGATGATGGAATAAGCAAAGTTTGGTCCATCTTAATACGCAGTTCCTCTATTCGATATACAGACCTTCCAGTCTTGGCCATTCCATTAACCCTTGACAGGCCATGTGTATGACAAAAGACCATCAGCTCTGATGTATCTTAGTCCTGGTCTTGGAGACTTAGAAGCAGAAGTTTCAATCATCAGAGTGATGGTCACAAGACACCCAGTTATTACTACAAGTCTCTGGTTCAGAACAATCTTCCTCAGAATCCTTCAGAATTTTCTTCCGCTATATATGATACAAGATCAATATCAGATCCCTACGCATTTGATTAAAATTGCCTTCCCATCTTATTCTAAGATGACAAGGCAGTCAAGAGTTAATCTTCAATCATTGTTTTATTGCAAGTAATGCAGCTCAGAAGACAACTACTGACAGTAAAAGAGCTGGTCTGATGAGCTCCAGAACAGCTTTACTTACCATAATTTCCACATCAACCATAAATTGAAAGGACTAATATACTACAAAGCAGTACAACTCAAGGCTACATGGGTCAACCAGGAATCCACATGAAAGAAAAGGATAAAAACATTTAAAAGCCTGTTTCATTAAACAATTATAGTCCAGTACATTGGAGGTTCAAAAAATAGTAGAATATACATATTCTAAGCCTGATCAGCAGGAACAAGCTCATTAGCTGAGGAAGGATCTGCAGGAGGAACATCAACCACTCCGCTCGAAACGGCAACTTCGGAAGGATCTGCAGGAGGGACATCAACTATTCTGCTCGGAACAGCAGCTTCAGGAGGATTAACCCCGGGTGGCACAATTGAAGATATATCGAAATCAGGAAATTTGGCAAGAAACTTGGATCGGAAGTTGTTGAAGCCAAACATGATCAGGTTGTTGGCCATCCCTTCAAGTTCTATCTTTATTTTTGTCTCATTCTCTAGCTTGGCCCGCTCCACTGCATCCTCAAGCTTTTGGTGATAGAGGTACCGCATGTCGTCCATCTCCCTCTGAAGTCTCTCCGCCTCCTGAACATGAAGATTCTTCTCTGACTCCATGACGGCCAAAGAATTCATGGACTCCTTCAGCCTCTCCACAGCTTCGTGACCCTCAGACTTAGCAGTGCCAAGCTGAAGCCTAACCTCGTCAAGCTCAGCCTGAAGCTTGTTAACTTCCTCTGAAGCTGGAGAGACCTCCATCAAAGCAGAAAGGGTGTGCAAGGTCTGCAATATACAGAGCAATCAGGTCAGTATCCAGTTAAAAGCACTTAGAAAAAGGGAAAAGAAATGGAGACCCGAAGAATTTACTTTAACTTGAAGAGAAGCCAGATCAGCTAGAAGCTTTTCTGGCTTCTGTGGCTTAAGTTTAAGGAAGCCTTTGGCCCAAAAGTCCCTCAAAACCTTCTTGGCCACCTGGTTAACAGCACCAAGGGCCACTGAAGCTGACACCCCCTTGCCCGTTTGTTTGGATGGGGCTTGGGGGACCATGGAGATAGGGGAAGGTTCCTCCCTCTCCCCCGCGGCAAGTTCAAGAGAGTTCGAGAGTAACTTCCTCCTTTTTGTTTGGAGGGGAGGGTCTACTAGGGAAGGAGCCTCCCCCACTGCTGCAGATGGAGATGGCTCGGTCTCCCACCTAGCCATTAGACCTTTCGTCAGCTCCTCTACACGACCCTTAGCAGCCATCAAGTTCTCAAGATTGACAATGACAGAATGGTCTTGGTTGCTAGTTTGTAAGAGCTTTTTGTATTGCTTTTGGAGCACGGGAGTGAAGCTAGGCCTCTTCCACACACTCCTATCTGCATAAAAAACACAAAGTAAATCAGCTCGGCAATTAATGCACGAAACATAATTAAAGCAGTCACAGGAAAAATTGGGTCTCACCCTTTGGCCCAATGGCTCGAGGAAATGTTAAGAAATGGTCTTGGAAGTCCTCATATTCCTATCATCCTTTTATAAATAAATATCACTTCTTCCAGGTCTTGTTGGAGGAGGGCACGCAAGAAAGGGGTCTGAACCCACTATCAAAAGACATGTAATAGAGGCCTTCCGACCTCATGTATTTTAGATCCATATTGGTACGGATCAAATCAAGGGACACGTCAACATCGTTCAGATGCCCTAACACTGTGAAACTTAACAAATGCCTCAAACTATTGAGATCGAGGTCTGAAGGGCAAAGGTTAAACTAACAAAAAAATTGTTTTAAAAGGTTGAAAAGAGGGAGTGTCAGTCCCATTTCAAACCAAGCTAAATAAACACAAATTTCTCCCACTTTAACATCGCATGGGCAATCTAGAGCGTTCGAAACCCTAAAAGTAACATTCGAAGAGAGGTTGTACTTCTCCCATAACTTTTCTAGCATACTTTCAGTAATTGCACTCTCACCCTCCTCTCTACGGGCGGATCGACCGGAGGTCTCTCCAACCCTATTTGGGGATTCCACAAATACGTTAACTATCCTAACCTCCGGACTGGAGGGGGGCTCTACCAACCTATTTTTAACATTATTAGAAGAAGGAATGTTTACAAGTTAAAATGGAGTAATTGTCCTAGAAGAACTTCCTGAACCAGAGGGTGACCCAGGGCTAGACATGGCGGATAAAAGGAAAATGACGAAGCAAAGAAGAGAGAACAGTAAAAAGGTTTAAAAACTGAACCTGGAATCAAGTAAGGAAAGGAAAGCTACGAACAACGGAAATGCTTCGAACCTCAAAACACGTCAATCAGCAATGGCAGAGTTCTTGATACAGTAAAAGTAAGTGCAGAAGAAAGGCGTAAAAAGTCCTTTCTCCCTCTTTATATACATATTTGAAATATGAGCCCCTAAGCCGAGTCGGCAAGACAGTTGAGGGTAATGATGGCTTCTCAAGCATCGGCTGCACAATAAATGACCTATCAAACTGACGTCTTGGAAAGTGGAGAGACAAAATGTGTGACTCTTCATAAAGCCCATAGCCCTAGTTACGCCCTAGGCCCTAACTAAGGCTCGGAGGGGGGGGGAGTAGCTGATATACCACAAACCGATGCACCAATCATCTTGAGACACATATGCTTACGGATTTGATAAAACTCGGTCATCTAGAGCAGGCGAAGCCTTCAGAGCACTCTCATGCATTTATCTTCTAGAGCTGATGCTCTGAACAATAAACACTCGGAGTATTCCGTATGGTTCAGACCTCGTTATATCCTTAACAACCGCCGAGCAAAAAATAAGGAAACAGTCTTTTACAAGGAAACTACCACACATGGTTATCTCTATCTCAATACAATATCCAACAAGGTAACTGCAATCTCCGATGATCAAATCCCTATTTTCATGGCTCCATATCCTAATCAACTTAGGAAGGCCACAGTCTATAAATTAAACCCTACAGGTATGTTTATTTTGATGCTCATTTTTTGGCTTTCATTACAGTCTTTTCAATTCAGTTTACTTATTTAACATCAGAGCGGCTACCGTCGGAGCCAATTCGGTGGCCCTCTGATCCCCCATTTTTGAGTGTTCTTCAGGTCGCAGAGCCCAGATTTCTTACGAGCCAAAAAGTACAGCATCAGTAAGCAAAAAAAAGTACTTTTACAGTCTATACGAGACTATTAGTACATATATAATATAAGTATTTGTGAGTTGTTGAACATATATTACCTATATAATATATACTATAGATATATATTTCAGTTGTTGTATATAATAACTATATATCTCACTTATATATTTTCAATTGGTGTATGATATACATATATATATCAATTATATGTCTGACTGAGTTGTGATAGATTGTTATATCTTTTGCTAGCTACCTATCAGTCTGTGGTGCCATCACTAAATTGGGGAGTGATGTCGGTAGTAATTTGGATGAGATGGACCGTATGATAATGCGACTATGGTGTTAAGATGGTGGCGAGGTGGTAGAGTGGTGGTACCGATCATAATGGTAATGGCAATGGATGTGGTGGTGGAAGTGCAGCGATGTAGGAGACGGTGGTGATTATGATGGCAATGATAACGATTGCAAAGATAGTAGTAGTAGTAGCAGCGCAGTAATGTTGGTGCACATTGATTATAATAAATAACGCATATAAGTAATTTGTTTATTTATTAAATGTATTTTTTTTAGCTTTTGTTTAAAATTATACATATATATATATATATAATTTTTCTTTTGGGGTATACCAAACACTCCTTTTTACTTTTTTAAAGATACGAAATATTTTAAAAAAGCGTTACTAAACAAACATAATTTTTTTTAAATACTTAAAATATTCTTAAATGAATAATTTAAAAATTAGGCAATTGTCAAATAAAAATATCTATTCTCTTTTCTTTTATTTTATATTGATTATTTAAATAAAAGATAATAATTTCTTCTCATTTCTCTCCTTAATATTTAAATAAGGTGAAAATGAGTACTTTATTTTATTTTCTTCTCTCATTTATTTTATTTTAAAAAATTAATTATACTTTAGTATTTTGTAGTTTGGTCCTAATTTCAAATATAGTTTTCTATTATTAATCGAAACAATTCAACCTCTTAATTTATAATTTAATTTTAATTAAAACAATACTCATATAAAATTATAAGATATTAAATTATTATCACACAAGCCCTATCATTTATAATTTGAAACGGTAATTTGAATTGATATTAAATAATATAAAATTAAAAGGTGAGCAACTCAATTATTACCATTAATAACAGAGGGCCAAACTACTCTAATTTATCCTATTTTAAATTATCTTTTATTTGTCTTTCCAAAACTTGTTTCTCTCTCAATTCTCACAAGTTTTGTTTGAACAGTCGGATAGGAAGATATGATTGTATATGATATAGTTTTATTGGATAATATTTTGTGAGATATTAATATTCTGATTTAGTGTTTGAAACTGACTCAAATAAGACTGAATATTTTGTTATATCTTAATCTTGTGTTTAACCCTATCAGACATAAAGTTTGAATATAACTTTTTTTTATTTTTTATTTTCTTATGTATTGTTTTTCTTAAGACTTTCAAAAATTATTTTTCTAAAATTCATTTATTTTTTTTTCAAATATATGCATATAATATATCTAAAATTAAAATTTTATTCACAAATCAATTACAAAATCTAATAATCATAATCATAATATTCTAAAATAAATATTATTACTGTTATATATATATATGTGTGTGTGTGTGTGTGTGTGTGTAACAGTTTATTTATTGATATAAAAAATATATTAAAAATAAAATAACATAAAATTGAATAATGAAAAAAAATAAAAATTATGATATTTTAACTTGACTTTTTGCTGTGTTTGTCTCTCTTTATACGACTTGTTATAGATTTTTTTTAATAATATGATTTCATTCAAATAAGATATAATGATTCGTCAAATATAAATACTCCAATCAAACATGAAATAAAATATTTATCCATTCGGATGCTCTTATCCGTTCGCTCAAACATGGCCATTGTTAATAACATAACACTACCATTTTAAAGATATTCAGTTCTCTCTGTCTCTTCCTTCCTATCATCGGCAACCCATTCTCTGTCTTCTCAATCTTAACACCGGTCGTCACCGTCACCCAAGCTAAACCTCTAATCTCTTTGTTTCTCTTTTTCCATCTACATCGAAACCCCTAACCTCTCAATCTGTCTCACTCTCTCTATTTCATTCTATATCTTGGACGACTCACGCTCTGTAAAGACTCAATTTTTTTTTTTTTTTTGGAATGGAATTTTTTATTTTTTTTTATAAATGTGTATTATGTGTGTAGATATATATATATATATATATATATGTTGGAACACATATGTATATATATATATATATATGAATATATTATATATGTAAGTTATGTGATATATATATATATATATTTAATACATTTAAATATATATATATATATATATATGTATCACACATGTGTGCCCCAAGGTGTGTGTGTGTGTGTAGCAGCACATCTATGTATATGTGTCAGGTTGGCTGTGTGTGTCTGAGTGAGTGTGTGGTTAATATAATATATATACATATAATATGTATATATATATATATATATATCTATATATAAATAAGGTGGAGGGTAATTGTGGGAGTGCAGAATGGGAGGAGTGTGTAAGTGAGCAAAACAGGTGGGATGCTGAGTGTGTACAGGTCTGACCGTGGCTAGAGAAAGAAAGGGGCAGTTGTGCTTGATATGTATATGTGTATGTGTGCGTTGGTTGGAGAGACAAATCTTGTAATGACCGGGATTTTTTTTTTCGAAAAGTATAGGTGTAAGCCATGAAATGAAATATAAATATATATATATATATATGTGTGTGTGTGTGTGTGTGTATATGTGATATACATGTATGGTGAGCATATATGTATGTGATGTGTATATACATGTGTGTGTTAAATATTTATATATATATATATAGGACTGTGTGTGCACAGTATGTGTGTTTGCAAGGCTAGTCGTGTGTGTGTGTGATGTGTGTGTGTGTACTAGTTGAGTGTACAACACTCAAGGAAACATGGTGTGTGATTGAATGTGTAAGAGGGTTTCAGGGTATAGGTATGTAGATCAGACCGTAGGGGGAGAGAGAGAGAGAGAGAGAGAGAGAGAGAGAGAGAAAATAATAGAGAGAGAGAGAAAGTACGGTGTATAGGTATACATTGGGTTCTGATTTTAGAGAGAAAACAAAGAAGAGAAAAAGAAGAAAGGAAATTAAAAAGGAAAAAGGGTGCAACGTGTGTGGTTGTGTGGTATATAGCAGAAAAAAGGGGGCAGTACAGAGATTTTGTGTGGTGTGTGTTTGAAGGACGGTGCAGTACAGCAATATGTATATCATATATGGTGTGCTTGTGTCGTTGGAACAAGGGAAAAGAGAGAAAAAAATAAAATGGAGAAAGAAAAGAGAAAGTGAGGACCGCAGCAGCAGCGCTGCAGCAGGCGCAACGTGCAGCGCTATGTGTGGTGCGTTGGTGGCGGTTCAAGTGTAGTGGTTTCGTGAGATTTAATATATGTATGTGTGTGATCGTGTTGCGGCAGAAACGGTGAAGGGCGGTGTGGCGGTGGTTCAAAGAAATGGCCGTAACAGCAGCCGCTGTTGCGGCACAGCAGCAATAGAATGGAACGGTGTTTGTGGTGGTGGTTGTGCAACAGTGGAGCAAAGAGGCAGTAGCAACAGAGGGATATTTAGAGATATATATATATATATATATATTATAATGTGTGTTGGTTTGGACGGTGCAAGAAAAGAAATTGAGAACTAATAAAGAAGAAGATGGTTGTTGCGTGATGAAATTTGGAGAATTGCTAGCGGTTGTGAAAGGCTCTTGTGATGAAATTGGGAAAAACCTGGAGGAAATTTGGAGGGATTGATGTGGTTCTTGTGATAGATCGGAGAGTGAATTTTTAGGAAAGTTGACAGAGAGGGAAGGAGAGATGGCGCAGCAATAGTGCTGCATGGAAATGGCAGTTGGGGCTTGAGGAAGAACAGGCCGTGAGTACAGCAAGGCCATTGGAGGAACTGATGCAGTTCCTGTGATGGACTCGAGGTAGAATGTGCAGCTGTACAGAAAGCTGACCGGCATGTTCGGCATAAGAAGAAAGCTTAACAATTCCAATGGGTTTAGGTAGTGGCAAACTAGAACGGAACAGGAGCTGTACAGAGGTAGCAACGTGGTAAAATACTGAATTTTAGTCTTGGATTTTAGAAGCATGAATAATTAGATTGATTGTGGAATTTCATTTTTTTGCATAGAAACTGTTTTAGAAATTCAAATTTGGAATCCAAAAAAAATAAAAAATAATAATACAGGAAGGAAACACAACCGCTAGGCTGAGTTTTGTAATTTTATTTGGTCCAAACCGGGTTGAGTCTGACCCAACTCACCCATTCAGATGTCTGCCCAGTACTATTACTTCATGAGTAAAATTTTAGATTTGAGTTCGGAAGGTGTTTGGTTGAAAAGGAGAAGCTATCCAATAATTGGCTTAAAATGGAAACTTACGGGAAAAAAAATGTAAACTTATAAGAATTGGAAAAATTATGAGCAGTAAATAGAACCTTGTGAGATTTTAATTATACACAGAAATTAGGGTTAATTGTGAATTGACCCGAGTAAATAAAATAATATTTAATGAAATAATTATTTAAAGGGGAAATTATCGAAATGTCCCTAAGTCGAAAAGTAGTCCAACGGACTCCGAATAAATTAATTGGATAGTGAATTTTTATTATTTCGAGCATTTCGGACTCAACCGTGGAGTTCGATTTGTGAAAAGAGGTCTCGGGATGTAAGAACCAGTAAAGTACAAAATGACCGTTTTGTCCTTTTAGCTCGGATGTCCGAATTGAAATCCGCGAAGGCCTAAACTTATTTTATTCAACGTTCCGGACTCAACAGTAGGGTTTAAATTGGCAAAGTAGAAACTCATAAAATAAAGACATAAAATTTGTTGAAAAGCATAATTCAAGTAGCAATTGAACTAAGTTGTGTTTCATGATTTTAGGAACACAGAAAGACAAGGAGAAGGTGATCTGACCTTCCGCATTATTACTGTTAGTTCCGCTACACTACGAGGACGACTTCTTGGGTTGAGACAAACCCATCAGGTATGGTGTATTGTGCTAAGTAAGGAATAGAATTAGGTTTAGGAATGATTTGCATGTTAATTGAATGAATCATATAATTATTTGTTTGATGTTAGAAAAATCACATAAGGAACATTGTTTTAAAAGGAAATCTTGAGTTGCTTGTTTACGTTGCTTATGTGATTCTCGCTGCTCCATGGAGATATGTTTATTCTATGTGCCGGTGTTGTACATGATTCATGTTCTTGATGAGTTGTTAAGATGGTAAATACATGACTTGAGTATGTGTTTATGTGATTTTGTATTACATACATTCATGTGGAAAAGGATTATTATTCAGATGCTGTAATTGCTTTAAATGGAATACATTGTTTAAAAAGCATGCTCCATGTGTTGGTAAATTGCTTATCGGAGATTGTGTTGTTACATGGTGGAATCAAAGCATATTGGCATAGCATGATTCCTTGGACATGACATGATATTACATTTGGTACCCGAACTAGCGGGAGCAATCCGCGAAGGGACATGATATTGCATTTGGTACCCGAACCAGCGGGAGCGATCCACGAAGGGACATGATATTATATTTGGTACCCGAACCAATGGGAGCGATCCGTGAAGGGACATTACATTACATTACATCACATTACATTACATGAGTTGACATGGACATGGCATAGAGTTGACATGGTTGTGGCATAGAGTTGGTATGGTTGTGGCATTGAGTTATGTGGGTATTTCATGGGCATTGTCACTACATTGCATGGATAACTTGGATGTTATGTGGATTATTGCTATTATATGGTATGGATGATTTGGAAGGCATGTGGATTATTGTTATCATATTGCATGGATGATTTAGAATGCATGTAGAGATAAATGTACACTTGCACATGCCACGTCTTAAATTATATTAATGAGTTGGATGACATGTAGATTGTTACTAGCACGTTGCATGAATGATTTAGGATGCATGTAGAGATAAATGTACACTTGCACATGCCACGTCTCAAATTATATTAATGAGTTGGATGACATGTAGATTATTGCAAGCACGTTGTATGAATGATATTGAGTGACATATAGAAATAACTGTACACTTGCACATGCCACGCCCTTAATTTTGTTCCTTGCATTAGCATTATATCATACCAGCAATTGAGCTGACCCATACGTGGGATAACTCCCCACAAATGACGTTCCCGACACTCGATGTAGAGATTTGAAAAAAATAAAATAAAATAAAATAAAATAAATGAATGAATAGAAAGGGTATGTGACGATAATAATTGGAGTAGACTTGAATATATAGTACGCCATGAGGGGATTAATTATTAAGAAATATAAAATTTATCCAGACAAAAAAAAAATCAATAAATGTGGGCTTGAGATTACAGCCGAGAAAAAGAGATATTTAGATATTTAATTATATAAATATAAATGTATATATATATATATATATATTGAATGAGTGAGCTACATATGTGTTGTGACGGTGGAATAGAGGGGCGGTGCAAATATGTGGTTGTAAGGTGCAGTAGAAAAATATATGAATATGATATATGAAGTGTGTGGTTGTAAAAGGGTGTAACAGAAGAAAAGGAAAGAAAAGTGAATAGAAGAGGGATACGGTGCAGGTCTCGTGAAAACAGGGGAAGAAAAGAAAAGAGAGAAAGAGAAAAAGAGAGAGAGGGAAGAAGAGAGGAGAAGAGGGGCGACGGCTTGACGATGGATTGTGGGATTTCCAGAGATGGCGAAGCAGTGGGTGAGCCGCAGATCAGAGGGGGTTTTGATGCGGCTAAATTGTGCGTGTGTTGTTGCGGTTTTGTCGGTGGCTACGGTGACGACTTGATTGAATCGGAAAGGGGGGACAAGTTTTATCTCCATTTTTTTTTCTTTTCTGTTTTGGTTGTTGTGATGAATTGGAGTTGTTGAAGCTGGGATTTTGTGGAGATGGAGGAGAGACGAAAGACAGCAGTGGTGGCGGCAGTAGCGGTGCAACAGAGGCGTGACTTTGTTCTTTGCGGCTGTAGTGGATGGGTTCTATGAGGTATACGGGTGAAGTATTTGGTGATTGTGATGCCGAACTAATGGTAGATGATTGGATGGGAGAAGAACTGATGTGCAGCAGGAGTATGTGTAAATATATACGTGTGTGCGTGTTGGAGTAGCAGTGTAACGGGATGGTCTATTGCCCTGTTTTTGATGGTCACTGTTGGAGGTTCAATTGATGAATCTGTATTGAACTTTGAGGAACCAAACAAACTGGTGTAGTTGGAGTGAACCCATCCATGGGACTCAGCCGATCGTTGGGAACAACGGGGGTAGAGGAAGGAAAGTGGCTGCTACTGGCGTTGCATTGGACGGCGATAACGGTGCTGCGGTAAGAATTTACGTATGTATATGTATGCGTGTAGCAGTTTATGGAATTTGTAGAGATTAGAGAGGAATATATATATATATATATATTTATATCTGCGCGTGTGGGTGTTGAGATTTTGGGAGTTCCCCTGTTCTGCCAGGGGCTCGTCACGGAGATGTCTTGAATGATTGATGGATTTGGCGTCTGTAGATGTTGCTGTTGCTTGGGCATACCATCTTATTTCAAGAACCTTTGTTGGTTGGTAGCTGGAGTAGTAATGCTCTTGGTTTTCTTATAATTAAATTGATTGTGGGATTTCATTAAATATAGAAATTGTTTTAGATCAAATGGGAATTCAGAAAAATAATCCAAACACAATTTAACGATTGAGTTTTGTATTTTTATTCGGGCCAAACCGAGTTGAGTCCGACCCAACTCAACCATTCAGATAGCTGCCTAACAATATTACTGTATGGGAAAAATTTTAGATTTGAGTTTGGGAAGTGTTTGGTTGAAAAGGAGAAGCTATCTAATAATTGGCTTAAATTGGAAACGTACAAGGAAAAATAATATAAACTTATATAGGAATTGGAGAAATTATGGGCAATGAATAGAACCTCGTGAGATTTTAATTATACCCAGAAATTTGAGTGAATTGTGAATTGATCCAAGTGAATAAAATAATATTTAATTAAATGATAATTTAAAGGGTAAAATGACCAAAACGCCACTGAGTTGAAAGACTAATCAAACGAACCTTGATTGAGACAAGAGAAGAGTGGATTTTTATTATTTTGAATGTTTTGAATTCAACGGTAAGGTCCAATTTATGAAAAGAGACCTCGGGAATTGGGAAACCGTGAAAGGACCAAATGACCATTTTACCCTTTAGGGTACAATGTCCAAATTGAATTCCGCGAAAGCCTGAACCGACTTTGTTCGGCGTTCCGGATTCAATGGTGAAGCCTAATTGAGTAAAAGAAATACCAATCATAAAAAGACATAAAATTTGATGAATAGCATCATTCAAGTAACCAACCGACTGAGTTACATTTTGTGGTTTTAGGAACATCGAAGAGAAAGGCGAGGACTCTCTAAACAGCTACAGTAGAAGGATTGCGTTATTCACCAATTGACTGAGTAGTGGACATGACTTCTTGGGGTTGAGATAACCCGATCAGGTATGGTACTTTACTAAGTAAGGAATAGAATTAAATTAGGATTGATGTGCATATTGCTTGAATGCTTTTTGTGCTTGTCTGCTGATAGAAGATCACATAGGAATGATTGCTTCTTTGAGTGGATTGTTTATATGTTTCCATATTCTTTATGATTGTTTGGGAGTTGTGATTTACTTCTTGAGTTGTCGTCCCATGTGATTTATGTTTGAGAAGGATTGTTGATATTGTGATATGTGGATTTGCATAAGTATTGAGATTGATTGTGCATGATGAGTATATTTGTGGATGAGTTCTTCTGATTCAGATGCTATTGTTATTTTTAAGTGGATGATATTGTTAAAGAGCATGCTTTATGCATTGGTGAAATGTTTTATTGAGATTGCGATATTGCATGATGAAATCATGGCATATTGGCATCGTGGGATTCCTTGAAAGCATAGTGTGGGTCAGCACGAGGTGCTGGTGCATTATGAGGGTGCAGATCCTGTGGTGAAAAACCCAAAATTGGCCATTAGGTACTCGCATGCCTACGGGGTCCAGACCGTAAAGCGAGACATATATTGGTACTTGCATGCCAACGGGGAAGAACCGTGAAGCGAGACATGGGTGTGACATTGAGATGCATGGGTGTGTCATGCATATTGCATGTGCATGTGTTGATGAATTTGTGAACGTAATATAGAGTTTTATACAGATGTAGTTTGTACATTGCCATTATATATTGTATGCATGATTAGAGAGGCATGTAGATATACATGTACACTTGCACATGCCACGACTTAATTTTGTTCCTTGCATTAGTATTGTACCATACCAGCATGTTGGCGCTGACCCATTCGTGGGCACAGGTTTCAGATAAAGGTCCTGGTACGCGGGACTTGATGAAGTCTTGGAAAAAGAAGAGGAAATAAATTTAGAAGAATATTTGGGCCCTTGGGGCGTATTTTCTGAAAAGAATGGAAATGGCATTGTATATTGTAATAAATATGGAATTTATGATCTTTTAGTTTAAGTGTAGAAGTAGATGTGATGGATTGTATAAGTAGGTGATGTATATTCAAATTTGATAAAGTTGTGGCCATCGAGTGAGGATGGATTGTGAAATGTTTATATATATATGATGTATTGTGTTTATCAGGGGAAAAAGGTTCGAAAAACAAAGGAGGTTCTGCCAAAATTTTTATAAATCGGGAATGTATGTGTATTGACAGATATATATGGATGTAGCGTTATGTTAGTGGAATAGGCTTGTATCTATATTAGTTATAAATCAGTTAAATTGTTATTTATTTACTTGCTATTTATTTATTTTCTTCTTTTGTTTCCTTCAGTCGCGTCCCCGGGTTCGGTCGGGAATTCGGGGCGTGACACTCGAGACTTGAGGAAGTCTTGCAGAGTGGAGAAGACATGAGCTTAGAATGATCTTGGCCCTTGGGAGCATATTTCGAGATGCATTGATATTGTGTAAGGGCTTAAGCCCGAATGACATGTTGAATGTTTTTATTGACTGTACTTATTATGGATGTACATTGAAGGAAATGAATGTAAGTTTGGGTTGAATCTATTAGGTTGACCTTTATTTACTTCATATTTTATTTACTTTCTGTCTCGTTACTAGCGCCTCGGGTTCTCGGTGGAATTCGGGGCGTGACAAATCTGAAAGGGAGAGACTGAGTTGGGAAGGTTGTGAACATTAGGGGAGATCCAAAGGTAGGAACAGAAGAGGAAAACCTAAGGATTGCTTCAAACAGGTAAGAAAAATTTCATTCTGTTCTATAAATCTTTTTGGAATGAGTGATGGATTGAAATAGAGGGGCTTGTAGAACATGAAAAATGAAAATCAATGCAAAAAGAACCAATCGAAAAGATTGAAAAATGGGTTAGAAATAACTAGTTGCAGGTTTTCCAAGATAATTCGGGTTTAGAAATTTTATGTTTATAAACTTGCTAAAGTAATGAGGAAGTGTTCCTCTTGAACACAGGAAGTCTTTAGGACTAAAATGGGGTGAAAACAGTGGTCCAGAAGTCATGAAAATGGAAGTCAATGGCGGGCCGGAAAGTCGACCGGAGGGGTTTGACCCTCTATTCGTGATGATCCAATGAACCAAATTGAAAAATAACCTTAGGAATGAAATCCCCTTGAAAAATGGAAGAGAATAGCATTGAAAAATCAGTGAAAATTGGCTGGAAAATAGTCGCCAGCGCCGGAGAAGGCACCGGACCCTCGCCGGAACCCTACCGAAAAATCAAGGAAGAAAGGGTACTGTTCAAGGCTTGGGTTTGGGTCGGGTCGGGTTGGGTTCGGGTCAGTTCGGGTCGGGTTAAGACCGACCCACCCCACGTGTCAGCCTTATGTTTTAAATTTAAAATGAGATTGGGGGTGTTTGGCTACAGGCTTAATAAATTAGAAATTGAAATTGAAATTGAGACTGGGATATCTAATCCCTATTTTGTGGCTTAACCACTGTTTGCCTATTCGGATTAGGAACAGGGAATTTTAAAATTCTAATTTAATCCCAAAATTTCTTGAAACTCTAATTTGACCCCCAGAACTTTTAATCACTATAATTAGACCCCTGAATAAAATATTAATTTAATTAGTTTAATTGTTTTTAAATATCACAAAATGGTCCGGAGTTCAAATGGGACAAGCCATTAGTGTATTTTGACTATCTCGACCATTCTGAGACCAATGGTGAGATCCGTTTTATGAGACAGGGTTTCAAAAAATAAAAGACCCGTAATAACATTAAAAATTACGAAAATGCCCTTGAGTTAAAATGCAGTCAAACGAACTCCGATTTAAGTAAAAAAATAGTAGAATTTTATTATTTCAACCATTCTGAACTCAACAGTGGAGTCCAATTTGCAAAAAGAGGCCTTGGGATGTAAGAACCCAAAAAATTACAAAATGACCGTTTTGCCCTTTTTAGTACAAAAGTCCAAATGGAATTCCACGAAAGCCCAAACTGAATTTCTTCGACGTTCCAGACTCAATAGTAGAGTTTATTTTGACAAAATAGAAACTCATAAAATAAAGACATAAAATTTGATGAATAGCATAATTCAAGTAGCAAATGAACTGAGTTATATTTCATGATTTTAGGAACACTGAAAGGCAAAGAGAAGGTGGTCTGACCTTCTGCATTCTTATCGTTAGTTCCGCTACACTACGAGTACGACTTCTTAGGTTAAGACAAACCTATCAGGTATGATATTTTGCTAAGTAAGAAATTGGATTAAGTTTAAGAGTAATTGCCATGTTGACTTGATGATTCACATATTTGTTGGATTGTTTATGTGGTTATGTGTTTCTTCTTATCTTTTGAACGTTTGGTTAAGTGATGGATGTGGATCATGACTATATGTATATTCCATGTGTTAGCACAATGTGTGAATTATATTCTTCGAGAATTGTTGAGATTATGAAACATGTAACTAAAAGCATGTGTTTAAATGGACTATGTATGGCATGTACCCTTGATGAAAGGATTTTATGATTGGAATGTTTTGTGTAACACATTGTCAAAGCATGCTTCATGTGTGGATAAGATGCTTTGTTAAGATTACATTATGGCATGGTGGAATCAAAGCATATTGGCATAATGTGATTCCTTGGAACACGGTGTGGGTTGAGCATGTGGTGCTGTGCATGATGAGGGTGTAGATCCTGTGGTGAAAAACTTAAAATCGGCCATTGGTACTCACATGAAAAACGGGGTTCGGACTGTGAAGCGAGACATATTGTGGTACTTGTAGGCTAACGGGGAATGACCGTAAAATGAGACATGGGTGTGTCATGCATGTTCATGTACTGCATTAATGACATTGGATAACATGTAGAGATAAATGTACACTTGCACATGCCACGCCATAATTTTGTTTCTTGCATTAGCATTGTATTATACCAGCAGTTGAGCTGACCCATTCATGCGATAACATATTACAGATGACGCCCCTGCTACTTGAGATCTGATGAGGCATTAATGAAAGAAAAGGAAAAGAACCTATAAGTGTAATTGACCCTTGGGGGCATATTTTGAGATGTAAGAGGGGCATAAGCCTATAATGACATGAACAATTTATTTTCTTGACTGTACTTTACAATTTATGTGTTGATGAGGATGAATGTCTATCTAGTTAAATCATTTGAATTGTCATTTATTTACCTTTTTTATTTTACATCGCTCGTGCCCCGGGTTCGCAGAAATTCGGGGCGTGACACGCTCACCACCGTCGCCCGAGCTCAATTATGGCCTAAAACAATTCTGAAACACAGGTCAGGTTAGTTTCCCTCATCTCTTTCCCTAAATCTTCACCTTAAATGATTCAAATCTTTGTTGTCTCCATACACGTGTGTATGGGTTTGTATTTATATATCTATCCATGTCTGTTTCAAGAAATTAGGAATTTTGTTGTAGGTAATTTACGTTCAAATTTGTAAAATATATGCACGCAACACATGCAAATTATCATGCTACGATTTATTAAGAGCCCTAATCCTTCCATGACCTTTAGCTACTACACCATTTAATCCACGTTGTTACGTTTTTGTGCCTATCTGAAACCATCTTTACTCAGAGGTTTCTAGCAGATGTTTCTTGATGGATCTTTTCTTGTCCAAATCTATGTACTGAAGGATAATTTTGATTGAATTTTCCCTATATGTTTATTTTCTGTTAAGTATATAATTTAGTTATACATTGCAATAGTGGACGAGGCCAAGATTATTCATAGATCTTACACATTCCCTCAATCTATCCCCTTAATAAATATTGTTGGATAGTGTGAAACTTGATAAGCACTGGATACTAGCCCCTCGTCTACAAATTTTTCTTAAATTATTTTGGTATTTCGCATTGTTTCCTTATTGTCCTAATTTTATGTATTTATAGTTAAAGAACCGTATCTCATTGTAACTTGTAACACTTTTGTAACTTGTAACGCTTTCATATTATAGTGAAACCGCAGCCGCCGTGGACGTTGCCCTTTTGTGAGTCAAAAACGTAAATCTTTGTATTCTTGTGTGTGCATGTGATTTTAGATTCATTTTCTTATTTGCTTTCATGTCTTACCAATCCTGATTAGGTGATTATATTTCTAACAAATATTGTTGCCTTCGCTTGATTCTCTTGATGAAATGGTAATTCCCCTATTGAAATAGAATTACCATCACGAAATTTGCAAAAACTTGAAGGACCATGTACTGCTTAGTAATTGTTACTTCAGACTTGTTTTAAGTCTAAAATGTTGTCTTGTTTGAAACTATGTCTTGTCAATACTGATATTGACATAAAGCTATAAAGATACTATATTTTGTTTTATTTTATCATACTCTGGACATAACTTGGTTTAAGGGGATGTATACATCCTTCGATTTTCTTCATCTGGTTTGTATCTGAAGTAGCTGCGTGAGCTAATGTTGGGACGCCCTTGTCTTATCTTCACATAGTCTGAATATGTCACTGTTTCACTGTATTTAATCTGATACAGAATATCTAGTATTTATCAACAAACTCATGAGAACCTTGCAAATATTTGGGTTTGGTCGGATTGCTGCTAGGTGTAATACATAATTTTATAAGATTCACTCATGAGCAGATGTGTATCATCACAATCTTTCAAGATTGAAAGGTCCGATTTATTTGTTATATCCATGATTGCTTCTACTACATTAGTCTAAGTGAGAGGCCCTAGGATGATCTAGATACTAAAAATAGACCTAAAAGGGGGATGAATTGGTCTATTAAAATGACAATTGAATTTCTTTGCCAATTTTAAATTGAGTGATCTTGTTTTCACTTAATTTAGTAGAAATCTTATGGTTCACCTGTATGTAACAGCAGGTTGTGCAATAATAACAAATATCATCCACAAGAGGAAGTGCTTCTTGGGATGCCGCTTTGAAGGTCGACGGTGGAGGATCACGGCTATAATGGGAGCTATAAAGGTCGACGGTGGGGTGGCCATTGGTTAGTGGCGGCGCCTCTCTCAAGGTTAACAGTGGAGGATCAAGGCCGTGATGGACCCATGGAGGTTGTCAGTGGTGGCGCCACTCTAAAGTCTGAATGAAAGTGAAACAAATGCTATGAGCAATGAAAGAAAATATAAGACTTTCGAAACCCTACTTAGGGTAATTGTTCAAATTGACAAAATTAACCCAACTCATTTCTTTATTTACTTGAACTTTAGTTCATTTTAAATAACTCAACAAGGGTAAACAAATAAACCTAAAAATTTGATAAACATGTCTAAATGGGTTGGGTTAGGTTAAATGGGTCAACCAAACACGTATATTATTTTAGGCTAATTTTGGGTTAGCGAGTTAACCCAAAACACGACATGTTTTTTAATCATGTTAATTGGGTAGAACGAATTCGACCCGAATATGATTACTCCTAACCTAAACCTACTAACATTGTGTCAGTTTTGAGTTGTGTTTGTGGGTCGGGTCTAATTTTACCAAACCTAGTTTTGAGTCATTATATGTGAAATATTTTGGAAGTTGATTGTTTAATTCAAAACCAGTAAGATTAATTGGAAGATGATTGATTCATTTACATTAATGCATTTCCATTAATACATTTACTTAACTATTTGCAAACTTTGGGCTATAATGGTTACTCATTACATGTTAAATCATTAATTCTGAGACACTTTATTAGATATTTCTCCAGTTTGGGAGTTATGTGTAAATCTAGAAAGTCAGAAGCCAAAATTTCATAAAAAGCTAGAATTAAGGCTTTGAATGTCCAAAATATTCAATTATGGTTTGATTGACACAAATCGATGAAAAACTCTTTTTTACTCTATGAAAAGTGTTGGAAAAAATGAGAGTCAAAATTGAAGGTCTAAAACTAGAAGCACCGACACAGTCTGAAGGATTGGGTGTCGGTGTCCGACACAGTCTGGGACACAGACATGCTCTAGACAGGTAAAAATAGTATCCTAATTTTTTTTTTCACAATTTCAGGCACATTTCGAACACGTTAAGAGATGATGATTGTGATCAAAGAGGAAGAAAGATGAAATTTTTAGAGTATTTGAAAAAAAAAGGAAAAAATTGATTGAGAAAAGAATCGACTCACTGTGTACAGCTAGAGAGAGAGAGAGAGAGGGAGGAGAATAGTACCCTTTGTGCGCAATCCCTTCTTTTTGTTTGAACTTGGCCGCAATCCCTCTCTTCCATCGACAATCTCTCTCTCGTCCTCTCGTTCCGTATATGTTGTGCACCCCCCCCCCCAATTCGTTTGAATGTTTTAGTCCCACCCCCTCCCTTTAGTTTTAATGATATGAGCCCTTTATTTTTTAAAGCTTTGATGCTGTGTTGCCATACCCTCTCTTAAAATTAATTATTTTTATATATTATATCCTTTAAATTAGTTTAATTTTTATTTAACATTTTTTAAAAACTTTTATTAGGAAAAAAATTAAAAACAATATCTCCCTTGGAATAGTTACTTTGAATTTGATTGTTTGTTGGATAATAATAATAATAATTTAAAAGTTTAATTTTTTATTTAGTGTAGTTAACCAATTTGCTTATTTTGTATCACTAAATTACTCAAAAAAGTTTATATTAATTTCTAATAAATCAACTTAATGAAACATTTGCGGGCCTTTATTATTAATATTAATTTTATTAGGTGATCTTTAAATTGATCAAATAATGTTAGAATTGAACTATATCCTCATATATATATGTGTGTGTGTGTGTGTGTGTGTTATTTAGCATGTACCCGACGTGTTCGTGACCTATTTTTCATAAAATAACGTTTTGGAGTGTCGTATCTGTGCTTCTTAGGTCTAAAATTTTCAAATGTGATTTGTTTGACATGAAAACAATTGAGTAACTCTTTCTTACTAACATAAAAGTGTAGAAAAAAAGGAAGTTAAAAAGGACTCCCGATTTATGCCCAAATCTAAAAAAATGGAAGTGTAAGTTTCATAAAAAGCTAAAATAGAGATTTTGAAGGTCTAAAATATCCAAACGTGATCTGATTGACACAAAAATGGACAAGTAACTATTTCTTACTAAAAAAAACATATAGGAAAAAATAGGAGGCAAAAAGGGCTTTGGGAGTTATGTGCAAATCTAGAAACTTAAAACTTTTAAGTTTTTGAAAGAGCTAGAATTTAGGTTTTGAAGGTCGAAAATGTCCAAGCATTATCCGATCGATATGAAAATGGATGAAGAACTCTTGATTACTAAATTGAAATTGTAAAAAAAAAAAATTGATAACGAAAAAGGACTCCCGATTTGGGAGTTATGTGCAAATCTAGAAAGTTAGAAGTGTAACCCATTAAATAATTTTTTTCTCAAAGGGCTAGAATTGAGGTTTTGAAGGTCTAAAATGTCCCAAGGTGGTTCAATTAACACAAAATAGATGAGTAACTATTTCTTACTAAAATAAAAGTGAAGGAAAAAAGAGGAATCTAGAAAGTTAGAAGTATAAGTTTCTTAAAGAGATAGAATTGAGTTTTGATAGTCTAAAATGTCCAAACATGATCTGATTGACATGAAAAATAGATGAGTAGCTCTTTCTTACTAAAAGAACAGTGTAGGAAAAACAAGTGGCAAAAAGAATTCATGGATTGGGAGTTATGCGCAAATCTAGAAATTGAAAGTATAAGTTATTTAAAGAGCTAGAATTGAGGTTTTGGAGGTCCAAAATATTCAAACCTGATCCGATTGACACAAAAATGGATGAACGACTTTTGCTTACTAAAATAAAACTATAGGAAAAAATGTGAGTCAAAAAGAAATCCTAGTTTGGGAGTTATGCGAAGATCTAGAAAATTGAAAGTATTAATTTTCTTAAAGAGCTAGAATTGATGTTTTGATGGTCTAAAATATCTAAATATGATCCGATTGACACAAAATAGGATGAGTAAAAGAACTCCTGGTTTGGGAGTTATGCGTAAATCTAGAAAATCGAAATATAAGTTTCTTAATGAGCAAAAATTGAGATTTTGAATGTCCAAAATTTCCAAATTTGATCAATTGACATGAAAATAGACGAGTAACTCTTTCTTACTAAAATAAAATTGTAAAAAAAAAAATTATAGGCAAAAAGGACTCCCAATTTGGGAGTTATGTGCAAATCTAGAAAGTTAGAAGTATAAGGTTCTTAAGGAGTAAAGTTGAGGTTTTGAAGGTTTCAAACGCTCAAACGTGATTCGATTGACATGCAAATAGATGAGTAACACTTTCTTACTAAAAGAAAAGTGTAGGTAAAAAATGAGAGTCAAAAGGGACTCCCAGTTTGGGAGTTGTGTAAATCTTAAAAGTTAGAAGTATAAGTTTCTTAAAGAGATATAATTGAGGTTTTGATGGTCTAAAATGTCCAAATGTGATCCGGTTGTCACCAAAATGGATCAGTAGCTCTTTCTTACTGGAAGAAAAGTGTAGAACAAATGGTTGTTAAAAATAACTCTCGGTTTGGGTGATATGCACAAATTTAAAAAATTGGAAGTTTATGTTTCATAAAAATTTAGAATTGAGGGTTTAACAATCCAAAATTTTTTAATGTGATCCGGTTGATATGAAAATGAATGAGGCACTCTTTTTTACCAAAAGAAAAGTGTAGGAAAAAATGAGAGTTAAAAAGAACTTCCAGTTTTGGAGTTATGGGCAAATATAGAAAATTTGGAGCCAATGTTTCATAAAAAGCAATAATTGAGGTTTGGAGAGTTCAAAATGTTCAAACATGATTTGATTGGCATGAAAATGGTCAAGTAACTCTATTTTAGTAAAGCCTAAAGTAAAGGTGTAGAAAAAAATAGGAGTTAAAAAGGATTCATGGTTTGGGAGTTATACATAAATTTAGGTACTTGAAGTCTAAGTTTTATAGAAAGCTAGAATTGAGGTTGAGGGTTCAAAATGTCCAAAAGTAATTTAATTGACACAACAATGAATGACTAACTCTTTTTCTCTAAATGAAAGGTGTAGGATAAAAAATCAGAGTACAAAAGCACTTTCGGTTTGCGAATTAGGTAAAAATCTAAGAATTTGGGCCTTTTTGAGAGGTAACTCACTCTCTTTTATGGTGTGTAGCTTCTACAGAGGGAAAAGAGGAGAAGATTTGGAGGATTAAGAGAAGGAAGATACAATCAATCTCTTCAACTAGTTTTTTTCAACAATTTATTCTTCAAGAGTAAGGCATTCGTAACCCTTTTTTTCAAAGATCCAAATTAATTTTTAAAATTGCTTTTGCTATAACTCTAAACCTAACAAGATCGAACCAAGTACTTAACATGGTTCAAATAAGGTTGTTATTTACACATTATTTTTCAAAATTATAATGCCTTGCTCAAAACTCACTCGAAGGTCTTTTTAATGAGACTTGGTCTCAATCGAATGAGCTACTATGTGGAGCTACTATTTGGCTCAGAAGAGATATCCTGGATAGTTCCCAATTTAATAAATTTTTGTAGAGATAAATGAGGGACTTGGTCTTTGATTAAGAGAGAGAGAGGCTATGCATATTTTTTAGAGACATCATTAGAGTTTTCAAAGGCTAGAACAAAAGTTTTTCATCCTTGAAATGCAATTAGAAAACCTAGACATTAATTATTTAAATCTAGTTTGCAAATCTTCTGTGGAGAGTATTAGCATGGAGGGTTTTGGCTACTATGATTGGTGGACACGAAAATATGTGGATTTCAGTTGTGAACAACTTTCGAGGATTTGAAGTTGGAGTTGTGAATAACGCTTTTGGATTCAAGTCAAGAAGTGTATGAGATCAACATCAGCGAGGCTTGATAAGTTGAATCGTCATATAGATTGAGTCAAGTTGCGTCTATATTCTTTCAATTCTTCGTAGTGGATTTGTGCATTTAGACTAGGTCTTGTGGTTTTCTCCTTCTAGGATTTTTCACATAAAAATCTTGGTGTTCACTTTATGTGATTGATTATATAGATTTAATTCTATTGCTTGATTATTTAGAAATTGAGATTGCACGGACTTGGATTATTAAGATACTTGTACTAATCAATTGAAATCAGTTGAATCCATGATAAATTGGTCTATTAACGTATTCACCCCCTTATGTCAAGTCTATCGTGTCTAGATGCTAAACTATCACGTTTAAACTCATCGATGGTGCCATGGTGCGAATGTAGGGCCCCTTAATCTAGATTTGTGAGAAGATCATCATGTGAATAAATTTAGGTGTGGTCAATTCTCTTTTTATGAGTTCTATCGTGTGCTTGATTAATTCTGTAATAACCCGAAATTTTTTTTTTATATATATAAATTTTCGTGGTTATTTATTTTATTATTGGAATTATTATTATTATTATTATTATTATTGTTAGTAAAATGTGTAATTTTATTATAAAATGTATGGAGGTATGTATGTGTAGCATGTATGTGTGTGTGAAACAATTATGTGTATGTGTGTATGTGTGGGACAATGCAAGTGCATATGTATGTGGTATGTATATGTGAACATATATATATATATATATATATAACAGTGTAGTGTGTGTGTGACAGACCTGGAGAATGTGTGTATTTAGTGTGTGTGTCTAGTGTGTGTGTGTGTGATAAGTGATATATATATAGATGTAAGGTGTAGGGCAACTTTGCATTTAATGCAAAGCTGCTTTGTAGGGAAATTTGGGGAGAAGCAAAGTGGCTGAACAGAGAGGAATAAGTCAAGGAAAGGGGCTGTGAAGTGGGAGTAACCGAGAGAGAGAAATGGAGGTGTGAGTGATATATGTGTGTTCTCGGTTGGGGGAAGAGAAGGAAAGAAAAGCAGAAAGTGAGAGGGAACTGTAAGAACGGAGAGGAAGCTAGAGAGGTGACCAAGAGGAATAGAAGTGAGAGGAAGCAACCCCCAAAGAGAAAAACAGAAATTTTAGGTAAGTGGGTGCTTCTGTTTTATTTTTTTTAAAAGCATGATAATTAATTTGATGTATAGGGTCTTATAGAGCATGTTGTAAGGTTCATTTTGCAAAAAGAATGAAAGAAAATGACCAAGAAACGAGGGAGAAAATGAGGGTTACAGGTTGGGGGCAATAATCGGATTTTAGGGGTTTTGTGTTTAAAAACTTGCTAAGATCATGAGAAAGTGTTCCTCTTGAACATAGGAAACCTTTAAGATCAGAATGGGAGGAAAACAATGATTCAAAAGCCATAAAAATGGAGGTTTGACAGTCGGCCGGAAAACTGAGAAGGAAAGAAATGAGGTAGATTCACTCCGTTTAAATGGCACCAAATTATGTTAAAATGTTCTAAAAACATTGTGGGTTAGTTTAGGAATGAAAATGGCTTTGAAAACACCAAGAAAAATCAAGTTCAAAAACTTGATTTTTGTACTTTCCGGCGACGTCGCCTGAGAAGGTGACCGGAGACTCACCGGAACCCTACCGAAAAAACGGGGGGAGATGAGGACTGTTTGGGTCCGGATCCGGGTTCGGTTCGGGTCCGGTTCGGGCGGGGCTGAACTGCCCCTGCCACGTGTTGGTCTGAGGTTTTAAATTAAAAACCAAATGGGGCCGTTTGGTTACAAGGTTAAGAAATTGAAAAAATTAAAATTGAAACAGGAACAGGGATATCCTATCCCTGTTCTGGTCTGGTCCCTGTTTGGTTATCCGGATATGGGATAAGGCTTTTCAAAATTACGGAATTGCCCTTGAACTTTTGAAAATTTAACTATGACCCAGAACTTTCAGAATTTACAAACTGACCCCCCAACTATTACTTATTATAATTTGACCCCACCAGATTTAAATATTAATAAAATATTAATCAAATTAATTAATTAATTAATAAATTAATTTAATTAATTAAATATTCTAAATTAATTCGAAGTCCAAATGAGACAAGTTATTAGTGTATTTTGACTATCTCTGCCATTCTGAGGCCAATGGTGAGGTCCGTTTTACGAGACGGGGTCCCAAAAAATAAAAGACCCGTAGTAACCTTTAAAATTACTAAAATGCCCCTAAATTGAAACACAGTCAAACGCACTCCAATTTAAGTAAACAAATAGTGAAACTTTATTATTTCGAGCATTCCAGAATCAACTGTGGAGTCCAATTTGTGAAAAGAAGTCTCGAAGTGTAAGGACCCGTGAAAAGTAGAAAATGACTGTTTTGCCCTTTTGAACCTAGATGTCCGAATTCAGTTCTACGAAAACCTAAACTTATTTTCTTCAACGTCCCGGATCCAATAGTAGAGTTTAATTTAGTAAAATAGAAACTTATAAGATAAAGACATAAAATTTGATGAATAGCATAATTCGAGTGACAATTGAACTAGTCTCATGTTATGATTTTCGGGACACGGAAAGGTAAAGAGAAGGTGACCTGACCTTCGGTGTTCTTACAGTGATTTCACTTTACTACGAGTATACTTTCCCGGTTTGAGATCGATTATTAGGTACGATATATTGTGCTAAGTAAGAAATAGAATTAAGATTAGGAATACTTGTCCTGCTGCCTTGATTGTTCACATGTTTGCTTGAATGTTCATATGCTTATATGCTTCATGCTATCTTACTAAAGTTGGGTGACAATGTGGATGATGATTATGTGTATATCGCATGTGTTAGAGTAGTGTGTGAATTATATGCTTTGAGAACTGTTGACATTATGAATTATGCACTTGAAAGCATGCTTTATGTATGAATGAGATGCATCATCGAGATTACATTATGACATGATGAAATCAGAGCATATTGGCATAGTGTAATTCCTTGGACATGGCGTGGGTTAAGCACTTGGTGCTTTGCATTATGAGGGTGCAGATCTTGTGGTGAAAAACCCAAAATCGGCCAATAGGTACTGGCGAGCCTGACAGATTCCGGACCGTGAAGCGACACATACAAGGTACTCATGCCGGCGGGGAAGGACCGTATCATGAGACATGGGTGGGCATAGAGTTGCATGGGTGTGTCACGCATACTGCTCATATACTGTATATTGTTTATATGCTGCCATCATGATATTGAATGCCATATAGAAATAACTGTACACTTGCACATGCCACGACCTTAGTTTTGTTTCTTGCATTAGCATTATATTGTACCAGCATGTTGAGCAGACCACTTTAGTGGGGCAAACATTTCAGATGATGTCCCAGCTGTACGAGATGAGAAGATGATCTGATTAAGGACTATGTTAGGCCCAAGGGGCGCTTTTGATATTGTGTAAGGGCATAAGCTCGAGACTGTATTTTATTTTGTATGTTGTGAATAAATGGACCAGACCTTATGTATGTATCAGAACAGTATGTAAAGTGTATGTGATCGTCCTTAATTATCTTTTATTCCTTTATTATTTTATTTTCTTTTGTCTCGTTACTCGCGCCTCGGGTTCGCTGGAATTCGGGGCGTGACAAATTCTACATTCAATTTTATTGAATTACTTGTTTGGTTCTTGAGAAAGTGCAAGAACATTGAATTTTTGGAAAAAAAGAAAATCTTAATCTCAACGTTGTGAAATATTTGTAATATCTATTGTAGAAAATGCATTTTTCCTAGAAATTTCCTTAGAAAATCCATTCTACTAGTGGCATTATTGTGGATTCTCAACAATACTTTCTTAAAAATTCTCATAGTTTTCCTCGCCTATCAAATTTGGGCCCTGGCCTTGAAAAAAATTAATTCAAGATAGGGGTGGGCTTGAGTTGGTTGCTTAGGCTCAAAGTTGGACTCGGGTTGACCGTCTCATAACTTGTTTTGATTGGATAGGCCTCAAGCTCGATCGAGTCTGTTTGAGTTTCACCCCTAGTCATTTCAAGACTTCCATACACTTTGATAAGGAAAAGTCATGTAATATATATTTTGCAAAACACAACAATACTTGTGTGATTAAGCTTTACCTTCAAAAAGGTCAATGTAATTTTAAAAAAAGATGTGAAATTATATCAATATAAGGTCATCAACCAAGCCTGTTAAGAAAAAACTATTTGATAGAGAAGAACATCTTAATCTTACACAAAAAGAAAGAAATCAGTAAAGAGTTGAGCAATAAAAGCACTAGGACATCCTTAAAAGGGTCAATTAAGCTACAAACAGGAATAAAACCTCTAAAACTGACTGGCTTCAGTAGTACCACGAACAGATGCTATATTCATTAGTTTTCTAGATTAGAAATGTAGATAGAGACATGACGTTTGGAACATACGCATTCACATTGCAAAAACACACAGATCAAGTGCGCCTGTTGCGAATGAGCTACAATTTGATTTTGTTCAACTTGGAAACCACCTCTTGTATGTTATTCCTCTGCTCTAGTAATTCTTTGCAACACTCCAAGCCCAATTCCATGATAGCGAGTAGAGTGTCTTGTGTGACAGTTATATCTCCATTTTCTATCCTCAATAAACCACAATCCACAACCTCTATTAATTTGTCAGGAAGTGATACATTCACCCAATGCCTCAAACTCAGTTCTGTAGTGAACATTTCATTCGTGGGTTTCTTTCTTGTGAATGTCTCCAGCAACATTATACCATAGTTGAAAATATCACCTTTTGTGGACACTCTTCCTTCGGAGCCATACTCTGTCAAATAGTGATAGACTTAGTCTTCAAGAAGTGTAATTGAAATACATGACATTCACTGTCATCTAATATTTTCAAATATTTTATATATACATATAGCAATAAAGATACATATCCTTGGAATGATATTTAAAAAAAAAAAACAAGTAGATTATACTGATTTTCGTGAAGTTTCTAACAATTAGATTGATCTCCCCTCAGGTTTTTTAAACTACATTGACCTCCTCTACTTTACTTGACAAACTACAAACACCCCCCTTCAGTCAATTTTTTTTTTCCAAAATGAAAAAATTGCCCCTTTCATGTCTTCTTTTTTACATTTTTTTTTTCAGTTTTTACCATTTTTATTTTCATTTTCAAATAAATATTGATTAAAACCTTAAATTAATTTTTATATAAAATTACAATAAGTTATTTACCTTAAATATATTTTTATATAAAATAAATTTAAAAAAAAAAAGTTAGAAAAATTGGTCAAAATTGAAAGAAAAAAAAAAAACACGAAAGGGGCAATTTTGTCATTTTGGAAAAAAATGACTAGAGTGGAGTATTTGTAATTTATCAAGTAAAGTAAGGGAGATTAGTGTAATTTCAGGAACTTGAGAGGAGGTTAAAGAAGTTGTCAGAAACCTCAGGGGAGGTCAGTATAATTTACTATAAAAAATACTTTCGGCTAAGGCCTGATTGTCCTGGGTGCTATTTTCTCATCCTAGTGCTTGATTAGTCTTTTTTTTTTTTCCTTCCAAAAGAAGTGTTATTTACAAGTCCTATTTATAAATAATCACAAAAGTAAAAATCGTATTTACAAATAATCAGAAGTTTCTTTATTGTGATCCTTCTCAGAAATCCAACTGCCAACTAACCCAGGCCATGGCTAGGAAACCAAAAAATCACAATCCTCACTTTGTGAGACTTGAAACAAAGGCTTTTTTTTTGTGGGGCAAGGCAACAGATGCCTCTCAGACGTTAACGACTTCGGTGTAGCGCCTGAATAGTCAGTGTAGATTTTACCTAGATTAAAAATCTTAAATGTGTCAAGAAGTATAAACTAAATGTTCAATCCAGTATTAGTCTTTTGATCCATTATTTCAATACATGAATGGTTGGCATAATTGAGTTTTCTATTTAGCAACACATTTTTCTTGTACTTCATCAAGATTTTATATATGTTGTTGTGATGGGTAAGTTCTAGGTGGGAGCAAATGTGCAAAAGGAAAACTATACTACATGATGCAATTATGGGTCAGAGCTTGACATTTGGCTTGGAGAAACGATCACGAGCTTATTGAACTCATATGATGAACTTGGACAAAAATTGATAATTAGCATGCAATTAAATTCTTTTGATGCCAAATTTTCTCCATGAAAATTACAGAACATTTCAGTTTAGCTAACTTCTATATATGGTAAATGTATTTAGTTTGTATGTCTGGGACTCCAAACCTTAGATTTGTAACTAGTCTTGGAACTATAAAGAAGACAAAGATGAAAGATTTACCTGGTGCAATATAACCAAGTGTACCTAAAGTCTTGGTTTGTGTTGCAGTCTAGTTTTTGGCTAAAACTTTGCAATGCCAAAGTCGCATACATGTGCAACCATGTCTTCATCTAAAAGAACATTGCTGGGCTTCAGGTCACAATGGACTATAGGCTCTGATTGACCATGATGGAGGTATTCCAAAGCTAATGCAACATCGAACATGATGCTCACTCTTTGAAAAAGATCTAAGCAGTAGTTATGAGAATAGAACCACTTCTCAAGGCTTCCATTTGGCATGTACTGCAAAACCAAAGCTCTAAACTTAGGATTAGAGCATGTTCTTATGAGTTTGACAAGATTCCTATGCCTGGTTGTTCGCAAGACTTCACATTTTGCATCAACACTCTTGAAAGCTCCTTCAAGTTGTAAATTTAGAATTTTAACAACAACAGTTGTATCATCTGAGAGTATCCCTTTGTATATAGAACCAAAGCTTCCTACTCCAAGAAGGTTGGCGTCACAGAAGTAATTTGTAGCATGATGAAGGTCATGATATGAAATCATTCTATACTCTACGGTAGGTAACATATCAACTGAACTCTGGATCTGCACATTACTTTGTTGATATTTCTTCAGCATATATAAGAAACCAACAACTTCCATGAATGCAATAGTTGGCAGAATAACTTTGAGCAAAATTTGTTTAATCTCTGATTTCTTGTTAGAGTGGCTGCAAGGTTGGACTTGTAAATCTTGATTCCCATAAAGTGCTTCATTATGCAAGAAATATTGCCCTGTAAAATTTGGAAATGGTCCTCTATTTGGAATCTCCCCTAATAGTTTATTGAAAGAAAAGTTCAAATACCTAAGATGTCAGAGTTTCTCAAGAGACTTGGGTATTCTACCAGACAGATTATTGTGGGAGAGATCAATAAATTCCAAAGCTATCAAATTTCCAAATGATTGTGGAATGTTTCCTTCAAATGAGTTCCTAGATAGATTTAGAGAAATAAGGCGCTCAAAGGCCCCAATGAATGTTGATATGTTTCCAGAGATTCGATTCCAAGATAAATCCATGTGCTCGATGAAGACCAACTTTCCTATGTCTGGAGGTAGGTTTCCACTCAAAGAGTTGGGTGATAAACTCAAGATTGTTAGATTTCCAAGCCCCCATAAACTCGTCGGTATTGAAAAGTTCAGTGTATTTGAACTTTGGAGCAACTTTTATAGCCAACATAGATTCCCTATGCAAGATGGGATTGGTCCATAGAGGCTATTTTGTTTGACTGATAACTCTCCCATGTTTCTCAAATGACATAGCTCATGTGGAATGGATCTTTCAATTTTGTTATTACCAAGATACAATCTTTGTAGGCTCTGTAGTCCAAAAATTGTTGATGGGATGGTTCCATTTAGATTGTTATTGCTTAGATCTATAAAATTCAAGTTTCTGAAGGTACCAACTCCTTTAGGAATATGCCCTTTTATTTGGCATGAGCATGCAGAAAAGTTTGAAGGGGACTTGAATTATTTCCAATTGAATTTGGTATGATGCCATCCAATGGATTGTAGTCTACAATCAACCATTTCAAGCTTCTGTAATTTGTCAAAGCTGTGAGAAAATGAAATTCAGGGCTTCTAGTCTCTTCTATCAGTTGATTGCCTTCGACACTGAACCACGACAGTTGCTCTAAGTTGCCTAGACATTTTGGTATTGGCCCAGTAAATAAGTTAGCTTCGAGAGTTAATCTAGCGAGCTTAGAAGAGTTCGACAAATACAATGGAATGCTTCTGCCAAGCTGATTATCTTCTACTAGGAATTGTTAAAGATTTGGAAGCCGAAGCCCAGTAGTTGTGGGCAGGGTTCCAGAAAAGGCATTATAAGCAAAGGAAAGAGACTCTAGGGAGGAGATATTAGATATTGCTGAAGGTATTACACCAGAAAGAAAGTTTATTCCTAAATTGAAATCAATTAAATTCCAAAGACCTCCTAACTCATTATGTAAAGATCCAAAATTTTGAATGAATTTTTTTTTTAAATGTGAATATGTGTGTACGTATGAAAAGTGGATTATGTATTTTATATGTGTATATGTGTATATATATATATGTGTGTGTGATATATAATATTATATGTTATATGTATATATATACATGAAATTAAATATATATATATATGTACACAAGTGGGTGCAAAACAGTTGTGTGTGTGTGTGTGTGCGGCTGTGCTGCCGTGTATGTGTGTGTAATATAATATATATATATATATATATATATATATATATATATATATATATTAAAACCAAAGGTGCAAGCCACATTAAATGCAAATCAGAAGGGGAAGAAAGAAGATTGTAGGGAAGTCAGAAAAAGGTGTGGGAAGAGAGAGAAAGGGGGAGAACCAAGAAAGGGAGTGATCTGGGCAGTGGTGTGATATGTGTATATGAAAAGGTGCATTGAGTGGAAAATTAGAAGGAAAGGATAGATAGACAGGTTGTAAGCATTACGGGGAGATTGAGAAGACCATAGGGAGATTCAGAAATTGGAAAAGGAAGAAGATCAGAAGGGGGAGAGGTCTGCAACAAGGAAAAATCAGAAAAATGTGAGTAATGGTTAGTTTCTGTTTGTAAATTTTAAAAGCATGATGTTTGGTTTGAATTTTAGGATCATGTTAAGTATGAAATGTGGTTTATTTTGCAAAAAGAATCAATGAAAAAGATTAAGAAATGAAGGAGAACTAGCTAGTTACAGATATGAATAGTGATTCGGGTTCCATAAATTTTTATGCTTAAAACCTTGTTTAAACTATGAGGAACAGATCCTCAATAGTGCAGAAACTGTTTAGGGTTAAAATGGGCTTTGGGTAGTGACTCAGGAGCCATGAAACTGAGGGAAGAGTTTTGGCCGGAGTTCCTGTTTTTCCCTATTCATGGGGATTTGATAAACCAAATAAAAAAAAACCTTGGAAATAGAATCTACATGAAAAACTGAAGAGAATCGCATTTTAAAAACATTAAAATTTGATCGAAAAAGAGTCGCCAGCATCGGAGAAGACACTGGAGACTCGTCGGGACCCTACTGAAAAGTCGGGGAAGAAGAGGGACTGTTCAGGGTCTCGAGTCTAGGTCAGTTCGGGTCAAACCCGACCCACCGGGATATAAAGGATGACCAAAACTGTGTCGTTTCAGTTATGAATTTAAAATGAATTGGGGGTGTTTCGTTACAAGGTTAAGAAATTAAAATTGAAATTGAAATTGGGATAGGGATACCTTATCCCTAATTTGGGAATTTAGCCACTGTTTGGCTATTCTGATTTGGAATAGTTAAATCAAAAATTCTGATTTAACCCCACAGCTTTTGGAAATTTAAAAGTGACCCCCAAAATTTTTAATAATTATAGTTTGACACCCTGAATAAAATATTAATTAATTAATTAGAAATAAAAAATATTATAAAAATGTCACTAAGTAAAAAAGCAGTCAAACGAACTCCGATTAAAGTAAACAAATAGTGAATTTTTATTATTTTTAGCATTCCAGACCCAATCGTGGAGTCTAATTTGTGAAAAGAGGCCTTGAGATGTAAGAACCCGTAAAAGTGAAAAATGACCATTTTGCCCTTTTTAGCCCGAATGTCCAAATTGAATTCCGCGAGAACCTAAACCAACTTTGTTCAATGTTCCAGACTCAATGGTAGAGTCTATTTTAGCAAAATAGAAACCCATAAAATAAAGACATAAAATTTGATGAATAGCATAATTCAAGTAGCAAATGGACTAAGTTATATTTCATGATTTTAGGGACACTGAAAGGCAAGGAGAAGGCGGTCTGACCTTTTACATTCTCACTGTTAGTTCAGCTACATAGCATGCACGACTTCTTGGGGTTTAAAAAAACCCATCAGGTATGATGTTTTGCTAATGTAAGAAATGGAGTTAAGTTTAGGAATATTTTATGAGTAAATTGAATGATCGATATGCTTAATTGTTGTTGTGGAATTATTCAGATTATGTTTACTTGGTGACTTGGTTGGTTAGTTACGTGCTTATGTGTTTCTTGCATTCTTTGAAAATTTAGTGAAGTGATGAATATAAACTGTGACCATATGTTTAGATTGGCAATATGAGATATGTATTCATGGGGAACAAGTTTGTGATTTAAATATTATTGTTGCCTCGATGTGATATATTGTTTAAAGCATGCTTCATTGAGATTATATTATGATGTGGTGAAATCAGAGCATATTGGCATATGGTGAATTCTTTAGAAACATAGTGTGGGTTGAGCACGTGGTGCTCTGCATTATAAGGGTGTAGATGCTGTGATGAAAAACTCAAAATTGGCCATTGCATTGCTACCCAGATCCATCAGGGGAGGCCTGTAAATGGGAATTGGCACTCAAATCTATCGGGGGAAAGCCCGTAAACGAGACATAAGTGTGTCATAGAGTGCATGGGTGTGTCATGCATATTTTTCATTACACTGTATTAATGGAACTGGAAAGCATTTAGATATAAATGAACACTTTGCACATGCCACGCCTTAATCTTGTTTCTTGCATTAGCATTATGTTATACCAGCAGTTGAGTTGACCCATTTGTGGGATATCATATTTCAGATGACGACCCGGCTACATGAGACTCGGTGATGTCTAAATGAAAGAAAGAACTTGGAGTATTTTGGCCCTCGGGGCATGTGTTAATGTTCTACGAGGGCATAAGCCCTAGACTATTTCATGTTTATTTGTCTATTATGAGACAACAAGCAAGACCTTATTGATTGTATTAGAAAATGAATTGGGTTAGTTGTTGGAATGCATGTGATTGTACTTTATTTATTTCCTTTTTGTTCGTTTCCCTCGTGCCCCGAGTTCGTGGAAATTCGAGGTATGACACATTAGGAATGACTCCATGAATGTAGTTTGTTCCCAAATAAATTTGATCTAAACTTGAAATGTTGCCTAGGGAAGGTGGGATGGTTCTAGAGATGTTGTTAACACCAATATTTAACCTCTTAAGTTTATGGAGTCTCCCAACTTCTATTGGTATAGTTCCATTGAAACTACTGTAGTATAAAACTAAATATGTAAGCTCTATACACTAGTATATTTGATAGATAATAGAAAGAAAAAAAATGACAGCAAAGAAGGCAAGAAAGCTCTGATGATCTAATTCAGATTCTAATCAAAATACAAAAGTACATACATATAAGAAGATTCCTTGCCTAAATAAACTATCTTCCTAAATTTAAGGAAAGTCAACCTAACACAAGTACATATCAATGTTAGGTGAAAGATTAGATCCTTAGATTTAGCTACTCCACATATTTTAACTAATACACATCATGACAAAATACCAAAATATTCAGCATATCTAAGGAAAGTCTTAACACATAACACTCCTCCTTAAGAATTTGCTTAGATATGCCAAACTTGACCCTTAAATCTTTAAACCTTCCTTTGGACAGTGCTTTTGTCAAAATATCGGCAACTTGATTTTCTGAACTGCAATGAATCAGCTCAATTTCCTTTTCCTTTTGAGCTTGTCTGATTGCATGAAACTTGACCAAAATATGCTTAGTTCGGCCATGATTTACAGGATTCTTGGACATGGCAAGAGCTGATTGATTATCTACATTGATCCTTGTTGACTTTGTTTAAGATTGCAGCAGGTCTCCCATGATTTTCCTTAACCAGATGGCCTGGTTTACAACAGCAACAACAGCAATGTACTCTGCTTCTGCTATTGATTGTGCAATCAGTTCTTACTTTTTAGACATCCATGAAAATTCTCCCCAACCAAGTGTAAAGAAATAACCAGTAGTGCTTTTGAAATCATCAGGGCATCCAGGCCAATCATCGTCAGAATAGCCCTCCAAGATACAATTTTTGGCCTTTGAATACATTATACTATAGTCTATAGTCCCTTTAACATATCTTAGGACCCTTTTTGCTGTTGTAAAGTGCTTTTGGCCAAGATCTTGCATGAACCTTAAAAAAACACTTGTAGCAAACAATAGGTCAGGTCTTGAGACTATGAGATAGAGCAAACTTCCTACCAAACATCTATATTGAATAGCATCAACACTTTCGCCCTTATCTTCCTTCGTCAATTTATGGCTTGGAACTAATGGAGTAGCAACTGATTTGCTATTTTCCATTTTAAATTTTTTTAATAAATCTTTGGCATATTTCTTTTTGAGAAACAATAATACCAGCACTTGATTGATCAATTTCCATTCCTAGAAAGTATGTCATTTGCCCAAAGTCTGACATTTCAAACATCTCCTCTATTTTTCTTTTGAATTCAGCAACCAGCCTTTGACAGCTTGCAATAATAAGAAAATCATCCACATATAGTGACACAATGATTACCTTACTCTTTTCAACAGCCTTTACATACAATGTAGCTTCATTTTCGCTTCTAACAAGTCCACAATTTGTTAAATAAGCACCAATTTTGTTGTACCAGGCTCTTGGAGCCTATTTAAGGCCATATAGAGCTTTATGAAGCTTGTAAACATGGTTCCCCATTCCTTCAACATGGAAGCCTTCAGGTTGTTCTACATATAACTCCTCATATACTTCATCATTCAGGAATGTTGACTTGACATATAGGTGGAACACTTTCCATTTCTGTTGAGCTGCTAATGCCAGCAAAAGTCTGATTGTTTCATGCCTTGCCACAAGAGCAGGTGTCACCAAAATCCACCCCTGCTTGCTGAGAGTACCCCTTGACAACCAGCTTTGCTTTGTGCTTATAAATGGATCCATTCGGGTTCAGTTTGGTTCTAAAAATACATTTCACTCCAATGATATTTCTTGCTTCAGGTCTTTTCACTAAGCTTCAAATCTTGTTCTTTTCAATCATTGAGATCACCTCCTTTATAGCAAGCCTCCATTCTTTGCATTTCACAGCCTCATCGAATGATGAAGGTTTAAAAATAACATAATTGCATTTTTCATAGATTTCAGACAGAGATTTTGTCTTGAGTACAGGTGAGTCAAGTGAAGTTACTAAGTTAGCATCATCATTTACATTTGGTACAAGATCTGAATCACTTGAACTTTGAGTCTAAATCTGATTTTGAGCTGTGTCTATTGCAATTCTTTCATACTCCTAATCCCAATGAGCATTTTCATCAACTTTATACCTCTGCTTACTTAAACCTGATTTGTTCTCAGGTTATACACTCTGTAACCTTTAGAGGCTGCTGCATACCCTAAGAAAATCCCTTGATCTGCCTTTTGATCAAGCTTGGTCCTCTTCACAACTGGAAGATGCACATAACATATAGAACCAAAGATTTTCAAGTGCTTTGCCAATGGTTTCAAGCCTGACCAAGCCTCAATAGGTGTTTTGCCTTCAACAGCCTTCGTAGGCAATCTATTGAGCAAGTATATTGACGTGTATACTGCTTCAGCCTAGAACACCTTGGGTAAGCCTTTGTCATTCATTAAGCACCTCCCCATCTCCACAACAGACCTGTTATTTCTTTTTTAAACACCATTTTGCTGTGGTGAATAGTTCACAGTCAACAGGTGTTCAATGCCATGCTCTGCACAATAGTTCTAAAATTCTTGAGAAATATATTCCTTGCCATTGTCTGATCTAATTGCCTTCAATTTATAGCTACGTTGAACTTCAACCATAGTCTTGAATCTCTTGAAAACATCAAGAATTGAGCCTTTTTCCTCAAGAAATACACCCAGGTCATCTTGGTGCAATCATCTATAAAGAGCACAAACTATTTGTTTTTATTAAAAGACTCAGTGTTCATAGGACCACACATATCTGTGTGCACAAGTTGCAGCTTTTCTTTAGCCCTCCATAAGGACTTAGATGGAAATGATTACCTTTGAGACTTCCCTAGTTGACAGGTGCCACAAATCATATTTTGATCTGCTAAGCTTTGTAGGTCTCTTGTCCACCCTTGAGATACATTTGTTTTAGTGAAACAAGATTAAAGTGGCCGTATCTTCTATGCCATAGCAACGTGTCATCAGTTTTGCTGTAAAAAGCATTGTCACATATAGAATTCCATTTTGAAGGAAAGCATTTATCAACCATTAGTACATCAGTAACCAGCAGACCATTTGAATCATATAAACAGTAGTTTTGATCTTTAAAAAATAGTGAATATCCATTTGAAATCATTTGAGCAACATTCAATAGATTTTGTGTCAAACTAAGAATATAAAGAACATTATGGATATGTTTGGTACCTTCCTTTGAATGCACAACAACTGCTCTCCTTCTATGTGCCTCCACCACTTGACCATTTCCAAGTTTGACTTTTTTTTTAATAGACCTGTCTAGCTTGCTAAAAATTTCTTCATTGTTAGCCATGTGACAAATGCAACCACTATCAATATACCAGGTGTGCTTTCTTTTGTTGTGTAGGGTCTGAGAAGCCATAAATAAGTTTGCTAGAACCTCTTCTTGCTCATATGTGCTGCTGGCATGTTGAGCTTGCTCCTCCTTGTTGATTGCTTGATTTTTCTTGGCTCTACAGTTCTTCTTAATATGGCCAAGTTTTTTGCAGAACCTACATTTAATTTTAGGTTTATTTTTAAACCAACAATCTTTGGGTTGGTGATTTGTTCTTTCACATATGTTGCAAGGAGGAAGTTCTTTTTTCTCTCCATGATCCTTTGAAGTGTTTGAAGCCTTCCTTTTTCAGCACCACCATTATTGTTCCCCTTCCCTTGATGCTTACATCTTTGCCTTGCTTGGAAACCACCCTCAACAGTCTCATCATCCCTGAGGCTTGTTCTTTGTTCCTGTGTATGCAACTTGCTAATAAGTTCTGTAATAGTTAGCCTTGTAAGATTGCAAGACTCTTCAATGGTTGAGATTTTTGGCTCGAACCTTGCTGGTAAACTTATCAACATTTTCTCTACTATTTTGCTATCAGGAAAAGATTCACCTAACAACTTGATTTTATTCACAATCTCCATCAACTTCCCTACATACTCCTTACAATTTCCCCTTCCTTCATTTTGTACATTTCAAATTCCCTCTTGAGAGTGAGTAACTTGACATTCTTTACTCTTTGGCTGCCTTCATACTTCTCCCTTAGTTTCTCCCAAATTTCTTTAGGAGTTTCACAAGCCATTACACTCAGGAAGATGGTTTCTAAAAGGGCTGAATGTAAGTAAGTCAAAGCTCTTGGTTTTTTGGCCTTCTACTCTTCATAATTTTTGAGTTGTGCTATAGTCGAATCATCACTGAGTGGAGCAGGATCAACATCATTCTGTACTGCCTCCCATAGGTTTAATGCCTTTAAATATGTTTTCATTTTAATCACCCACACTTGATAATTTTCTCCATTGAACAATGGAGGTCCTGTGCCTAAGAAGTTGTTTGCAGACATGTTATTGCCCCTTTGAGTTTGATTTCTCTCCTTACAAACTCTCAAGATCACTCATAGGTCCCTTAAGAGCAAGAAAGCTCTAATACCATTTGATAGATAATAGAGAAAAAAAATGACAGCAGAGAAGGTAAGAAAGCTTTGATGATCTAATTCAGATTCTGATCAAAATACAAAAGTACATACATATAAGAAGATTTCTTACCTAAATAAACTATCTTCCTAAATTTAAGGAAAGTCAACCTAACACAAGTACATATCAATGTTAGGTGAAAGATTAGATCCTTAAATTTAGCTACTCCACATATTTTAACTAATACACATCATAACAAAATACCAAAATATTCAGCATATCTAAGGAAAGTCTTAACACATCAACAATATTGTAGAAGGAATATGGCCACTGATGTGGTTGTAATAAAGACTTAGTCTTTGAAGTTTAGGGCAATTGTTGCAAAGATCTTTTGGAAGAGTGCTAGAGATGCTATTGTTTTGAAGCAAAACATACCTCAGAGAAGTTACATTAAAAATAGGGAAAGGGATAGAACCTGCCAAGCCACTGCTCTCTGATTCCAAGTACTCCAATGTGGAGATGTTGCCTATTGATGATGGAAGAAACCTGAAAGGCTGTTTCCACAGAGGGATAGACCACAGAGCTTGGGTAAGATGCCAAACTCCTTTGGTATTCACTTGGTGAAGTTGTTATATTCAAGTAATATGGCTTGTAATCTTCGATAGTAGTGCAAACTTGGTGGAATTACTCCTTCAATTTAATTGTGTGCTAAATTCAGTTCTTTCAGACAACGCAAGTGGATAAACTCAAGAGGGAGCTGGCCTTAAAAACTGTTGTTACTTAGGTTTATCAGCACAAGAAAGGATAGGTTAGCAAGATGAGGGGAGATAATGCCTTGGAGACCCATGTAATCGAGATCCAGAACAATAATGTCACGCCTCGAATTTCCACGAACCCGGGCGCGAGCGATATAAAACAAGAAAGGTAAATAAATAAAAATTTAAAAGGTTTAACTAGGTAGACATCCATTCTCATCAAAACATAAAATGTAGTGTACAGTCAAGAAAATAAATTGTTCATGTCATTATGGGCTTATGCCCTTACATCGTAAAATATGCCCCAAGGGCCAAAAACACTCCAAGTACTTTCTCCTATCAAGACATCACCAAGTCTCATGTAGCCGGGGCATCATCTGTAATACAGTATCCCACAAATGGGTCAGCTCAACTGCTGGTATAATACAATGCTAATGCAAGAAACAAAATTAAGGCGTGGCATGTGCAAGTGTACATTTATCTCTACATGTCATCAAATGTCATCAATGTGGTACATGAACTGTATGTATGACACACTCATGCAAACTCTATGCCGCACTTATGTCTTACTTTACGATCCTTCCCCGCTGGCCTGCAAGTACCATAGTATGTCTCACTTTACGGTCTGTCCCTTCTGGCATGAGTACCAATGGCCGATTTTGGGTTTTTCCCCACAGGATCTACACCCTCATAATGCACAACACCACGTGCTCAACCCACACCATGTTCCAAGGAATCACACTATGCCAATATGCTCTGATTCCACCATGCTATAATGTAACCTTAACAAAGTATCTTATCCACACATGAAGCATGCTTTAGACAATGTATTACACAAAAAAATTTAAATCACAAAATCCCTTCATCAAGGGTACATGCCATACACACTCCATTTAAACACATGTTTTAAATCACACATTTCATAATCTCAACAATTCTTGAAGAATATAATTCACACATTGTGCTAACACATGGAATATACATATAGTCATGATCTACATCCATCACTTAACCAAACTTTCAAAAGCTAACAAGAAACACATAAGGGCAATTTGGACATCCGAGCTAAGAAGGGCAAAATGGTCATTTTGCACTTTTACTGGTTCTTACACCCCGAGGCTCTTTTTCACAAATTGGACAACACGGTTGATTCCGGAATGGATGAAGTAATAAAATTCCACAATTTGTTTACTTTAATAGGAGTTCGTTTGACTGCATTTTAACTCAGGAGTATTTTGGTAATTTTTAATGTTATTACGGGTCTTTTATTTTTCGGAACCCCGTCTCGCATCACAGACCTCACCATTGGTCTCAAAAGGTCCAAAATAGTCAGAATACACCTATGACTTGTCTAAGTTGGGCTCCGGGCCATTTCGGGATATTTCAAATAATTTAATTAATTAATTAATTAATTAAATTAATATTTTATTCAGGGGTCTAATTATAGTAATCAAAAGTCTTAGGGGTCAAATTTGAATTTCCAAAAGTCGTGGGGTCATATCAGAATTTTAGAATTTCCTATTCCAAATCCGAATAGCCAAATAGTGACCAAATCCCAAAACAGGGATAGGATATCCCTATCTTCAATTTCAATTTACTAAACCTGTAGCCAAACACCCCAATTCCCATTTGAAATTTATAACCTACGACTGACACGTGGGGGTGGGTCGGTCTTAACCTGACCTGAACCCGACCCGAGACCCAAACAGTGCCCCCCTTCTTCGTCGACTTTCCAGTAGGGTTACGACGGGGTTCCGGCGCCTTGTCTAGCACCGGCGACTATTTTTTGGCCATTTTTCTCCCCTTTTTCAATGCTATTTCCTTCCTCTCCCCTCAAGGATCTCAACCCCAACCTTAGTTTTTCATTTGAGCCATCAAAACTTCACGAATAGTGGGCCAAAGAGCCACGGGCGACTTTCCGGCCGACTGTGTTTCCATGATTTTAGGCTTGGTTTTTAACTATTTTGACTCCTATTTTCTTTCAAATTTTTCCCTGCACCTCACATGTTCATTTCCCTAGCATTCAAACAAGGTTTTAACACCTAAAACACCAAGAACCGAAGCTCAACCCTAGACCTGCAACCTAGCTTTTCTCATTGATTTTTCAACCATTTTACTTAGTTTTTTTTGGAATGTTCTCCATTTTTCATGCTTTATAAGATCCTACCATTAAAACTAATCATCATGTTTTTAAAATTTAAAGACAAAAATGAACTACTCACCAAGTTTCCTGGGTTTTCTCTCTCTTGCCGTATGCCCTCTTCCCCTCATTGGTTCAAGCTTCTCCCAATGCTCACCACTCTCTAACTTAACCTCTCTCTCTCTTTCTTTCTGATTTCATTTCTCTAACCAATGCACCTGATTTCTATATACATAAGAGCATACACATACCCTCACGCAAACACCTGCAACAGCCCACTATTTCCCTCATTTTCTGACTTTCTTCTACTATTCTATCACTTCTCTTTTTCTCCCTTTTCAGAATGTATTTAATGCTTACTTGTTCCCTTGGTTTTCATATATATATATATATATATATATATAGATATTATATCACACACACAAGGCTCTACCCACACACACACATCCTATTATACATTTAAATACATGCATACATGCAATGTAATAACCTCAAAAAAAAAAAAATTATTTAAATTTTTTTTTGGTTATTATTATTATTATTGTTGTTGTTGTTATTATTTTTAATTGTGTGAAGTGTATGTATATATATATATATATGTGTGTGTGTATAATTAAATGTGTGTATATATATATATATATAAATCAGATTGTGTGTGCATTGTGTAGTGCCGTGTATGTGTGGGTGTGCAGTGTGGTGGGTGTGTGCTTAAGTGAGCCACACTCAAGGTGGCATGGTGAGGTGAGGTGTGTGTAAGTGGGTTGGTAGATTAGGTAGTGTGTGTGTGTGGTCTGTATGTATGCATGAGTGGAGAGAGTTGAGGGGGAGCAGACAGTCGTGGGATTTTAGAGAGAAAGAGGGAGAGAGATATATATAGAGAGAGTGAGGTAGAGAGAGAGTGAGGACTGAGAAGTGAAGTGAGAAGGAGGAAGAGATATTTCAAGCGACCCTAACCCACCCTAGACACATCAGATAGGAGTTAGAAACCAACCAAGGGAAGAGAAGGCATCACCATTGAGGTAAAAATCTGAAACCCACTTACTTTCTCTCTCTAGAAATCTCATATATGCACAATTTTTTTTTCTTTTTCTTTTAGCATGTTGATTTATTTAAATGGTAGGGTCATATTGAGAATGAAAAATGGAGTCTAACACAACAAGAATGAGTTAAAATGGTTGGGGAATGAGAGAGAAAAAGTGAGTTGCAGGTCATGGGTGTGGAATCGGGTCCTCAATATTTTATGTGTAAAACTTAGTTTAAAAAGGTGGGAAATTCATGGAGTGAGGTGCAGAAACGTGTTGGGATCAAAATGGGGGTCGAATAGTGACCAAACAGTCACGAAAATGGAAAAGAGAGGGTCGGTCGGAGAGTTGACCGAGGGGTTTAACCCTCTATTCGTGGAAATCCAATGGGCCAATCCAAAAACCAACTTTAGAAATAGAATCCTCTTGAAAAATTGAAGAAAATGACATTTTTAAAAGCTTGAAAAGTGGCCAAAAAATTCTCGCCGGCGCCGGAGAAGGTGCCAGAACCCTACCGAAGGCTCGCTGAAAAATCGAGAAAGAAGGTACTGTCTCGGGTTGGGTTCGGGTAGGGGTCGGGTTCGGGTTCGGGTCGGGCCAAGACCGACCCACTCGTGCCACGTGTCAGCTTGATGTTTTAAATTAAAAAATGGGTTAGGGGATATTTGGCTACGGGGTTAAGAAATTGAAATTAGAATTTAATTGAAAACAGGGATATCTTATCCCTGTTTTGGATTAGCCATTATTTGGCTATCCAAATTAGGAATAGGGAAATTGGAAATTTTGAATTGACCCCTGTACTTTTTGGAAATTAGATTTGACCCCAGAACTTTCAAAAATTACACTTTGACCCTAAACTTTTGAGAAATTATGATCTGACCCCCACCAGAATAAAATATTAATTTAATTAATTAATTAATTTAATTATTTAAATATCACAAAATAGTCCGGAGTCCAAATGGGACAAGTCATTAGTGTATTTTGACTATCTCGACCATTCTGAGATCAATGGTGAGGTCCATTTTATGAGACGGGATTCCAAAAAATAAAAGACCCGTAATAACATTTAAAATTACCAAAATGCCCTTGAGTTGAAACACAATCAAACGAACTCCGAATTAAGTAAACAAATAGTAAAATTTTATTATCTTGACCATTCTGGACTCAATTGTAGAGTCGAATTTATGAAAAGAGGTCTCAAAATGTAAGGACCCATAAAAGTACAAAATGACCATTTTGCCCTTTTAAGCTCGGATGTCCGAATTGAATTCCGCGAAAACTTAAACTTATTTTCTTCGACGTTCCAGATTCAATAGTAGAGTTTAATTTGGCAAAATAGAAACTCATAAAATAAAGACATAAAATTTGATGAATAGCATAATTCAAGTAGCAATTAAATTAAGTTGTATTTCATGCTTTTAGGAACACGGAAAGGCAAGGAGAAAGTGATCTGACCTTCTACATTTTTACTATAGTCCAACCACACCGCGAGTATGATTTATTAGGGTTGAGACCAACCCATCAGGTACAATATATTGTGCTAAGTAAGGAATAGAATTAAGATTAGGAGTAACTGCCATGTTGACTTGATGATTCAGATGTTTGTTTTATTGCTCATATGCTTATGTGCTCCTTGTTATCTCTTTGAAAGTTTGGTGATGAAGGTGGATGATGACTATGTGTATATCGCATGTGTTAGTATAATATGTGGATTATATTTTTTTTTTAGAATTGTTGAGATTATGAAACACGTGACATAAATCATGTGTTAAATGAACTATGTATGGCATGTAACCTTGATGAAGAGATTTTCTAATTAGAATGTTATTGTGTAATACATTATTTAAAGCATGCTTTATGTGTGGATAAGATGCTTTATTGAGATTACATTATGGCATGGTGGAATCAGAGCATATTGGCATAGTGTGATTCCTGGGACATGGTGTGAGTTGAGCACATGTTGCTGTGCATTATGAGGGTGCAGATCCTGTGGTGAAAAACCCAAAATTGGCCATTAGGTACTCGCATGCCTGACGGGTTCCGGACCGTGAAGCGAGACATACATGGTACTTGCAGGCCATCGAGGAAGGTCCGTAAAGCGAGACATGGATGGGCATAGAGTTGTATGGGTGTGTCACGCATATTTTCATTACATTGTATTAATGAATTCATAAATGTGTGATGAATCTTGTTAATGCATTGTATGGATAAATTAGATGGCATGTAGGTTATAATCGTGCATGTAGATATAACTGTACACTTACACATGCCACGCCTTAGGTTATGTTAACGAGTTGGATGGCATATAGATTATTGCTAGTACATTGTATGGATGATATTGAATAACATGTAGAAATAACTGTATACTTGCACATGCCACACCCTTAATTTTGTTTCTTGCATTAGCATTATATTGTACCAGCAGTTGAGCTGACCCATTCGTGGGACAAACATTTCAGATGACACTTCTGGCACTTGAGACTTGAGGAAGTCTTGCAGAGTGGAGGAGATATGAACTTAGGAGGATATTTGGCCCGTTGGGGCTTGTTTTGTGATGTAGGGCTTAAGCCCGAATGACATGTTGAATGTTTTGGTTGACTATGCTTTACATGAATGTACATTGAAGGAAATGAATGTAAGTTTAGGTTGAATCCGTTAGATTGTCCCTTATTTACTTTATATTTTATTTACTTTCTGCTCGTTCAGTCGCACCTCTGGTTCGCAGAAATTCGGGGTGTGACATGCAGCATATATTATCACACACACACACACACACACATATATATATACAACACATCACTCATGTATAACACACCTTTCATACAACAAATAATTAAATGAATAAATAAATAAATAAAATTATAAAAAAATAAAAATTTTATTCCAAAAATTTAAATCTCTATATCCTTTCCCCCTTAAAGAAATTTCATCCCAAAATTTAGAAAATATATCAATGAACAAACAACTCGGGATATTTAGCTTGGACCTCAGCCTCACGCTCCTAAGTAGCCTCCTCGACCCCATGATGGTTCCAACGAACCTTGACCAAAGGGATGGTCTTGCCTCGCAAAACCTGGTCCCTCGAGTCCAATATTTCTACGGGTCTCTGATTATGAGAAGCGTCGCCCTCTAATTGAAGATCTACCAAGTCTAGTACATGTGAGGGGCCAGGCTCGTACTTCCTCAACATCAACACATGAGAGACATCATGAACCCTAGATAGCTGTGGCGGTAACGCTAGCTTATAGGCCACCTCACCAACCTTCCCAAGGATCTCAAATAGGCCTATAAACCGTGGTGACAGCTTCCCACTGCGCCCAAATCTCCTCAATCCTCACCATGGGGATACCTTGAGGAACACGTGTCCCCCAACATCAAATGACAAAGGTCGTCACCTCTTGTCTGCATAACTCTTTTGGCAGCTTTGGGCGGTCAATAGACATTGTCTAATCACCTGTATCATGTCCGTGGTCTCACGGACTATGTCGGGCCCCAAAACAGCGGTCTCCCCCACCTCAGTCCAACACACCGGTGAACGACACGGCCTACCATACAACACCTCGAATGGTGCCATCTCAATACTGGACTGATAGTTGTTGTTGTAGGCAAACTCGACCAAAGCAAGGTGATCCTCCCAGTTACCCTTGAAGTTCATAACACAAGCTCTAAGCATGTCCTCTAAGATCTGAATGGTACGCTCTGACTAACCATCAGTTTGAGGGTGAAAGGCAGTGCTAAACTGTAGCTGAGTCCTGATTACGCCCAAAGAATAACGCGGTAGTTGTAGTGTAGCTTTGGGGTGTCGATTCTATAGGGAGACTAAATTAAAAGAATAATAAACAGAATTTCTGAAACTACAGAAGTATTAGACGGTTAACGAGAAAATAGAAATATAGAAAGTGATTTTGAATGCAACTAAAAATTAAACAAATTGATTAATGGAAGAAAATACTCAAACTTAACGAACAGTAGAGTTTCGGGAATCCCTTGCACATAGCTGGTATTTTAATTATTTTTAATTCACAGATAACTCAATTGAGAAATTAAATTCCAAAAATCTCAATCGGAAGATTTAAAATTATGCATCAAAATTAGACTGAAAATAACCCTTCGAAAAATCATTCATCATCTTTAAATCACTCAAATTATTATTCACATTGATAAAATACAAAGACAACAATATACCCGACAAGCAATACTGCAGCAGAGAATTGAATCAAAATAAATATTTAATTGTTCCAAAAACATTAATCCATTCGATAGAAAAAGCATGACTGAATCTATAAACGGACTAAAACCTTTAATTATTCGGACAGTAAAATCCAACAATTAATTATGAATGATCAACGAAGAATTTAACAAATTAAAACCATGTACAGGAATCAAAATAAATCAAAATAGCCATCTATAGTGCAAGTTCAGCCCTAAGCCCACGTGAAAATTTAGTTACTCATGTACAGGATAGACAACATAAATTTAACGGAAAAATAATCTGCCATGGATTGACTGCAACGGATTTTTTTCCACACTGGAACTGCTGCGCAGCCGCACCACTGCTTCAACTTTTCTCTGCCAGCCGCCGTCTGCTCGTCTTTGTTCAGTATATTTTTTTCTCTTTTTATATCCCCTTATCAGCGCCCTAAACCTTCATTCAGTCCACCGCGACTGCTTCAACGCTCACAAAAGCCCAGCCCAATGTTAGCCCACAACTGATGGCCCCACAACGCAAGTCAGCACCTCGCGCCACTCCTTTGCAATACAGCCGCACAACTCCTTTGCAAGACCTGCACATGCACACAAACAGCCCCTTGGTTGCTTTTTATTTTTTTATTTTTTTCTTTGGTCTTGTTCTCTTGCCTTGGGTCCCACATCTTTCTTTACTTTTTTTTCTTTATTCAAGCTTCAGCCGTGCAACTTTGACTTCTTCTTTTTTCCTTTTTTGAATTTTTTTTTATTCTTGAATTGCTGTCACTTTATCTCGCGCACAGCCAGCAGCCGTGATATTTAAACCCATTTTACTATTAGATAAAGAACAAATCTCGATTTGGGTTCTTCACAAAAGTTGTAGCCTCAGATGAGTAGATAATGTTAGACATAAAAATCACCTAATTTGAAATTCGGAAGCTTAAGTTATAACCGCTTGAAGTTGACTGGTCGGACAGGTTCGCGGCAGTTTCCAGGCCTGATTTCGAAATAATATTTGGAGGCCCAAACAAACTCCGATTTTTGCAAATCATACCTTTCTGAAAAGCTCAAGACGTCCTCTAAAAACTTTATGAAGAACACTTTCTCATTCTAAAAACTCTAATGCTATCCAAATCTTAATTGAAACTCAATGGTTGAATCTGCTAAAAAATCAAATATTACACAACATACTCCATAACTCTTCTTTGACCTCCAATGCTTCCCTCACTTTAAATAGAAGTTAAATTAAATAATATCAATTATATCCCAACATTTCTATTCACTTTCTAGCAATTTAATCTAATAATAGAGCATTTAGAGTGCATTTTTGCACACTCATCACACCCCCCAACTTACTCATTGCTAGTCCCTAGCAATTTTCATGCTTTTTGCAAAAGAGACCAAGAAAATCACACACAGCAGGCATCTAATCACATTTTTCAGATTCTCAAATCAAAGAAATTTTAGGAATTCATAACCCTATAACAATCAAACCACTTATAACAATTCACAGTGTGTGTGTGTGCTCCAAACCACATCCATCTAACCACAAACCATGACACATGCAACTTTAAGAGCATCTCAAGCAAAAGGTTCAACTCCATATCTCACGGGCATAAAAGTGTTTCATGTAGGAGTTCTCTCTACGGAGTTGACAAGGGGTGTACACGCTCAATAGAAAATTTGGCAATCATGAACAAGCAACAAGCAAACATTGATCTTATGATAGGCGCACTAACAAATGAGACTTCCACCACTCTTTCCAGAAGCTTACTTGGGATCAGAATGATCAAAATAACAGGGTTGTAACGTGGCTCGGGTTGAGGCTATATAAAGAAAATGATAAAAAGGATTCAAAAACTTTCAAGTACATACTAAGAGAATTTCATTAAGAATGATAACGAACCAAACTTCTCACTTGATGCACTCTTCAACTTTTCAAATTACTGAATAACAAAACGTCTCCTTCTTCTTCTTCCTCTCTCTTTTTCTTCACCTTTTTCAATTTTTTTCTGTTTTTTTTTTTTTTTTGAATCTAATAAACTTTGATGCTCATTGACTTTGATGCTCACCCAACTAAACACTTTGCACTGTACTCTTTCCTTCTCCTTTTTCTGTTTTTTTTTTTCCCAATGCAACACAAAAGACAAGTAATGCAAATTTCACACCTAGTACACACTTGGAAGCAAAAAAAGGTAGGAAAATCAATGTATAGGCTATACTCCAATGTGGAGAGGTATGGATGATATGGGAACATGAAAAAACTATCTGTGTTTGTTGGCTCAAAGTGGCTACTAAGGGTCTATGATGAGAAGGGTTAGCTTGAAAGGCTCAAATGTTAATCCTAACTTGACCTTCGTCATATCCCAAGTATATCCGCCGTCATACCACCAACCATGTAATGATATTCTCAAAAGAAGTGCCCAATTCAACAGATCAATAAATGCTTATCACAAATTGAATTTGAAGACTCTCAATTCTCTCTAAAACTCACATGAATACTTAAGCAAAAGAGTTTTCTAGCTACATGTGTCAAACCACCATCTTACCACAAAGTTTGGATAAATGCATTAAAAGTTCTGTGAATGCCTCAGTAGAATGATTATGGTGGATTCGGTGAATTCACAAAAATAGCTATGAATGAAAATGAGTACTCATGTGAAAGAGATACACGTGTGATGCAAATTTTTAAAAAATTTTGACACATGAAAATATGTCACAACAATTTAAATGTTGAATTTGCAACCACCACCCCCCAACTTAAATGAAACATTGTCCTCAATGTTTAACAATCAAACTTGAATGGAAGGGTACAGAAAAGGAGAGAATACACCTGATGTGACGTGGGCAGCTCGCTAAGCACCAAAGATGGCAACCTAAACCGACAAAATGAAATTAACCTGCAAAATAAAAACAAAGAAAACAACAGCAAACAAAAAGAAAAAGAACGAAAAATAAAATAAAACAAAATAAACAAAATAAAATAAAATAAAATAAAATAAATAAACATACCTGTATGGCGCGATCAAGGTGGATAGACCGGATCCTCAAGTGGAATGTCTTCCACTTCAAGAACTTGTCTATCAACTAAAACTTTAAGGCGCTGACCATTCACTTTAAAAACTCGCCTATCCTTGGGATTCTCTATGTCTACTGCCCTATTTTCAAAAATATTCTTCACTATAAAAAGGCCTGTCCACCTAAACCTAAGTTTTCCTGGGTGCTTCGGGAGTCTAGAATCATATAGGAGCACTCGATCATTAAGCTTAAACATTTTTCTCAATATATTTTTATCATGGAACGCTTTCATTTTCACTCGATCAGCAATGCTCCATCCCATGGCTGACCCATTCTTACTTAGGATCTGACTTGATTTCTCACCTTGAGACTTAGACAATTTAGATGAGATAGTAACAGGACGAGTGTCACCTAGATCATGGAAGGTATGCTGTAAACCTTTCGGCAAAGATTTCAATTCAACTTTGGGTGCGACCATACTTGAAGGAATCTGCTCTTCCCTTTTTGTAGGCAACTCCTCAAACTTCGGTTTCCATCCCCGTGCTCCATAATCCTGAGTTTTGTCAAAAATAGCACAAACATCAACCACATTAGATGGATGCGAAATAAAATCAAACTCAGAATTAACAAAAAAATGCTCAGAGGGATCAGGATCAAGAGTTGGAAGAACTCTCCTATCAACGAGTGAATCAATCATGTACGTCTGGTGGCACTCGTCCTCCTCTTCTGGCTGTTTTGCAACATGAAAGATATTCACCTCGAGGGTCATGTTTCCAAAAGATAGCTTCATGAGCCCATTCCTGCAATTAATCAAAGCATTAGCAATGGCAAGGAAAGGCCTACCTAAAATCAAAGGAATCTTAGAGGTAGAATCAACAACAGAGTTAGTGTCAAGGATTATGAAATCCACAGGATAATAAAATTTATCAACTTGAATTAAAACATCCTCTACCACACCCCGTGGTGCTCTGACTGAACGGTCAGCCAATTGCAATACCACAGAGGTTGGTTTGATCTCTCCCAACCCCAACTGCAAGTAAATAGAATAAGGCATTAGATTCACAGTTGCTCCTAAATCAAGTAAAGCTTGTCCAAACTCATGATTTCCAATGCTGCATGCAATGGTTGGACAACCAGGATCCTTGTACTTGGGGGGAATCCTCTGCTCAATGAGAGCACTAACTTGCTCTGTCAGGATTGCTATCTTTTTCACATGGTGCTTCCTCTTAACTGTACATAAATCTTTAAGAACCTTTGCATAAGTAGGAATTTGTTTAATCACATGCAAAAGAGGAAGATTGATCTTTACCTGCTTGAGATTTTCTAGGATTTCATTGTTAGGACCCAAAGTTAGCTTGGTTGATTTTAAAGCCTGAGGGAATGGTACCTTAACATAACTCTTCGCCACCTCTGGTTCCTTGGGCAGTTCAGCATTGTTACCATCTTGTTCCTTTTCCACATCCTCTGATTTGTCCATGATTGGGATGTGTAAGGACTTACCACTTCGAGTCAAAATGGCGTTCACATCCTTCAAATTCTTTTGTGCCATTTGTTGACCATGGGGTATGGATTGAGCTTGGGAAGGGAATCTGCCTCGCTCATTCACACTCAAAGAGCTCATCAATTTGGACACTTGGCTCTTTATCTCCTTATTTTCTTCAACAACCTGCATGATCAAAGATTCAAATTTTTGGTTAGTCTTACCCTATGCTTCAATAAATGCATGCAAAGTGTCTTCTAAAGAATTCCTAGAAGATGAAGATGCATGATCTGGTGTATGATATGGTGCAGGGTATGATCTAGAAGGCTGTGTAAATGGTGGTGCAAGTGGCTGGTTTTCAGATTTCCAGCTAAAATTGGAGTGATTGCGGCATCCTGGATTGTAAGTCTCTGAGTAGGGTGTGAAAGGCTTCTTGTACATACTTAGAGTATTACATTGGTCCTCATACATCCCTCTCATCTCAACTGATGTGGGACACTCTTGGGCAAAGTGATCTACCCCGCCACACACTGAACATGGTCTAAAAGACTCTGCATGGTTAGCCAAGTGTGTTGGCTTTAAGTCTCTAGCTTTTAGCACCTCTAACTCTCTAGTGAGTGTCTCGACCTTAGCTTTCAAGTTATCCTCTTCCCTAAGATGGTAAATTCGCCCACTCTGTTGGTTCCTTATAGGTCGTGACCTATTTGTGCTCTTAGTAGCACTAGGTCCTGTCCATGTGTGAGCTTTTTCAGCAAGCTCATTAAGGTACTCTATGGCTTCATCAGGATCTTTTTGTAAGAACTCACCATTGCACATTATCTCTACAAATTGGCGCTCTCTAGGTGTAAGTCCCTCATAAAAATAGCTCACTACACACCAACTCTCATACCCATGGTGAGGGCATATACTCAGTAACTCCTTAAACCTCTCCCAAGACTGATACAAAGTCTCATTATCCTTTTGTGCAAAAGTAGAAATCTGTCTTTTTAAAGCATTGGTCTTGTGTTAGGGAAAGTATTTAGTGAAGAAAATCTGGGTCATCTCATTCCACGATCCAATTGACCGTGGTCTCAGTGAGTATAGCCAACTCTTAGCTCGATCCTTCAAAGAGAAAAGAAAGAAGTTAAGTCTCACAATGTCTTGTGTTGCATTCTGACTATAAAAAGTCGCAACTACCTCTTCAAACTCCCTAATATGCACATATGGATTCTCATTCTCCAAACCATGAAATGTAGGGAGTAACTGTATCACCCCTCTTTTAACATCAATTGGACGAGCATTGGGTGGAAACATGATGCATGATGGTGTGGCTATGCGTGTAGGGTGAAGGTAATCCTGAAGAGTCCTAGTGGGTTGATCCTCATATTCACTCATATTTTCAGAATTGGAAGTATTATCAAACAAAGAATTAGAAAAACAAGAAAAATTAGACTCTAAATCCGACTCTAACACAGGCCTACAAGCAAAGCGGCCTAATGCGTCCCTATACCTATTATGCATGCAAGATGACAATAATAAAATAAATAAATAAATAAAAGAAATAAAATAAAAGAAAATAAAATGAATAAATAATTAAATAACTAGAAATAAAATAAAAAATAAAATAATAATATTAATATTAATACTAATAATAACAATAATAATAATAATAATAGTACAGCAAGTAAAAAGAAGGGAACGAAGTTACTGCCTTTACAAACTGCTGAAAAGAAAATCTATCTACTGATTTTTCTACCGTCTCCCCGGCAACGGCACCAAAATTTGATTACGCCCAAAGAATAACGCGGTAGTTGTAGTGTAGCTTTGGGGTGTCGATTCCACAGGGAGACTAAATTAAAAGAATAATAAACAGAATTTCTGAAACTACAGAAGTATTAGACGGTTAACGAGAAAATAGAAATATAGAAAGTGATTTTGAATGCAACTAAAAATTAAACAAATTGATTAATGGAAGAAAATAATCAAATTTAACGAACAGTAGAGTTTCGGGAATCCCTTGCACATAGCTGGTATTTTAATTATTTTTAATTCACAGATAACTCAATTGAGAATTAAATTCCAAAAATCTCAATCGGAAGATTTAAAATTATGCATCAAAATTAGACTGAAAATAACCCTTCGAAAAATCATTCATCATCTTTAAATCACTCAAATTATTATTCACATTGATAAAATATAAAGACGACAATATACCCGACAAGCAATACTGCAGCAGAGAATTGAATCAAAATAAATATTTAATTGTTCCAAAAATAATCAAAACATTAATCCATTCGATAGAAAAAGCATGACTGAATCTATAAACGGACTAAAACCTTTAATTATTCGGACAATAAAATCCAACAATTAATTATGAATGATCAACGAAGAATTTAACAAATTAAAACCATGTACAGGAATTAAAATAAATCAAAATAGCCATCTATAGTACAAGTTCAGCCTTAACCCCACTTGAAAATTTAGTTACTCATGTACAGGATAGACAACATAAATTTAACGGAAAAATAATCTGCCATGGATTGACTGCAACGGATTTTTTTCCACACTGGAACTGCTGCGCAGCTGCACCACTGCTTCAATTTTTCTCTGCCAGCCGCCGTCTGCTCGTCTTTGTTCAGTATATTTTTTTCTCTTTTTATATCCCCTCATCAGCGCCCTAAACCTTCATTCAGTCCACCGCGACTGCTTCAACGCTCACAAAAGCCCAGCCCAATGTTAGCCACACAACTGATGGCCCCACAACGCAAGTCAGCACCTCGCGCCACTCCTTTGCAATACAGCCGCACAACTCCTTTGCAAGACCTGCACATGCACACAAACAGCCCCTTGGTTGCTTTTTATTTTTTTATTTTTTTCTTTGGTCTTGTTCTCTTGCCTTGGGTCCCACATCTTTCTTTACTTTTTTTTCTTTATTCAAGCTTCAGCCGTGCAACTTTGGCTTCTTTTTTTTTCCTCTTTTGAATTGTTTTTTATTCTTGAATTGCTGTCACTTTATCTCGCGCACAGCCAGCAGCCGTGATATTTAAACCCATTTTACTGTTAGATAAAGAACAAATCTCGATTTGGGTTCTTCACAAAAGTTGTAGCCTCAGATGAGAAGATAATGTTAAACATAAAAATCACCTAATTTGAACTTCGGAAGCTCAAGTTATAACCGCTTGAAATTGGCTGGTCGGACACGTTCGCGGTAGCTTTCCAGGCCTGATTTCGAAATAATATTTGGAGGCCCAAAAAAACTCTGATTTTTGCAAACCATACCTTTCTGAAAAGCTCAAGACGTCCTCTAAAAACTTTATGAAGAACACTTTCTCATTCTAAAAACTCTAATGCTATCCAAATCTCAATTGAAACTCAATGGTTGAATCTGCTAAAAAATCAAATATTACACAACATACTCCATAACTCTTCTTTGACCTCCAATGCTTCCCTCACTGTAAATAGAAGTTAAATTAAATAATATCAATTATATCCCAACATTTCTATTCACTTTCTAGCAATTTAATCTAATAATAGAGCATTTAGAGTGCATTTTTGCACACTCATCAAGTCCCTAAGGCTGTCTGAAGACTCTGCCAAAATCGTGCAGTGAAACGTGGGTCTTTATCTGAAACAATGGATAGGGAAACCCTATGTAGTCGTACTATCTCTCGAATATACAACCTACTGAGGACATCTGATGAATCGGTCGCTCTAATTGGTAAGAAATGGGCGAACTTTGTCAACTTGTCCACAATAACCCAAACCGCATCGTGACCCCTAGGCGACTTCGGAAGACCCATCACAAAGTCCATAGTAATGTGCTCCCACTTCCACTCAGCCACTGGCAATGGTTGCAAAAAACCTCCAGGCTTTTGGTGCTCAGCCTTCACCTGCTGGCACGTGAGACATCTAGACACAAACTAAACTACGTCTGCCTTCATCCCAGTCCACCAATACTGACGGCGTAAATCGGGATACATCTTAGTGTCCCCTAGGTGTATTGCTAGGCAAGAATGATGGAATTCTCTGAGGACATTAGCTCTAAGAGGCTCGGGAACAAAGACTCTACCCATGTACCTCAGGCTAAGGTCAGAATGAACTGTCTACGCCTCAAAGCCCTCGGCACTAGCAACTCGTGCTCTAATTTGCTCGGCCTCTGTGTCTTGTAACTGTGTCTCAATAACCCTGCTCAATAGCGAAGGTTGTGCACACACTAAACAGTGTGGCATGTCCCTCAAACTCGGCAAGCTCTAAGTCAAACTCTCCAATGTCCCCCATCATCTCCTACTCTCTAATAGCAATGCTAGCCACAGTGCTCATTGGCCTCCTATTGAGTGCATCTGCTACGACATTGGCCTTCCCAGGGTGGAACTGAAGGTCAAAGTCATAGTCCTCCATGTACTCTATCCATCTCTTCTGTCGAAGGTTCAAGTCCTTCTGCATGAAAATGTATTTGAGGCTCTTGTGATCTGAGAACACCTCGAACCTCATCCCATATAAATAGTGCAAAGATAAAGGCAGCTAACTCTAAATCATGCGTGGGGTAGTTCTTTTCATGGCTCTTCAACTGACGAGAACCATAGGCTACTACTCTGCCCTCCTGCATCAGTACACAGCCCAATCCCTCTCAGGAAGCATCACAATACACTATATAACCCAAACCTTCCTCCGGGATAATCAAGGCAGGTGCTGAAGTCAATCTTCTCTTAAGCTCCTGAAAGGACTGCTCACAGTCGTCTGTCCACTTGAACCTAATGCCCTTGCGCGTCAGATGAGTCATCGGCATGGCAAGACGAGAAAATCCCTCCACAAATTGACGGTAGTACCCTGCCAACCCCAAAAAACTCTGTACCTCAAACACGTTCTTCGACCTCTCCCAACTCATAACAGAGTCAATCTTAGAAGGATCAACAGATACTCCACCCTCTGACACAACATGGCCCAAAAACTGCACCTCTTGAAGCCAGAACTCGCACTTTGAGAACTTGGCAAATAAGCGGTGCTCCCTCAAAATCTGTAACACAGTCCATAGGTGAAAGTCATGCTCATCCTCAAAAGGTGAGTAAATCAAAATATCATCCACAAACACCACTACGAACTGATCCACATACTGACCAAAAATACGGTGCATCAAGTCCATGAATGTTGTCGGGGCATTCGTCACGCCGAATGGCATAACCATAAACTCGTAATGGCCATAGCGAGTGCGGAAGGCTTCTTCGCTATATCCTCCTCCCGTACTCTCAACTGATGGTACCCGGATCGAAGATCAATCTTCGAGAAGCATCTCGAACCCCTCAACTGATTAAATAAGTCTTCAATCCTCGGCAACAGGTACTTATTTTTTATAGTAACCTGGTTCAGCCTCTTGTAGTCCACACACAACTAATGTCCCATCCTTCTTCTTCACAAATAGTGCCGAAGCACCCCACGAAGAAGTACTAAGGCGGATAAATCCCTTACCCTGCAGGTCAGTCAGCTGCTCCTTCAGCTCTTTTAGCTCAGTTGGAGCCATGCTGTAAGGTGGGATAGAATGGGTACAGTGCTAGGGATGAGCTCTATCGTGAACTCTATCTCCCGTCTCGACGGTAGACTAGTCAAGTCGTCTGGGAAGACATCAGGAAACTCATCCACTACTGGTGATAACACACCCTCTGTGGTCCCATTATCACCTACAACCAAGCTAGCCAACATATAACTGTGACCTCCCTAACTCCTAGAGTCGCACAATGGTGGAACTGTGAAATCCCCACGATCTCCTGTGAAATAAAAACTGTCTCCTGCGGGAGTGCATACTGTCACTCTCCCTCTATAGCAATCTATGCTCGCCCAATAAGTGAACAACCAATCCATCCCCAAAATAACATCAAAGCCAGTCATGTCAAGTACAATAAAATCAAAGTAAAGGGTACGATCAGCTATCTCTAGTGAGCAATCTCTACAGATCCTCGTCAATACCACACTACCCCCAACTGGTGTATCAACATGCAACGGGGGATCCAACTGATCCATATCCAAAACCAATGACATGGCAAGCATAGTAGATATGAATGAATGCGATGCACCTGAGTGTATCAATACATTGGCCCATGAACTAAACATAAGGAATGTACCTCGAACCACTGAAGGTCCAGAAGTAGAGGCCTTTGGGGTAGCTACTACATAAACACAGCCTTAGGTAGTCTGACCCTGCCTGCCTCCCCCCTCTCTGTGTCTGCTGACCTCCTCCTCTCGGTGCAGGAGCTCTGACACTTAGTGTGGAGGGTACAGCCTGGTAATATGGTGCCGGAGGTCCATAGCCTCGCTGTGGTTGTGGTAAGGGCATCTAGGTATGCTGGTAGTATTGTAGCCTCTGTGAGCTCTGTGAGGTCTGTCCCTGAGGACAGTTGGCCCTAACATGGCCTGGCTGGTGGCAAGTGTAGCAAATCTGTGGAGCTCTCCAGGCCTGACCCGGTGCTGGCCTTGTAAATGAGCCCTAACTAAATCCGGTCCCCTGTACTAGGCTGGGGCCCCTCAGAGGGCAATCGGCCCTCCTGTGGCCGGGTTATCCACAGATATAACATGAAAAAGATCTTTATGATCCCTCTCCTCTAGAAATAGCTGGTAGGACAGGTCAGGGAGCTAATGACTGAAGGGGTCCTTGTGGTGTTTGCTTAAAAGAAGAAGAAGCTCGAGACCTCTTCGATGGTCTATCAGTCAGGGCAGGTATAGGGGTTTATGCTGGAGGTGTCCTACCTTGGGCCTGGGACTTTCTAATCCCTCTAAGGTCGGCCAACTCTCTCTCAACTATGGTGGCCCTGATCACTGCCTCCTCATAGGTCTCTATAATGTGGCCTGCTAGCATATCTCTGATAGAGGTCTTCAGCCCCTTGAGAAAATAGTAAACCCTCAACTCCTCCTCTCCAATGATATGTGGGGCAAACCTCCCCAATGCAGTGAAGCGGGACTCGTATTAGGTCACTATCATGTCTCTTTGGAGAAGCGCCTCAAAATCCAATCCTGGCAGTAGTTGGGAAATAGTGGTCATTGAACATGGCCACAAATGCATCCCATCCCTCACCAAACCTATCGATCCTGTCGGCAGCCAATTGCCACCACTAGTTGGCCAAGTCTGTAAATTGGAAAGTAGCACACCTGATCTGTAGGTGTGGCTCGACTATCACCTATGAATCCAGAATCCTGGTGACCTATCTCAGCCACTCCTCTGCTAACAACGGATCAGGCTGTCTGGCAAATGTGGGAGGTCTCATCCTCTAGAACACCTTCATCACGAAGTTATCCCGTGTCTCACCACTAGTAGGTCTTGCCTCTTGTATAGCATGAAGGCACTCTTGTAGAAGGGCCGCCATATCTCTGGCATCGACGGTCTGCTCCACCTCCTCTACTAGAGCAGGCACTGGGGCAGGTGCAGGAGCAGGAGCAACTTCCTCATCAGCTGTACTACGGACAAGGGTATTAGTTGGGGCAATAACCTCCTCAACTGTGTCACGAGCTCGAGCAGCAGCTCTGGGTCTACCACGTCGGGGCTAGGAAACAGCCCTAAGTCTACCCTGTTTAGGTGGCCCGGCTCTCGCAGGAGCTCGTCTCGGTGGCATGTTTACAAGTCCAAGGAAAAGAAGAAATTTAATGCCCCTTTTTACATCCAAACATAAATGTTTCAAAAAAAATCTCAATCACGTTCTTGTCAACGATTTGCACTTAACAAGTAGTACGTATAGCATGTCATAATGTACACCTAGTCAATCCTCACACATAACATAGCATCAATTAACACGTAATCACAGCAAGTCATGCTTCAAATATATAAAATCACATAACACATAAGATCCTATCGTACGCTACTGACTGTTCACACTAAGTCTCACTCTTCCCTCTAGGGTCTCATGGGGTTCAGAAACACCCCGCAGTCTATAGGTATTCGAACCTAGGCTCTGATACCACGTTGTCACGCCCTGAATTTTCACGAACCCGGGCGCGAGCGATATAAAACAAGAAAGGTAAATAAATAACAATTTAAAAGGTTTAACTAGGTAGACATCCATTCTCATCAATACATAAAATGTAGAGTGCAGTCAAGAAAATAAATTGTTCATGTCATTATGGGCTTATGCCTTTACATCTTAAAGTATGCCCCAAAGGCCAAAAACACTCCAAGTACTTTCTCCTATCAAGACATCATCGAGTCTCATGTAGTCGGGGCGTCATCTGTAATATGGTATCCCACGAATGGGTCAGCTCAACTGTTGGTAGAATATAATGCTAATGCAAGAAACAAAATTAAGGCGTGGCATGTGCAAGTGTACATTTATCTCTACATGTCATCAAATGTCATTAATGCGGTACATGAACTGTATGCATGACACACCCATGCACACTCTATGCCACACTCATGTCTCACTTTATAGTCCTTCCCTACTAGCCTGCAAGTACCATAGTATGTCTCACTTTATAGTCCATCCCTGCTGGCATGAGTACCAATGGCCGATTTTGGGTTTTTTGCCACAAGATCTATACCCTCATAATACACAGCACCACGTGCTCAACCCATACCATGTTCCAAGGAATCACACTATGCCAATATGTTCTGATTCCACTATGCCATAATGTAACCTTAACAAAGTATCTTATCCACACATGAAGCATGCTTTAGACAATGTATTACACAAAAATATTTAAATCACAAAATCCCTTCATCATGGGTACATGCCATACACACTTCATTTAAACACATGCTTTAAATCACACATTTCATAATCTCAACAATTCTCGAAGAATATAATTCACACATTGTGCTAACACATGAAATATACATATAGTCATGATCCATATCCATCACTTAACCAAACTTTCAAAAGATAACAAGAAACACATAAGCACATAAACAGTCAACTAGATATGTGAATCATCAAGTCAGCATAGCAATTACTCCTAAACTTAATCCTATTTCTTACTTGATAAAATATCATACCTAATGGGTTTGTCTCAACCCAAGAAGTCGTACTCGTAGTGTAGCAGAACTAATGGTAAGAATGCAAAAGGTTAGACCACCGTCTCCTTGCCTTTCGGTGTCCCTTAAATCATGAGATGTAACTCAGTCTATTGCCACTTGAATTATGCTATTCATCAAATTTTATGTCTCTATTTTATGAGTTTCTATTTTTCTAAAATAGACTCTACCTTTGAGTTCGAAACGTCGAACAAGGTCGATTTAGGCTTTCGCGGAATTCAACTTGGACATTTGAGCTAAGAAGGGCAAAATGGTCATTTTTTACTTTTACTGGTTCTTACATCCCGAGACTCCTTTTCTCAAATTAGACTCCACGGTTGAGTCTGGAATGGATGAAGTAATAAAATTCCACTATTTGTTTACTTTAATCGGAGTTTGTCTGACTGCATTTTAACTCAGGGGTATTTTGGTAATTTTTAATGTTATTACGGGTCTTTTATTTTTTGGAACCCCGTCTCGAGTCACGGACCTCACCATTGGTCTCAGGAGGTCCAAGATAGTCAGAATACACCTATGACTTGTCTAATTTGGGCTCCAGGCCATTTCGGGATATCTAAAATAATAAAATTAATTAAAATAATTATTTAATTTAATTAATTAATTAATTTAATTAATATTTTATTCAGGTGTCTAATTATAATAATCAAAAGTCTTGGGGGTCAAATTTAAATTTTCAAAAGTCGTGGGTTCAAATCAGAATTTCCTATTCCAAATCCGAATAGCCAAACAGTGGCCAAAACCCAAAACGGGGATAGGATATCCCTATCTTCAATTTCAATTTCAATTTCAATTTACTAAACTTGTAGCCAAACACCCCAATTCCCATTTTAAATTTATAACCTACGGCTGACACATGAGGGTGGGTCGGTCTTAACCCGACCCGAGACCCAAACAATGCCCCCTTCTTCCCCGACTTTCCGGTAGGGTTCCTGCGGGGTTTTCAGCGCCTTTTCTGGCTCCAGCGACTATTTTTTGGCCATTTTTCTCCCCTTTTTCAATGCTATTTTCTTCCTCTCCCCTTAAGGATCTCAACCCCAAACCTAGTTTTTCATTTGAGCCATCAAAACTTCACAAATAGTGGGCCAAAGAGCCACAGCCGACTTTCCGGCCAACTGTGTTTCCATGATTTTAGGCTTGGTTTTTAACTGTTTTGGCTCCTATTTTCTTTCAAATGTTTCCCTGCACCTCACATGTTCATTTCCCTAGCATTCAAACAAGGTTTTAACACCTAAAACACCAAGAACTGAAGCTCAACCCTAGACCTGCAACCTAGCTTTTCTCATTGATTTTTCAACCATTTTACTTAGTTCTTTTTGCAATGTTCTCCATTTTTCATGCTTTATAAGATCCTACCATTACAACTAATCATCATGCTTTTAAAATTTAAAGATAGAAATGAACTACTCACCAAGTTTCCTGGGTTTTCTCTCTCTTGCCGTGTGCCCTCTTCCCCTCCTTGGTTCAAGCTTCTCCCAATGCTCACCACTCTCTAACTCAGCATCTTTCTCTTTCTTTCTGATTTCCTTTCTCTAACCAATGCACCCGATTTCTATATAAATAAGGGCATACACATACCCTCACGCAAACACTTGCAACAGCCCACTATTTCCCTCATTTTCTGACTTTCTTCTACTATTCTATCACTTTTCTTTTTCTCTCTTTTTAGAATGCATTTAATGCTTCCTTGTTCCCTTGGTTTTCATTATATATATATATATATATATATATATTATATCACACACTCACGGTTGTACCCACACACACATCCTATTATACATTTAAATACATGCATACATGCAACATACATTATCACACACATATATACATATGTATATACAACACATCACTCATGTATAATACACCTTTCATACAACAAATAATTAAATGAATAAATAAATAAACATAATTATAAAAAAATAAAAATTTTATTCCAAAAATTTGGATCTCTACAAGTAACACGTTGTCTGCGGGTACTAGAGGTGACTCCTATCCAATTACAGAAGTTGGTTGAAGTGGTCCAATTGTGTGCCAAAACATTGGTTGGATCAAACCTGATTTTAGACTTGAAAGAAAGTAGAGCTGACTGACCAGTGAAATTGGAGGAAGACATAGCAAACCAAACCATGCATGATTTTATCAACAACATTGTAAAGAGCAAGATAACAGCACACCTCTCCATCAACAGGTTTTAGATTCAGAGATAGAGTTGGGAGATTATTGCGATAGATTTCTTTAACTTAATACATATGAAAAATTCATAGGTGGTGTATCTTGTCTTGCAAGTTTCATCTATTCAATCTGTCATGATTGAGTGATGCTGTATTATATATTATATGACCATTGTATAATTTTTGGGTTGTAGTCCTTACACATGTATCAACATTTTGAAGTCGTGTTAGTGACCGTTGCCTATATATGGACACCTTTTAAAAGTGAGAGGAAAAGCAATTTTTATTAAGACTTCTATTGAGACTAGAATTTAGTCAATTTAGATTAGTTTCCTATCAACATATTTTATTCCTGTTTTACTTGGATTTTAGGGATTCTTTATATAATGATGGTTATATATATTAGAAATAATTTTTGGTTGAATAAAATTACTAAAGACATTTTTCTCTTTTTCAATTGTTCTTGGTATTGAGACGAATCATCATGGCTTTTGTTGCCTTTGTTCTTGATATTTTTCATATGAGAATTAATATAAATCGAGGAAGGTTTCCATTCGTATGATCCGCCCTATACGCTATGTTGCTTCAATAATAATTGTGGACGTTTACTTAGATTAAATTTATGACATGAATGGTGATTATGAAGGAAAGACTACACTAACTTAACAACATAAAATGGTGATTATGAAGAGGAGGTGAAAGTCTATTTGTGTGTTTGGTTTAATTGGACTAAGATTACCATATTCAAGAAGGTGATGTAAAACAATTAACGGATCTTGGATGACTTAATACAACCCGAGGCGATCCAAAATTTAGGGAATAATTTTGACCCAATTTTGACTCATTTTTGGGGGTAATTTAGTTTCTTAAATTTGGATTAATATTAGTAATTTCTTAATTCGATTAGTGGAAGAAATTAATAATTTCCTATTTAAAGTAATAGTTTTCTAGCTGTATAAATATGTTGTAATATGTATTTAATATTCACCTTTTTCTATTATTTATACAGTTTCGAATTTAGAGGATTTATTTGGATTGCCTTTGTCAAAATTGAGTGCCTCTATCTCTTCTTCCGCCAGATCTATTTTGCTAATTATGGCCTCTACCTCCTCCATTGTTATAGTTTTGTCCTCTATTCTGATAGCTTTGAAATCATTGATTAAAGCTTGTATTATTTTAAGACTCGAATTTTTCTTCTTTAAATTTAATTGAGCTTGCAAAGCATCTTCTACTGAGTTTTTTGATTTCCCATTTAAGCGTTGTTCATGAACCAACAAATTCAATAATTCATCCATCATTATGGACTCGAAGCTAGTGGATCTTTAATAACAGTCATTTTATATTCAAATCGCAATGTCGAGCTTTCAAGAAATTTTTCAACTATTTGAAGGTCTTCCAGTTTTGCACCATTAGTTTTTATCTAATTAACAAGCGCCATGGTCAGCAAAAAATAATCAAAAATAGCAAAAAAAGATCAAAAATAGTTTCTAATTTTTTCATTTGCAACAACTCAAAACCTTTATGCGTTTTTTGAAATCTAGCCCTTTTCACCTTATTAATACCAACATATGTTTCTTTTTTCTATAAAGAATATCTCATGCTTATTTCACAGATTGAACACGGTCAATTTTACTAAAAATTGAAAAATCTAGTGCTTGATGAATACAATTTAAGATTTTAAAGTGTGCTTGTCTTGTTTGTTCATCTGAATCTTCTAAAAGCTCTTCCTCAATGAATTTCATTATCAGGCAACTTGAATTGAAAAATATTTTCATCGCATTCTCCTAATGAAAAAAAATGAGTTTTGCCATCAAATTTGTGAACCATATAAACAAGTGATGTCATCATCACGAACTAAGAACCAGATTATTGTATTATAACATAAAATAAATAATAAAAAAAACAAATTGTGAAGAAGCTTTATGTTTCCTTAGAAAATGTGTATATGTCACGCCCCGAATTCCCGCGAACCCGATGCGCGAGTAACGAAACCAAAAGAAAATGAAACAAAATATAGAAGACAACTTAATGGGTTCAACTCAAACTTACATTCATTTCTTTCAACATAGAAAGATGTAAAGTACATTAAAAAAAAAACATATTGTTCATGTCATTACGGGCTTAAGCCATTACATCTCAAAATATGCCCCAAGGGCCAAAACACTCCAAATTATTTCTTCTATTAAGACATCACCGAGTCTCATGTAGCCGAGGTGTCATCTGTAATATGGTATCCCACGAATGGGTCAGCTCAACTGCTGGTATAATATAATGCTAATGCAAGAAACAAAATTAAGGCGTGGCATGTGCAAGTGTACATTTATATTTAAATGTCATCCAATATCATCAATGCAGTACATGAACAATATGCATGATGCACCCATGCAAACTCCATGCCACACTCATGTCTCGCTTTACGGTCCTTCCCCGTTGGCTTGCAAGTACCACAGTATGTCGCTTCACGGTCCGGACCCCGTTGGCATGCGAGTACCAATGGCCAATTTTGGGTTTTTCACCACAGGATTTACACCCTCATAATTCATAGCACCACGTGCTCAACCCACACAATGCTTTCAAGAAATCATACTATGCCAATATGACTTGATTCCAGCATGCAATAATGCAATCTCAACAAAACAATTCATCAACACATGAACCATGCTTTGAGTAATGCACATTCAACAATGACATTGAATCACAAAGCTCCTTCCACAAGTATACATATCATGTACAATTAATTTAATCACATGCTTAATTTACACATTCATCATCTGGACAATTTTGTAAGAACATAATCACACATTGTGCCAACATATAGAATATGCATGTAATCATGAACCACATCTATCACTTAGCCAAACTTTTAGAAAGATAACAAGAAATATATAAGCATATAAGCAATCAAACAAATATGTGAATCATCAAATCAACATGGAAATTTCTTCTAAACTTAATCCTATTTCTTACTGAGCAAAATATCACACCTAGAAGGGTTTCTCTCAACCCTTGGGAGTCGTGTCTACTGTGTAGTCGAATCAAACAGTGAGAATGTAGAAGGTCAAACTGCCTTCTCCTTCCCTTTCAGTGTTCCTAAAAATCATGAAATAGACCTCAGTCTATTGTTACTTAAATTATGCTATTCATCAAATTTTATGCTTTTATTTCATGAGTTTCTATTTTACTAAAATAAACTCTACCATTGAGTCCAGAACATCAAAGAAAATCGGTTTAGGCTTTTGCGGAATTCAATTCGGATTTCAGTACTAAAAAGGGCAAAACGGTCATTTTGCACTTTTACGGGTTCTTACTTCTCGAGACGTCTTTTCACAAATTGGACTCCATGGTTGAGTCTGAAATGCTCGAAATAATAAATTTTCACCATTCTTTTATTTTAATCGGAGTCCGTTGGACTACTTTTCGACTCAGGGGCATTTTGGTAATTTTCCCTCTTTAAATATTTAAATTAAATATTATTTTATTTCTCTGGGTCAAATTGCAATTATCATAACTTCTGGGTAGACTTATAATTTCACAAGGTCTTATTCAAATGTGAAATGACTAAACAATAATTAAATCTAACCTTGGATAGCATATCCCTATTTTTCATTTCACTTTAATTTCTATGTCAAAACGGCCCCAATTTATTTTCTTTTAGATTCAGCTATATGGTCCTATGATTTTTAGCATGTAATATACACTAAATCTCAAAAACAAATTTGATAACCTTTAATTTTCACTCACCTTGTTTTGCTTCCAAATCACTTTCCAATCCAAGACTGATTTATGCACTAGTGAGTTCCCTTAGTCTGCTGCCCGCACAGCTAAATTCCCTGGCAATAACTGCTTCTAAAAAAACTTCCAACAACTCAATTCTCCTTTAAGGCCACCTCTGGCAAACCAACCCTCAAGGTTTCACTACAGAATTTCCATTTTCTTATTATAAGATTATAAATCAACCTCAACTTCATCACAGTAACTACATCTCTTCCAAAACAGTCCTTACTTGCTACTGTTGTTCCAATAAACAGAAATCACTCTAGGTCCTCCAATGACCCTGCTGCAGTCACGGCCTATGCTTCCTTAAGCCGCAACTGCCTCTCCTTGCTCCATTGCTACACAACACCACATATTTATGTACACTTATTCACTGAATCCTCACTCTACGTAATAGTTGCAGTCTCGGCTGCAACTCTACTGCTTTTTTCCCTCTCTGTTCTAATCCATCACAGGAACTTTCCATCCCTGTAACAGTGTTGCTGCTGCTATTTTCTTCATTTCCTCCACTCCACAACACTCACATATATATATATATATATATAAAATCTCTGCTACACTGTCAAACCTATTGCTCCTCCACTGCACAACCATCTTCTTCTCCATTTTTTTTCTCAATTTCTTTTCTTGCACCACTGCTGTACTCTATTGCAACAACACACTCATATATATATATATATATATATATATATATATATATATTTCTCTCTCTTGCACTGCCACAAGCAAACATATATAATATATATGTTTTTAAATCTAAACCTGCACACACATGATTCATTTTCATCATTGTCTGAACAGTATGCTGAAGAACTACAGGATGGTTCACTATCAGTGTTTCTAAGTTCTAAGATATTAAACAATTCTTGTTTTTGATCCTGGGAAACTGGAAGAGCATTGATAAGTGATTTGACTTTACAGTCTTTTTGACAATGACCGGATTTTTCGCATTTAAAGCAAGCATCAGAAGAAGTTGCTTTATGGGTGGTTTTACTAGTGGATTCCCATTTCCTACAGTTGGTTTTGTAGTAATTACGGGTCTGTTTGTTGCTGGATTCACCTTGGCGGTGAGATTTCTTATGTTTGTGACCGTGGCGGTGGCCATGGTAATGACTACTGGATTATCTATGATGTCTAAGATGACTATCCTGACGTTGACTGGATGATCTTCGTTTAGAAGGGGCTATGGATGGTAAACCGTATTGAACACAGAAATTGCCTAACTCGTATTTGGCACGTTTCTTGTCTCTGGATTCTTGGTTTCTAATTTTCATATCTATGCACATCCGCATACCTTCTTTGCGAACAATACATATGATATCACCGTATATGAGACTGGGATAGTCTATGGTTCCTGTATCTTTACTGAGATGTTCCCTAATCTTATGTGTGAAAAGACTGGGAAGGCCATTAATGAATTTTTCTTTCCAGAATGGTGAGTTATTGTCATCTCTGATCATGGCTTTGTTACAGAAAACTTCTGCATACCATTCGAAATCATTGAGGGTTGGACATCGAAGGTTGGATAACTGATCATGGATCCTAGCGGTTACATGACTAAGAGTTCCTATGAAATGTTTAGTGATTGTATAGATGAGTGTATTGACACCATCAGATTCCGCTCGACCTATGGCTTCATCAAAGACTGGAGTACCATCTGGATCACGTTTAATTGCATGGATGATGGAATCTCTGGTTTCCTGGGTAAGGTGATTTTCCCACTAGGTAAGGAGTTTACCTGTGAAACCTAGGGTGAGGTACTAGACGACATCGTTTTGAGAGGTTCCATTTCTCTCAATGTAAAAATTAGCGGTCATAGCCATATGTCAGAGTTTGTTAATGATTTCTTGTTCTGAATGACCATCTATGTTCCATTCATAGAGGCAATCGGATGAAACTAAAAATTGGTTATGATTCTCCATGTGGAGATCTGGAGGAATAGGACGACTGTATCTGCTATTGGTGATGTTGGTCGGAGGATTGAAGTGTGGATGATGTATTCTGTTAACTGAAAGACCTAAGAGTTAGTCTTCTAAAGGAAGAATAGATGTGGGGTTAGGAATTGTACATGGCATGTCATCATCAGTTGATGAGTCAGAGGTTACAGAAGGATTGGCTTTTCCTACCGCTGTAACTGTATGAGAAGAAGCAGGCTCTTCTTTGACTGGATCTGGATTCTTAAGTTCCTGAAGCATTTTCTTAATCTGATCTAAGGCATTTGTGTCCTTAGGATAAGATTTCCTAACTTCTGGAAGTTTAACTAATGGTTTTTCTAACGAAGAAGTGGATGAAGTAGAAGATTGAGGAGGAGTAGCTGGGTGTTTGTCTACTATGTTCTCAATTTTGTCTAACTGTTTGCCTAATGTGATGAGGCACTGATTTGTATAGTTGTTTTGTTTAATGATCTTCCTATATGTGTCATCATCTTTGGGAGGAAATTTGTATAGAGAAGCAACTATATGGGATCCTAAGTGTTCAACAAGGATAGTCCCTACCAGGGGGTGAGAAAAAGAAGCGGTAGAGTGATCTTCCTTAAGCCATCAGGTTTTGGTGATGGGTTGACACTGTTCTGGATGATTGTAGATATTCTCAAAATAATCAAATAAATGAATATATCGTCATTGTTGACACATGTTGTCACGACCTAAAACCCACCCTGTGCAGATCTCGCATCACGACCGCCACCCTCAGGCCCGGGGACCCTTGGGCGAAGGCTCACATAGGCAGCAGTATCGAATAGATGTGCGACATGCGTTTTGCGGAAGCGTGAAAAACTTTTTCTTTTCTTTTTTTATTTAATTTTACGCACATCCATCCGATACTGCTGCTCTTTTCATAGTATACATGGTTACACATTCAGAGTATAACTAAAACTTAAGGACTTATAACATTAATACAATACATGTTCAGTTGCCCTGAAGGCTTAAGACATATTCTTACATTGTCTACTAATACAAAATGTACTACTAGAGTTCATAGGTTTCTCAAAAGAAACTACTTAAACATATCGCCCCAAAAACAGCTAGACTCATCTCCATCGTCCTCAAGACCTTGTCTGCTGTGAATCACCTGAAAGGGGGGTCCGAACAAAGTCCGGGTAAGCTAATCTAAGCTTGTGAGCAATTCTAGTATTCGTCATGGGGTTTTCAAATACTAGTGGTTTTTAGTACATAAGAGTTTGTAAAATAATCACCGCCAATTGTTCATATACTTTGAATACAGAATATATGCATTCTTTAAAACATGTAGCTTTGAAACATTTAAAGTATTCAAGCTAAACTTATACATATGAACTTCAAAATATAAAACATATAACATATCATGTATTTCTTAAATAGAGTCTATAAACTCAAAACATATGCACATTGAAAATGAGGGTAAAAACCTGCTTCCATTTTCAAATCATTTGTCATCTTATCACTTCCATTAATGGAATCCGTTTCGAACCGGACTCCCACATTACTTATAAATGGAGATATCTCATGCCTGGGGGATTAGATCCTGCTACCTGGCATTTTACAGGGCAATTGAGTTCCGTACAACCCAAAATCCTGTCTATTTTACAGGGCAACTGAAAACTCAGAATCCTGTCTAAGTGCTTATGCACTATTCATCTTACATTTAAAATACATTTAACATATGAGTATATCAAATAGATATTTCTCGTGAGTACTTTAAAACATAACATTCATAACTTTGTGATAAACATTCGTATACTAGAAATAAGCAAATTCAGAATATTTAACAATAATTACATTTTAACTAGACCTGCTGAAAAGTATTTGAAGGAAAAACTGTTGCAGAAACCAATCACTGAGCATGTCACAATGGGGTTATAAAACAGAACAATTAAAAACTGAATCATGTAAACACTGAATTTGGAATTTCAACATTTCATATCTTTGCATTTAAAACCTTTTTAAATCCATGGAGTTAAATCTCCACTTCAAACACAGGGTTACTCACCTCGTGCTCCTGGTTTTGCTCTATTTAGATGCCTTTCCTTTGGCTTCTCTCAACCTATCATAATTTATGAAAGATTGCATGAATCTCATATATACTTACTTAACTTAAAATCTTACTCATACCCAGACTGTGCAAGATCAGATTCTTAGCTATATCATAGACTAGTTATTCATGTACTTAATGATAATAGTGTTACCTGTGGAGCCATTCTTGCAGCGTTTTAGTGTCCTCTTGTTTCTTAATTTTTTTCTCTGCCAGTTGTTCCTTGGTTATGGTCTTGTACATGAAGGGGCTAACAGAGACCACTTCATTCGTTTCGGTAATTTGAATATGCTTCAGAAGTACCTGGAATTGCTTTTGCATCTTCTCCCAGAAGACTTGTTGTTTTGGGTCATTTGCTATCTGAGCCCTTGTCATCATTGGAAGAATTTCTCGTTTTTGGTTCATTTTCGTGTCTATTTAATTCTCTGCCTCAAACACAATTTAACGTGTCAGGAAAAATAGATTTCTACAATTATACTCTCCTGGTAACTCTATTAACTTTAAAGTTATTTACTTCTTATGTTTACGTGTCGTGTCTTTTCGTATTTCATTTTCTCGTATACGTCTTAGTATTAGTACTTTGGCATTACTTTAATTTATAGTCATCTGACAGATGCTATTCATCAAATTTTATGTCTTTTTATTTTAGACATTTCTTTTGGTCGGATAGACTCTACCATTGAGTCCGGAGTGTCGAAGAAAGTCGGTTTAGGCTTTCCTAACATTTAATTCGGACTGTTATATGTAAAAGGACAAAATGGTCATTTACCGTTTTACGTGTCTCATTTTTCTGTACTCCGTTTCGTAATTCGGACTCCATTGTTGAGTCCGGGATGTCAAAGAAAGTCAATTTAGACCTTCTCTGATTTCATTTTAGCTTTAGGGGTACCAAGGGTATTTTGGTCTTTTTACCCCTTTATGTGTCTTTATTTTTCGGGACCCCGTCTCATGTCGTGGACCTCACCATTGGTCTCAGTAGGGTCGAAATAATAGGAATACATATATAACTTATCCCGTTTGGACATCGGGGCATTTCGTGAATATTTAATTTAATTAATTAAATTAAATTAAGTAAGTATAATATATATATTTCTGGGTGGCTTATATGACCGGATGAAATGGGTGGCACACTGGCCAGTGTGTCACCTCCCACTCTCATAGATACCACGTTCGAATCCTGTTAGGTGCAGTTGCACCTTTTTATTTTTTTGATTTTATTACATATATAATATATATATCTATTCCGTTCGTATTAGGGCACACGCACATGCGTGGCCGAGTGGAAAAGGGAGAGACTTTGGCACGTGAGGTTAGGGGTTTGAACCTCGGGAATCTCAGTTTTTTCCCTTCTTTTCAATTTTTTAAACGTATATAACACACCGGCCCGAAACGACGTCGTGGCCTTAATGCGGAGATCAGGGTTTTAAAACCCTGAAGCCATACGGTGCCGTTTCATTTATTCGGTGGCAAGCCCAAAGGCTGCCACATGTCCGAGTCAGCTCGATTATTTTAAAACGAGTCAACTCATCGTAATCTTCCTCATTTTAACCCCTACGTTGCCCTAATTTGCAGGTTTCATTTCCTTTCAATTTTGTGGATTTTGGCCAACTAAAACCCTACTGTTTTCATGTAGAAATTTTCCTAAGGCATAAACGATCAGTTTGGCATTCATTTTGGAGTTCGAAATGAACTCATCTTCTCGGTTTCAAACTTGATAATCCGAACTGTGAGGTGGTCGTAAATGTTCATTTCTTGTTCATTTTTCATGAGATTGGTCTTGTTTTGATCCTTAGTTTAAGGGGTTTCATTCCCCATTCGTAAAAGTGGGTTTGACATAGAGTTTAGAGGTTTGGGTTTCAAACCCGTAACCTGTAACTCGATATTTGAGTGTCGATTCTTGAGCTTCGTGATCGCGTATATAGGTTTTTAGTACCCTCATGGTCTCATTTCGAAGCCTTGGTAAGCCAAAAATGGTTTAGAATAAGTTGGTTCAGACCTGCTTCAAGCAAGGTCATCAATGGTCGTAGCTTCTGGGTCTTGTGTTTTTAGGTGTTTTCAAGACTTCTTTTCATGTTTAAAACACTTCTAAACATATATTAAACGTCATACTTAAAAGAATAACTCTAAAACAGTTCCTATTAATGCAATATTCTAGAGAGAGAAAAATGGAAATTTTGAGTTTTCTCACCTTTTTGGCTACCGTTTTCTCTCTTTCTCTTTCTGGTTTTTCCTCCTCTTCTTCTCCTTCAGTTCCTTAATTCTTTGCTTACAAAACAAGCATGTAATGCATGCTATCTCTTTTTAAAGAAGAGGCAACCGACCTCTCTCTCTTCTCTATTCTCTCTCTCTATTCTGACTCCATAGCTCTACACTAGCCCTCACTTCTCATAAATCCCTCTTACACATTTTTAATTTTTCTTTTTCTCTTTGTTGCTTTACATTTATTGTTGTAGGGTATTTGTATATAATGTATATATATATATATATATATATATAATACAACACACACACACACACACATGGAGACACACACACTGCCGACACACACACACACCTTGTGCACTGTTCATACTTTACACATGTATATTTTGTATTCTCTTTCCATTTTATACATAATATATATATATATAATAGTTTATTTATACTTTATACTTTATACAATGTATCTAGTTATGTAAAATTTTATACTTTATACTTATACATATGTATATAGGTATATATATATACATAATATATATACCCATTTGTATACTTATACATGTTTACATACACTTGATAGCATACACACACAATACACATAAAGTGTGTGTTTGTGTGTTCAAATTATTTAATTATAAATATTAATTAATGATTTCATATAAATACATAATTATTTACTTATCAAATTATTTATTCTCTTTGAGTGTAATTATTTTTACACTACTTTTCTTCAATCTCGAAATACGTGTCATATGACCCGATATCCCGGGTCGGGATATTACACATGTATTCTTCCAATGATTCAAGAATATCTAACTTTTGTTCCTTGGTATGAGTTGCACGATAATGAGCACGTTTGGCATCATTATGAGGAGATGTGAACTCTATACGTAAGGATTTCATATCTATTTCGAACTCTTTACTAAATGTATTGAGTTCATGATGGGTAGTTTCAAAGTCAGATGGACTGGGAGAGGTAACGGATTCCTCATCATCTATGACTTGAGACTGAGATGTATAACAAGGAGTTTCAACTTGATCATTCCACTTTAGACCTTGGAGATCTAAGTTTAAATCACGACGTTGCTTGGGAATGAGTTTTTCAAATCTGGGAGTGGGGAGATCAGATCTGGGTGTCTGAATACTTGGTGGAAGATGGATATAGTAGGTCGAAACCTTTGGTTGTCAAAACTAATCCTAACAGATCCATCATGGAATTGTTGGATAAGATCGACGTTGGATTCTCTTTGTTGGGGAAGAGGATGGTTTTCATTTTCAATGGTCTAGGATGTAGGAAGGGTAACTTCTGACCATTGGATCTGCTTTAGGACCTCAACGTTGGATCCTTCAGCATATGACTGAATGAGCATGGTTTTGTCTTTGGGACTACGCTTGAGGGCAAGTGCATTCAAATTGGTTTTGAAACACTTATAGTAGATCCTATAGACTAAAGCTAACTGTTTGGTACCTTCTAGCATGTTAAGGCTAGAGGTTTGGATGTGAAGAGAAAGAGATTTCAAGAGATGAGGGTCCTGGAGGTTGATTGTAAAATCTGGATAACAATCAAAGTGGATGGGACCTTGATTCATAGGGGATTCTAAGAGACCTAAGAGGCTATCATGCCAACGAATATGTCTGGCGTCTCTAAGGGCTATTAAGACAGATGCATTGAGACCTTTACGAAGGAGAGGATTGATACCAATTTGTACCAAACCTGTATGGATGAAATTATATCCTTTCTTGATATGATCTCGGATGATGGATGGACTAAATAGCTGATGTATAATCTGGTCTTTGGTAAGAGCGTAGGCATGTTCTACGGTCTTAACATGAAGACTACTTGAGAAAGTTTTGTTTTTAATCCAGGAGGATGAATGGTATATCTGGTTGACTAGGACCTTAGGGATACTCTAATTCCTAAGGGGTTGATCTTCAAGATCTACTTGAAAATCTTCACTGTTCACTGTATCGGAGAGATCTGGAAGAGAAGAGGCAAAAGAAGAGGAAGAAGAAGATGATTTGGATCCGAATAGCTTATTCATGACTGCTGTAATTGGTTGGACTAGACAAAGTTTTACGGAGTCTTAACTTTGGATAACTGTATGGTTCATGATCGTCTTTCCTAGCAAATACGGGACGGTACTATTGTTCTAAGCAGATGATCCTAACATACCCCTAACTAACATACCTGGCCCAAGCCATTAGCAACCTCATAACCTATTGCCCTAAATGCTCTCATAGCTCAGTGAGACTTACGACGGTTTCTTGGTCTGTGGACTTCGTGAGAGGTGCAGGGTCTGGGCAGAGACAAAAGTAGGCAAGCTGTACCTGAACTAGGCAAGGGGAAGATGAACGTATACAGATAAACAAAGAAATAAGTGTAAAACTGTATAAAGTCTGAATAATTACAACTGTGATGAATAGTATCATTCATTGTCAAAATCACCATGAATGTTGATCACTACAAGTGGATGTAGATTGTTTCAACAAGAATGGATCACTGAATGTTATTGGCTCTGATACCAAAAGGGGACTGAACCGAGCCAGTGGATGCCCTGACTGAATGATTAACATGAAAGTAAAAATGTGTGCGAAAGCTGAATGATTTGAATAATAAAAGAAGACAGAATAAAATAAATAGTACGATGCATATGCTTGGATAGGAGGTAAAACCTTCCATCAGGGAATGGGATGAATAATGAATATATGTATATTGGATAAATTGAAATTATATTAATCAAATATAAACTTACAACTGTATGTGGCGTTTAAGCCAAACTGTATGAAGTAAGAAAGGGAAGAGCTGGATGGGGATACATGAGGGAATTAAGAGATATGAAATACATTCTCTCTGACTGATTTCTCTCAAGTAAATGACTGATGGTTTCCGTTGTAAAAAACCCTGTTGAATGCTGGAGAAGAGGCGTCATTATATAGGGGAGAGGGCGCTTTGGATGTTGGAGAAAGGTGCTAGATTCCCGGCTAAAAGTGCGGGGTGAATTTGCTTTAACTGAGGTAAAAGTGTGGTTTTACTGTAGATGAATAGTACTGTTCACACTTTTACTATTTTATGAATAGTGAGCTGTCTGGTACCGACAAAATTCTTTCATCGGTATGCTGTATGCTGTATGTTACTTTAGATGGTCCTGAAAGGGTCAAAATCATCATTTAAAGCATAAGGGTCTTAACTGTATTCAAAAGGATCATAGTAATCCTCTAGGACTGGATGGCTAGATTCTGCATCTGAATGGGTTGAGGGATCATCTCCCATTTGTGTAACATGTATCATAAGTTGTCTGACGAGCTCCTTGAGCTCATCTCTGGATTGTCCTTGCAACAGGTCAGGGGGAAGAGAGGAGGATGACCTTGTCTTGTGTGCAATAGGTTCAACTGATGCCATAACTGTATGATTCTGGATTGCATAATTCCATTTCATTATCCATGGGATCCTGTATTTACTGCAGAAAAGGATAATGATAGGGAATTGTTCTGTATGTTTATCAAGTTTTATCATGGATCTGTAGTGTTCCATTGTTGAATGAAGATGGGCAAGAAGCAGATCTGGGACTAGACCAAACTTATGCCACCACTTTGTAAACGAAGATAGGATGGGACTTCTGAATTTTAGATCAAACATAAGAAACCATGAATGATCTTTTGTATCGTTCTGAATGTATAGAGATTTGCTGAATGCTTCAATATAGTCATAGTATGAATACTGGACAGAAGAGTTGGGGGTGGTTCTAAGTATGGATGGATGAGAACCCCAAGACTTCTCGGAGATGAAATTGACTATAATGAACTTCTGATACAGTATGATGTTTGGATCTTGTTTACTCTGTATGTCTTCAAATCGTACAGAGCCGGAATGGATAAGAATGGCTTTGTACCATTTGACGGATTTGGAAGGATGGCAAGGAATGAAGTGCCAACCTGGAGGGAAGTAGGTTGTGGCAAGAGTCCATGGATCCTAGATATGACTCTTATGAGGTTCAATATGGAATATGTTGACTGAATAGGGTTTCTTGATGTATGGAGAAGAAGGAACCCTAAGGGTACTGGATGGGACGATCATGGCTTTTGAGGACTCAAAAGGGTCAGTGATCGCTTATGGACTGGATGGTATGGTATCCAGGGCTAAATTGTAACTGGGAAGGCTCAAAGGGCCACTGGATGGTCTAGAATAATTTGGATGAAGAAGGCTGCTCAAAATGGAGAAACTATTCCGTTGAGAAAGGGGAGAAGAGATGGACTGGATGGTGCTGGGGCTCGAAGAGCTAAAGCACTGGATGATTTAGTTGGATTGGTGCTTCCTTGAGGGGAAGATGACTGCTGCTTGTCCTTCCTTCCGCTCATTTTTGGGATGTAAAAATTCACGAGTTAGAAAGTCAGGGATACTGTTGGAGGAACCGGGGATATACTGTATATCAAAAACAGATAAAACAGCTTGCCAGCGTGCAAAAATCTGTTTGGAGGCAATGTTTTTAACATTTTTATCCAAAATATGTTTGACGCTTTTGCAATCAATTTTAACCAAAAATTTTTGATTTAAAAGGTCGAATTGAAATTTACTAATGCATAATACAAGAGATAAAATTTCTCTTTTAATAGTACTATAATTTAACTGAGTGGAAATCCAAATTCCTGAATGATAACAGATAATCTGTTCGGGGGAATCTGGGCCTGTACGTTGACTAAGAATGCCACCATAACCGATATTGGAGGCATCTGTCTGAACAATTTTGAATGCAGTGGGAGACAGAATACCAAGACAAGGAAAACTCTTAACATATTGTTTAATGGACTGAACAATAGCTGTATGAGCAGTTGTCCAATGAGAAGGATTACTGCGAAGACGATCAAAGAGTAATTTACACTGAGATCGAAGATTTGGATAAAAATGGGAAATATAATTGAGAGATCCTAGAAAACACTGCAACTGAGTTTTTTCTAAGATCTGATCTGGAAACTTATCGGCAAACTGAATAGATCGTTGGATGGGCTTGATTTGACCATAGGAAATATCAAAGCCTAAAAATGTAACGGATGTCTAAAATAATTTGAGTTTGCTGGATGAAAGGACGAGACCATTGTGTTTGATAACATTAAGAAACGAACGCAAATGTTTACAATGTTGATCAATAGAATCTAAGAAGACTAGAACATCATCGATGTATACTATGATATAATTGGATAATGGATTGAATATGTCGTTTATGACATTCTGGAATTCACTGGGTGCATTCTTAAGACCAAAGGGCATTATATTCCATTCGTAATGACCAAAGGGGGTAGTAAATGCATAAGGGGACTGATACCATAAGGGGACTGAACCGAACCAGTGGATGCGCTGAATGAATGATTAACATGAAAGTAAAAATGTGTGCGGAAGCTGAATGATTTGAATAATAAAAGAAGACTGAATAAAATAAATAGTACGATGCACATGCTAGGATAGGAGGTAAAACTGTCCATCAGGGAATGGGATGAATAATGAATGTATGTATATTGGATAAATTGAAATTATATTAATCAAATATAAACTTACAACTGTATGTGGCGTTTAAGCCAAACTGTATGAAGTAAGAAAGGGAAGAGCTGGATAGGGATACATGAGGGAATTAAGAGATATGAAATACATTCTCACTGATTGATTTCTCTCAAGTAAATGACTGACATCTTTTGCCACTTGCTGCACGTTACCCCAAATCTCTTTCGCTTTTTTTCATCACGCAACAGCCACTGCACCACCCATTTTTCTTTGAATCTTTCTCTTTTCTTTCACTTCTTGCTTGCTTCTTTTTCTTTCTTTTGATAACATATATATATATATTATAATATATATATGCACATATCCACACACCACACACCACACAGCACACACCACGCATCACACATCACACACACTGTCACGCCACACCGCCCCCTTTGTGGACTTTCCATTCCTTTTTTAGTTTCTATTCTTTTCCTGCTTTCTTCATTTCTGTTTCACTTTAGGTATAATATATATTATATGTATATTACCCACACACACCACACACTTTTCTCTTTTCACTTGCATGCATTTGCATGCCTTTACATATATAATAAATTGCATTATATATATATATATATTTGTACTAATACATATTTTTTTATAAAATATATACACATACATAACCACACATATATTCATACTTGCTTGTATGTTTTTATATTTATTTTTATATATGCATATATATATAATCTCATATATATATATATTCTTGTATTTATTAAATGCACTGTGTGTCACGACTCGAAATCCACCCTATGCGGATCTCGTGTCGCGGGGCCGACCCGAAGGCCGTCCCTACTTTTTCCATTCCTGTATCATAGTACTAATATGCAAAGTACTAAAACCTCAAAACAATAACAGCGGAAGTCTTATCAGTAATAATACATCAGCGGAAGTCTTTCAATACACAATGTTAGCGAAAGTCTTTACAATACATAATATGGTTCTACATAAACAAAATAAGAACCAAACATGACCAGCACCCGAGGGTGGTGAATACATGGGAGAACTAAAACATAAACTGATGCATTTCCTCAAATGTCCTTCTACGTCTTTAGACTCCTACCGGGGTCTCGCGGCATCAGTACCTGAAATGGGGGTGAGGAGGGTGGAATGAGCTACAAGAGCCCAGCAAGTAAATACAGATCTCCGACACTGGTATCGAGGATCATAAAAGAATATGAATCCAAGAATAAGAATATGATAGCCAATCATAAAAATAAGATGCTATAATAGCCAATGGGAACAGTTTCCATAAAGGCCAATAAACAATAGAACACAATGTACAATTAGGAGTAAGGGACATAACATCAACATGAAACTCTTAACATGTGAACAGTGGCAAATGAACAGTGGGATCACAATGTGTAATCAGTAGGAATGGCATAACAATGTCCTGGAATTCTCGACGATAATACAATAACAAGAAAGTACTGCCATTATAATTGATCACAATAAATCAATCAAGGAATATCTCGCAATACAAGATAATCACAAGAACAATGTAATTCAACAATTTTAGTTGAGCAATCGTATAAGAGATGCTTTTGTTCTGTGTCAGGGCTTGATATGCCCTCGGTCCTTGGGGGCCCGGTTTACCCCCTTCAGTGCATTCCAGTGTATGGCCATATGTCCGTTCACGGACTCGACCCGAAGGTCTTCAGTGTATTTAAAAGCATCGGATGGATATTGTGACTGAGCACAAATCCAGTATACATAAACATTTCATGATCATAAATGATTCCATAGGGGTATATAAAAATGGAATATCATCAATTTAATGGAAACATAACAATAGGCATTTCAAAGCACGGTTCAACATGATAACAATGGTACAACAATAAATCAATGTCCACCAGATAGAACAATATCACATTGTGGAGACAATAACATCAGATACGCTCAGGAGTACAAGTTTGGCAGTAAAAGAATGAACTTGGCTTGATAACACCACATGGAAGAGAAAGGGTATCTACTTACCTCTGATCATGCATTCCTCCTAAATCAGTCTCCTGCGGTTTGCCTCTTTCCTGTCGCGTTCCCTATATATCAGTAAATGCGTTTTAGAATAATACTACTTATCAAATTCTATGCCTTGCTTTGATAAGTATTTCTAATACTTATTTAGACTTTACCATTGAGTCCAGAATGCCGAAGAAAGTCAGTCTAGGCTTTCACAGAATTCAATTCGGACTTCGGTATCAAAAAGGGCAAATCGGTCATTTTCGCACTGTTACAAGTCTTTTATTTCCAAGGCCTCCTTTCATAATTTTGATGTCACCATTGGATTCGGAATGCCCGAGACAATAACAATTGACTATTCACTTGCCTCATTTGGAGTCCGTTTGACTTATTTTAGAACTTGAGGTATTTATATAATTAATTTATTAAAAGAATAATTAAATTTAAACTTTGTCTCAAATGGTCGACTGGTTTGTAAATATCCTTAAAAGGCCGACTGATTCGAATTTATTAAAAGTCAGCTATTTTGTGATTTCCGTTAATTTGTTCATTGAACTGTAAATACTTAAGGTTAATTTATAGCCTTTTTGTCAATTTATCTCACTAGCAAGTATCCATGGCTAACTTCGCAGTATTACCAACTAAGTTAAATTCTTTATAGTGGCATAGAGGCTGCATAAAGACTAATGAAATATACAGCCAATGTAACAACAAGAATAAGCCGAGCCTTGACTCCAGCAAAATATAAACTCATGAGGCTATACATATCTATAAATATTGTTGCATTAGGTAAACACTTGAAGCAGAATAAAGACCCATTATGAAAATCAAACCTGATCACTCGGCTATTACCTAACTACCGTATCAATTTGCAGCAGCAGCTCCAATTGCTGCAGTTTCAACATTCATTGTCCCTAAGAATTCATCATCGTTTCTGCTATAGCTCGATTATTCTTTACAGCCTATCCAAATTGTAACAACACGGACAGTAACCTACTGCTAGACCTCCATTGCTGGACAGTGGCAGTCTCGGCTAGCTCTCTCAATTTCTCCCCGATCTGTTACATCATATTTTGTAAATCAGTCCCTGTTGCCCATTTCTTTCCCCCGCACTCACTGCTGCTACTCTCTACTGATCTTTTACTATTGCAGAGTCTTTAACTGCTACAGATTTTTCCTGTCATCCATCCAAATTTCAAAATGCCCCCTTTAACTTCTCTTTTCCTTCAATCAGCAACATGAGTCACCTGCGCCATTCAGACGCTGCCCTTCCAGCCGTGCCATCTCCCACCTTCAGTCACAGTAGGTTCCCCAAACTACCTGATGTTCCACCAATTCTTCACCTGCTGCTGCACCTTCATCGGCCCCCATCGCACCGCTACACAACACAGAGATATATGCATACATATACCCCCTGCTGCACCGATTCTCTTTCCTTTCCTTTGCTTTTCTCTTTGATATTCTTTATACGTGTTCGGCTCCTCTAATTTCATACCTTGACTGAGTATATGGGCGGTGGCTTTGCCACCTGGTTACATGGGAGCTCACGCACACACACCTGTACACACACGGCTGTTGTATGCAGCTCACTCAACACCCCCCACATGACACACACTTGCACCGCATGTTGCCACCAATACTACACAAACACACGTAAACCCACCAATTCTTGCTGCCACGCTACACCTCACAATATATATATATATATAATATTATATATCACTCAGTTGCCCCCATGGTATCAAGGTTGTCACGTTACACAATATACACATTTGTAATATATATTGCTCTCTCATGCACTACATGAAATCTTGAGATTGCCACATGCCCATTTCTTTTTTTTTTCTTTCTTTTCTTTTACTTCCATTGGATTATAATATATACATATATTATAAGCTGACCGTATACACATATATATATATTTTTGTATTCATAATCATTTAGATTTACTTTAAAAAAATTATGCGTCGCTATTCACTTGCACGTTTTTCAGTAAACTCGGCTTCCGGTGCAACGGCACCCGGACACCCGTGACTGTTTGCCTCTCGTACCTATGCATCGTAATTAAACAATACAGTCTATTGCGCATCCACTTTTATTTATGTCATATAACGACTTATAATTCGGGATTACATTTTATAGCCCGGTCCAGCCCGGTGTACATGCTATATCCCGGGTCGGGATATTACACTGTGCATGTATATCGAGGCATATACTGGCCTACATATACGATTCTTCGTACCGCTCGGGTTTTATTGTGCGGTACTACTGGGTACTCGGAATTACTTAAAATTTACTTCTCGTATTTTTTTAAATTGTATATAACTAATTTAAATGAATCGTACTATATGTCTCGATCTGCGTGCCTATTTTGTTATATAGTTTACTTATGATGGCTCGGTTTATTTCAGAATTATATTCATCGGCTAGATCCGTTCGTACTTGGCTTTTCTTAATCTCGTAATTCCCTGAGATTATAACTTCTACTAATTACCTCAGTAATCATTCTCGTCACTGTATATTACTCATTAAAATAATTCGTTATATTTTGGGATCCACTATTCTCGGTCTGAACTGGTTTCGGTTTACTCTTGATATTATGATCATTGCTTCGTTAAAGTTCGGTATTATTATTTGACTCTTTGAATGTAATTAAAGTTATTCTATTTTATTCGGAACTCATGTTTGGTTACAACTGTGTTGCACTACTCAATCGGTCTACCTCGGTCTACGTGTTATCCTAGGTCAAGGTATTACAATTAGTGCTTTATCGGCAAAACAAAAAATTTATCCTTAATTTTCAACTCTCTACAGTATAAGAATCATTATTGTAAACTCTAACCTCAAGCTACTACTCTTTTTAAAAACAAGGGTTAATCAGGGTTAAGTCCCTGAACAAAGTGGTAAATTATTATAAAGTTCATGGACGTTTCCAATTCAAGGCGAAAGATTTGGTTGTTTTTATTTTTGAGCTCAGATCTATTATGATGACCGGTCACTTGTAGTTTTTTTTTTTAACAATGACAATAATACTCAAATAACATATCTGTTTAAAATAGGAAACCCCCAAATTGAAAAACCTCTATCGGTGCTGCTATCTATTTATATCTTGCCCAAAGTCGTCATCCTCTATTGTTGATCCTCCATCGTCGATCTTGTAAAAGTAATCAATAAAACTCTTTCTCAACCACTTATTCCTCTTATCTAACTCTTTTGTTCCTTTGTCTCTTTCCACACCACTGCAAGGCCATGGAACATACATCACTTTGAGCCATTGCGAACCACCGCGACTCCCCCTCTACATCGTGCCCAAAGTTTCATCAACACATCAAGGTGCTGATTGCGATCTCTGTTGGATTCCCCATCGACTCGCTCACCAAAGATTGAAGCCTTTCAAAATCTTTTGTTTTCAATTTGTTCTTGGTAGTTGCAGTCTTGTAGAATTCAACCGAGCCAGGGGATTTGCACGGTGTTGTTGCGATGAAGGTGAGGATTTGGATTGGCCAAGATGTTGTTGGAATGCTAGAGCAATTTTATGGCATGTTGGGAGTTTCTTAGGCTCAAATTTCTTTTTTTTCAAATTTTACAAGTTGTGATTCATTTATTGCACCAATTAAATAACTCTAAATATTTAAAAAATCACAGTCAATGTTGTCTAATTCATTTTTTGTGGGAAGAAATGTTAATGAAATATATCTAGGGACTTTATTTTATAGATTTTGAATTTTAGAATCCAAATATATAAATTTTATTGAAAATGGATTTATATACAAGTCACGGACATCCAACTTGGTTATTTTTGGAGAAAAACACTAAAGGAGTATTTTTGTCCAATAAATAACGATGGACTTGATTGGTTACTAAGTTTGGACTTAGAGTTGTTGATAATTTTATTACTTTTTATACACCTATGGCTGAACGACCCTAAAAACAATCAATAAAACAAGCCAAATTCACATTGGTTGCAATTTCATGGCCTGGGTTCTTGGCAATCACACTGCACAATATTGGCTAGCACACGATATATATATATATATATATATATATATATATATATATATATATATATTACACACTCCTATTCTCTCTCAACCAAGGAGACTTACTCATACCATAAATTAATCATTCTACTTCAACTATCATTAGAACTATTCAAATATAGTCCAATTACTATTAAGATACTATTAAATAGAATTAGGAAACTTTTTAAATTATATGGATTTGGTTTAATTGGACCACATTAATGAACTTGAGACACTAAAATATTTAATTGAAGTAAAATTAGAATAATATGCAACACAAATGAATAAATTGCAAACCGTCGTATAAACAAGATAATATTTCTTGTGAATAAGTTTTAACAGTGTTTTAGTTAAAAAAGAAAAAAAAGAGAATAAAACTAATGAAAATATTCAAAAGAATAAGTTTTGAGTTTTTTTTAAGACCCTAGTTTCTAAAATTTGGAGTAACTTAAATTTGTTATTTTGTGTTCTATTCGGAGTAAGATTGTATTTATATATGCAAGGATCTAAAGTGACAGTTAATTCCATTTAGTTCATTTACTATTAAGAAATTTGAGATTTTCATTTTATTCCTTGTGGATTCAAGGTTCTCTTGTAGATTTGAGAACGTCGTCTATTAGAATGTTATCTAGCCTCCTTCTGGTTACAATGCAAGGGAAATTTCCTTCAAGAGATAGAATTGTAAGTTGGCGTGTATCTTCTCTGGCTAATTGTCTTCTCTACTCTAATTATGCTAAAATTCCTATGAGGCATATACTATAAATGATAGAAATTATTATTTATCATAGAGTTACATAGAATGTCCCAAGTTTGTTCTTTAACTATTACACCCTAAATAACTAAATAGGAATCGTTGATCTTAGATGGTAAATCAAATGATCTAAAAATATTCCCTTAGTTAATTTTTATTATAGCCAAGTGCTTAATACATAATGAAGCAATAATAAACAAGCACAAAAAATCAAACACATTTTTAAGTGGGAAAACTCTCAAGGGGAATGAAAACTCACTATTGCAACGAAACAATCCACGAGCAAGTTGATCATGTTCATGGTATAAAAAGCTTAGAAACTTCCTTGTGATTTATCGCTAGTCTTTAATATTAGTTTGTCTCCCACTACCCTCTTGCCTTCTGATCTACAACTCTACTAGTTCTTTGTTCATTCTTTACATCAACCCGTACCTTGTAATGATCAAGATCCTCATATCCACGACTTCAAGTGTCCAACTCCCATGAAATGATCTAGGTGTACAATATATGCCCTTTAGTGATGCAACAAGAATCACACAAACTCCTTTTCTATAAAAAGTGTAACTATATACAAATAATCTTAGTTCATGAATAATTCTCAATAATATCTCAATAAGCTCTCTAGGATTCTAGGGTTATTTGTGTCAAGGATCTATGTAACAACCTGGAAAGACGCATTATAGAGACCTATCACTAAGAAAACAAGATTAGGAAACCAATTAGCCAATCAAGTCTCGCAATTTAGAGACAAGTGTTCAAATTTTGGATGATACAATACGTATTTGAAAGATCCATAAACACATTTGGATTGTCCAAGTTCTTTTGACTATTTTACATATCTTTTAAACTTTGTTGTGTTTAGTCAAAAGGTTTACCGTTCGAATGGTCAAGGGCCGCATTTAAATTATCAAGTCACTATTTTGGCTCTCCGTTTCAACAAACCCAATTCAATGGTCTACTAAACCTAAGGGTCAATTAGGAATTTAATTTAGAAAGATAATTAAGATTAGGAAACCAATTAGCCAATGAAGTCTCATAATTTGGAGACAAGCGTTCGAATGAACAAGAACCATTCCAATGATACAATATACTTTTGGATAACCTACAACCACATTTGGATGGTCCAGGTTCTATTAACCATTCTACATAACTTTTAAACTTTGTTGTGTGTGAACGATAGACAATTAAAACTTTTAATGTTAGAATAGTCAAGGGTTGCATTTGAACCGTCAAGTCATTATTTTGGCTCTTTATTTCAACTAGTCCAATGCAATGGTTTATTGAACCTAAAGGTCAATTAATCACAATCCTATGGTCTTTCTAAGCTACAGTCAAAACTAAAAAGTCTAAGAATATGTATAAAATTAAATGCAACTGTGTTAATGACCAAAACGAATGTCTAAACACACACTCTAACTAATTTATAAAGGGCATGTTGTGTGTGTTTATACATTTCTTTAGCATAATCCTAAAGTCTTCATTCACTTGTGCTAATGCTTCATCTTTAAAGTCTCACTTGTGTCATTCAATCTGACTGGTCTTGAATTCTTCACTAGAATAGAAAGACTGTACTAAAATTCAAGTAGCCTAACAATTACAGACTCAAGGTTTTGAAATAAATTGTCTACATATAATAAATATGGGAAAAATACATTTTTTCTCACATTTTGAACATCTATTCTTTTCTTGCACATACTTTACTTCAGTGTGGAAGGTAGTTCTAATTAACTACCTCATCACTAGAGCTCCTTCGAGCTAGAATTTAGAGTTAAATTGGGCTACTCACAATTTGAAAGACGATAGTTTCCTATCAAACATGAAAAAGCTTGCTCTTGCAGCCATTTTTTTTTACTTTTTTTAGAGGGAAATGAATAATAGGCTTTCGTATATTGCAACTCATTGCTATAGTTCAAATCATACCTTTTCTTTTTTATGGCATACGGTCCCTAATTCTTTTCAGTACTAGATGGATTCTTTGTACTAGTACCTCCCAAGAACTATTTTCATCCCTAAAGGTCGCGCTTGCTTTGTTTGCCTTTATGCTTAGTTGTGAGTTGGTTTTATTTTAGGCTTTTTGCCTCTTTGGTGGTCTCCTTTATCTGTTTTGGTTTTGCTAATTTTTGCATTTGTTTTGTATCCTTGCTTCCCCCTCCTCTTTTTTTCTTGTTTTCTTTGGTTCTTCAATAAAATTATTATTTACCCATAAAAAAGATGATCTAAAAGTTAGAAATTTTTTAATTCTATATATGTTTTTCGAACCCTTAATTTGAAAAAGATGAAATCATACTATCTTATTTATTAGGGAAGATGTCACACCCTGAATTCCGGCGAATCCGAGGTGCAACTGACGAGAGAAAAAGGAAATAAAATAATAAAGAAGTAAGGACAATCACACGCATTCCATATGCTAACCCAATTCTTGTTCTAATACAATTCATAAGGTCTTGTCTATTAATTCACAACATACAACTAATAGGAAATAGTCTAGGGCTTATGCCCTTGTACAACATCAAAACACACTCCACAGGTCAAATATAATCCTCAATCAAAGCATCTCCAAGTCTCGCGTAGCCGGAGTGTCATCTGAAATGTTGTCCCACGAATTGGTCAGCTCAACTGCTGGTACAATACAATGCTAATGCAAGAAACAAAATTAAAGGCGTGGCACGTGCAAGTGTACAGTTATTTCTACATGTCATTCAATATTATCTCTAGAATATACTAGCAATAAACTACATGTCATCCAACTCATTAACATAATTTAAGGCGTGGCACGTGCAAGTGTACAGTTATTTCTACATGTCATTCAATATCATCTCTACAATGTACTAGCAATAAACTACATGTCATCCAACTCATTAACATAATTTAAGGAGTGGCATGTGTAAGTGTACATTTATCTCTAAATGCATTCTAAATCATCCATGCAATGTGATAACAATAATCCACATGCCTTTCAAATCGTCCATACCATGTAATAGCAATAATCCACATGCCATCCAAATCGTCCATACCATGTAATAGCAATAATCCACATGCCATTCAATTTATCCATGCAATGTAGTGACAATGCCCATGAAACACCCACACAACTCTATGCCACAACCATGTCAACTCTACACCACGTCCATGTCTCGTTTTCGGAACACATCCAATGGAAGCTGAGTACCATGTCTCATTTTCGGAACACATCCGATGGAAGCTGAGTACCATGTCTCATTTTCGGAACATATCCGATGGAAACTAAGTACCATGCTTAGCATCACGTGCTCAACCCACACTATGCTTTCAATGTATCACACTATGCCAATATACCTTGATTCCACCATGTAATAACACAATCTCAGATAAACAATTTACTAACACATGGAGCATGCTTTTAAACAATGTATTCCACTTAAAGCAATCACAACGTCTGAATAACAAAACCTCTTCCACATGAATGTATACAATACATGATCAACGAAAATACATACTCAAGTCATGTGTTCACAATCTTAACAACTCCCTAAAAATATAAATCACATACAACCCAACACATAGAATAAATCATATCTCCATGGAGCAGCAAGAAGCACATAAGTAACATAAACAATCAACTCAAGGTTTCATTTTAAAGCAACATTCCTTATGTGATTTTTTGACATTAAACAAATAAATATATGATTCATTCAATCAACACGCAAATCATTCCTAAACTTAATTCTATTTCTTACTTAGCACAATATATCGTACCTGATAGGTTTGTCTCAACCCAAAGAAGTCGTACGTGCAGTGTAGTGAAGCAAACAGTAAAGATGTAGAAGGTCAGACCGTTTTCTCCTTGCCTGTCAGTGTCCCTAAAATTCATGAAATATAACTCAGTTCGTTTGCTACTTGAATTATGCTATTCATCAAATTTTATGTCTTTATTTTATAAGTTTCTATTTTGCCAAAATAGACTCTACCATTGAGTCCAGAACACCGAACAAAGTCGGTTTAGGTTTTTGCGGAATTTAATTTGGACCTTTGAGCTAAAAAGGGCAAAACGATCATTTTACACTTTTATGGGTCTTTACATCCCGAGACCTCTTTTTCATAAATTGGACTCCACGGTTGAGTCTAGAATGGTTGAAATAATAAAATTCCACTATTTGTTTACTTTATTCAAGGCTCGTTTGACTATGTTTTAACTCGGGGGCATTTTGGTAATTTTTCATGTCCCTACGGGTCTTTTATTTTTCAAAACCTCGTCTCATGTCACGGACCTCACCGTTTGTCTCAGGAGGTCCAAGATAGTTAGAACACATATATAACTTGTCTAATTTGGGCTCCGGGCCATTTAACTACTATTTAATTTTATTAAATTAATTTAATCAATTAAATAGAATTAAAATGTAATATATATATATATATTTATATATATATATATATATATATATTTTGGTCCATTAGGTCACAAGGATCTCAGTGGTCTAGTGGTTTGGTTGAGCCCCCCTCTTCCGTACGGTTCAGTGATCAATTCCCAAAGGGCGCAGAGCCCCCTTTTTACTTTTCAAAGGGTTCCAAAACCAAACGGCGGACAATCATAGAACTGGGATAGGCTATCCTTAAAATCAATTTCAATTTCCAATTTATTAAGCTTATAGCCAAACACCCCCAATCCCTGTTTTAACCTAGTTTATATGGCCCAACCCAGGAGGCCCAATGACTCTTAATTAAATTAGGCCCAATGATCCATTTAAATAAACAGGCCCAACACCTTTAAACAAGATAGGCCCAAACCAAAACAGGCCCAACTCAACCCAATTGCCCCTTTTTCCCTGCGACTTTCAGGTCATCTTCTCCGGTGACCTGGCCAGCGCCGGTCACCGGAAAATCGAGGTCACCCCACTGTTTCACACCTTTTTTGACGTCCAAACCTTCATCTTTTTATATGCATTTACTCCTAGCACATTTAGGAATCATTTAAAATGATTTTAGCCCATTTAATCCTTATGAAATGAAGAAGGGCAGTAGCTTCTGCCAACAAAAACCCAGATTTCGGCGACCCTGTTCCATGGTCTTTCTTCAGCGTTTTAAGCCCGAATTACACCTACTTGTTTTCTATATCTCCTAGGACTAGATCTAGATCATTTAAGTTAAGCTCCATGCACATAAAATATAAAAAAACGAAATGGGCATAAGCCTGTAACTAGCTTTTTCTCTCTTGCTTTTGAACTACTTAAGCCGATTCTTTTTGCATAATAACCCACATTGCATGCTCTGTAAGTCCCTAAAATTAAACCTAATGGTCATGCTTTTTAAAGGAAAGAAACAGAAGGTAGTGGTCTCACCTATTTTCTGAGCTTTTCGAGTGCAATCTCTCCCTTGCTCTTCAGTCCCAACTTCCGGTTTCAAGCTTCTAGATTTTCAAAATATCCCTCCCCTTTTCAGTCTCTATTCCCTCTCCTCAATTCTGTTTCTCTTTCTAACAACACACACATACACCTATACATAGTAAGTACGACTGCCCCTCTCTCTCTCTCTTATTTCTCTCTCTACTTTCCCTCTCTATTTTCCTGACCTCCCACTGTTCTAGTTTCTTCTTCTTTCGGCCCCTTTTCAAATGCATTAAATGCATTGATTGTGTGCATGGTTTTCTATGTATATATATATATATATATATATATATTCTCACATCACACAAGCCACACACACACTGCACGCCTACACTCACGGCTGTTCACATCAGCCCACACACACTCTACTGTGTACAGCACACATACACACAATCAGATTTATATATATATATATATACATAAATAATTATACATATGTATATGCAATGTTTTTAAGTATATATATATATATATATATATATATACACACACACACAACAGTTCATATACACATCACACACAACCAAATAATGATAATAATAATAATAACAATAAAAAAAATAAAAAAAATTCATTCAGAAAAATTCAAGTCATTACAGAAGATATGCATTCCAATCAGCACATTAAAATATAACAATTATGCTACAAAACAAGTATGGGCAGTGGCCTAGCATTAGGGGATCAACTCTAAGAAAGCCTATATAATGACCTGAAATTTTTTTTTTAAAATAAATTTTATTTATTTATTTATTATTATTATTATTATTTTGTTTGTTGTGCAAGGGATGTGTGTGTGATATTTATATGATATATAATATAATGAAAGCCCGATATCAAGGAACAAGATGAAAAGAAAACAAAAGGAAAAGTAGTAGAAAGAAAAAGTCAAATAATGTAGGCTATATGGTGTACGTATAGTGTGTGTCTTATGTATTCAAATATCAAAAGTAAAAAGGTAAAATAAAAAAGTCAAATATAGTGTGTTGAATGTGTGATGTGTGGTTATAATATATATTATAATATATACATATAATATAATAAGTGAGATAAGAAGCAAAAAAAGAAAAGAAAAGGGGAAGCAGAATTCTGTAGGAAAGAATTGATGAATTGAAGTATGAATATTATATATTATATCATTGAATTGTCTCAATGTAATTAATACAAAGAAAACATGAAGAGAAAGCAGCCGCAATTGTTGAAGGATAAGAATAGAAAGAAAAAGGGGGCGTCGACAAGTGAGGTGGGCATATGCTTTAATGTATATACATAATATATTATATATACCTAAAACGATCTAGTTGGATGAAAGGAAAGCAGGAAAAAGAAATGAGAAAAAGAAAAGAAAAAAATCAAGTAAAGCAGCGGCTGGAGATTAAGTTATATATATTGTGTTTGTGTACGGCGTAAAAGCAAGAAGTGAAAGAAAAGAGAAAATTGAAGGATAGAAAGGCGGTGCAGTAGCGCTGCAGCAGGGACTTTATATATATATAATATATGTGTCTTGGGTAGCGTACAAAAGGAGGAGGAGAAAGACATATGTTTACATATACTTGTGCGTGGCAGTGCAGGAGAAAATTTGAAAGAAAAAGTGGGAGAAACCGAGGGAGTAGGTAGGCGGTGCATGTTTAGGGTGTAGGCATATCAGTATGTATATTTATATATTTGTGTACGTGTGGCGGTGCAACAGGAGAAAACAAAGGGAAAGAAGAGAGAGTAGCCGACTGCAAGATAGAAAAGAAATTGGAACAGACCTGAGGGAAGAGAGAGATCGTGGAGTTGCTGGAACAGTAGCCGCTGGAGCAGTTTATGAGGGTGAAATTTCAGGCCGTTACATTCACGGGACAGGGGCATGTAGAGGGCCTGATAACATGACATGCGAGGGGCGGTGGGGATAGATCTAGCAGGCCTTATTGGCTGCTGGCTTGGAGAAATTCGTTGGGCCTGGGTGTGTAACCTGAGTTCTGTCCCAGTGCCCCTCGGATGCAGAATGGATCCTCGAGAGACTGCAGTTTGAGTTTTCTCAATTTCTTATCTACCGACCTGATCAATCTGAAATCAGGTATAGATCTTATTCCTTTGAAATTACAATCTCTAATGGAATTAAGTTTCTGTAGATTTAACAGTAGGGGCTTTATCCTTATTTTCTTCTATTTTGTTTAGATAAGTAAATTATTTCCTTCTAAAACTAGAAAGAAGTTTGACCTAGTTCAGTTGGATACTGTTTGAAGTTGCTTTTATTGGATTACTGTTGTGGATAAGTTATCTCCATGTAATTGGGTTTGACTTGAAGTTGGGCCCCCTACTGTTGAAACTATTCTGTTGGATTGTTTCTGTGATTTCCATGAATTGGTTCATTAACGGTAGAGTCACGCACACCAAGACTGGTTGTTTGCTTGGTGATTGTGAGAAGATACGGCTGAAGTCGTGTGGGGTTTTTATTTGAATAGAGATGAGGTTGTTTGGCTGTGAGCATAAGAAATTGAGATTAAATTGAAAACAAAAATTGGGATAACTTATCCATGAATTAGTGTCCTATCCAATGTTTAGATAACTTAATTTAGAATAATAAAAATCAAAAATTCTGATTTAACCCACGAATTTGAGAAATTGTGAAGTGATCCCAAACTTTTAGTTATTACAAAAAAAAATTGACCATAGAGTAAATATTAATTTAATTTATTAGTTAAATTAATTAAATAATGATGAATTGACCGAGACCTAAATTAAGTGAATAAATAATATTTTATTTATGTTTCGGACCTACTGAGATCAATGGTGATGTCCATGTCGTGAGACGGGATCTCAAAAATTTAGAAGATCGGTAGAGACCCCAAAATGACCAAAATGCTTCTATGTTAGAGAGTAGTCAAATGAATCGCGATTAAAATAAAAGAATAGTAGATTCTTATTCTTTCAAATGTTCTAAACTCAACGGTAAGGTCAGATTTACGAAAGGATGCCTCGAGAATCAGGAATTCGTGAAGTGCAAAATGACCATTTTGCCCATTTTGGTACAAATATCGAAACTGAATTCTGTGAAAGCCTAAACCGACTTTGTTAGGCATTCCGAACTCAATGGTAGAGTTTATTTTACCAAAATAAAAACTCATGAAATAAAGACACAAAATTTGATGAATAACATAATTCAAGTAGCAAATGAACTGAGTTGTATTTTATGATTTTAGGGACTCTGACTGCACAGGAGAGAACAGTCTGACCTCTGACATTCTCATCATTTAGTTCAGCTACACATCGGGCACGATTTCATAGGGTTGAGACCAACCCATCAAGTACGATATATTGTGCTAAGTAAGAAATATAATTAAGTTTACGAATGATTTGCATGTTGATTGAATTGATCATATATTTATTTGTTTAATGTCAGAAAATAACACAATGAATGTTGCTTTAAAAAGAAACCTTGAGTTGATTGTTTGTGTTACTTAGGTGTTTCTTGCTGTTCCATGGAGATATGATTTATTCTATGTGTTGGGTTGTACGTGATTTATATTTTTTTGGGAGTTGTTAAGATTGTGAACACATGACTTGAGTATGTATTTTCGTTGATCATGTATTGCATACATTCATGTGGAAAAGGTTTTGTTATTTAGATGCTGTGATTGCTTTAAGTGGAATACATTGTTTAGAAGCATGCTCCATGTGTTAGTAAATTATTTATCTGAGATTGTGTTATTGCATGGTGGAATCAAGGCATATTGGTATAGTGTGATGCATTGAAAGCATAGTGTGGGTTGAGCACGTGGTGCTAAGCATGGTACTCAGCTTCCATCGGATGTGTTCCGAAAACGAGATATGATACTCAGCTTCCATCGAATGTGTTCCGAAAACGAGACATGGTACTCAAGCTTCCATCGGATGTGTTCCAAAAACGAGACATTGCATGGTACTCAGCTTCCATCGGATGTGTTCCGAAAACGAGACATCGACATGGCATAGAGTTGGCATGGTTGTGACATAGAGTTGGCATGGTTGTGGCATAGAGTTGTGTGGGTGTTTCATGGGCATTGTCACTACATTGCATGGATAACTTGGATGACATGTGGATTATTGCTATTACATGGTATGGGTGATTTGGAAGGCATGTGGATTATTTTCATCACATTGCATGGATGACAATAATCCATGTAGAGACAAATGTACACTTGCACATGCCACGCCTTAAATTACATTAATAAGTTGGATGACATGTAGATTATTGCTAGTACGTTGTATGGATGATATTGAATGACATGTAGAAATAACTGTACACTTGCAATGACATGTAGAAATAACTGTACACTTGCACATGCCACGCCTTAAATTACATTAATAAGTTGGATGACATGTAGATTATTGCTAGTACGTTGTATGGAGGATATTGAATGACATGTAAAAATAACTGTACACTTGCACATGCCACGCCCTTAATTTTGTTTCTTTCATTAGCATTATATTGTACCAACAGTTGAGCTGACCTATTCGTGGGACAAACATTTCAGATGACACTCCCGGCACTTGAGACTTGAGGAAGTCTTGTAGAGTGGAGGAGATATGAACTTAGGAGGATATTTGGCCCGTTGGGGCATGTTTTGTGATGTAGGGCTTAAGCCCGAATGACATGTTGAATGTTTTGATTGACTGTGCTTTACATAAATGTACATTGAAGGAAATGAATGTAAGTTTGAGTTGAATCGGTTAGATTGTCCTTTATTTTATTTTCTTTTGGCTTCGTTACTCACGCCTTGGGTTCGCGGGAATTCGAGGCGTGACAGCCTAGCTAGGAAATAAGAAAAAAGCTAAACAACTAAAAACAAACCTTCATTAGTGCTATGCCATATGCTATACACAACACTAGTTTATTGAACTAAAACATTAAACATGAGCACTTGCATTTTAGGACATAGTCATGCACAATGTGAAAATACGCTATTCATCAGTCACCTTGGTTTTGAAGGAGTTGCATTTTGGTTTTGTTCAACTTAACCACAACTTCTTTTATGTCACATCTCTCATTTGGTGATTCTTTGCAATACTCCATGCCTAATTCCATGATGGCCAAAATAATACCTTGAGTGGTAGTCATTCCTCCTCGTGTTGTAAATAAACCACCATCCACAACCTCCATTAATTTGCTAGAAAGTGATGCACTGACCCATTGCCTCAAACTCAACTCTCTAGTAAACATTTCATCTGTCGGTTTCTTTCTTGTGAACATTTCCAACAACATTATTCCATAGCTATATATATCCCCCTTCATGGAAACTCTTCCTTCGGATCCATACTCTGTCAAACACTCGTGTTGTACAAAAAGCCAAGTGAAAATTCATAATCTTCATTATTCATTATATTTTGCTAAAATTAAATCATATATGAAAGATATGATCTCAAATTGTTTTATGGAAATTTTAGAGTAAAAAAAATAAAATTAGATAATGAAATTAGCCAAGGTTCTTTTGGATTGTCCAACTAAATATTTAAATCATAATCAATAAAATGAAAAGAGTTACCTGGCGCAATGTAGCCAATTGTACCTAAAGTTTTCGTTTGTGTTTCAGTTTTGTTTTGAGCCATGATTTTCGCAATGCCAAAGTCTCCCACATGAGCAACCATATCTTCATCTAAAAGAACATTGTTGGGCTTCAAATCACAATGGACCACAACCTCTAATTGACCATGATGGAGATATTCCAAGGCTAATGCAACATCAAACATAATGCTTACTCTTTGAAAGAGATCCAAGCAGTAGTTGTGAGAATATAACCACTTCTCAAGACTTCCATTAGACATGTATTGCAGAACCAAAGCTCTTAGCTCGGGATTAGAGCATGAACTTATGACTTTAACTAAATTCCTATGACGAATATTTCGCAACACTTTACACTCTTAAAAGCACCATCAAGTTCCAAATTCAGAATTTTTACAGCAACAATTATCCCATGTGCAAGTACTCGTTTGATTACAGAGGCAAAACTTCCTACTCCAAGCGAGTTGGCATCACAAAAATTATTTGTAGCATCAAGAAGCTCCTGATATGAGATCCTTCTGTGCTCAATGATAGGTTCCAAGTCAACTAAATTTGGGGTTTGTGTTTTACTTCCTCAATATTTGATCACAATATATGTAAAAGAAACGAGTACTATTGATACAATAACTGGAAGAATATATTTGAGAAAAATTTGTTTAATCTGCATCTTTTGGGAATTATAAATTTTGCATGTTGGAATTTGTAGAATTGACTGTCCACAAAGTGCTTCATTCCCCATAAAAGACTCAGCTGTAAAGTTAACAAAAGGGCCCCTATTCGGAATGTCTCCTGACAGCTTATTGTAAGAGAGATTCAAATATTTGAGAGATCTAAGTGCCTCCAAGGACTTCGAAATGGTGCCTGATATATTGTTGTAAGAGAGGTCTATAAATTCCAATCCTACCACGACACCAAATGATTCTGGAATGAACCCCTGAAATGAGTTTTGTGACAAATTGATTGCAGTAAGAATTTTGAAGGAGCCAATAAGAATACTTCCTTCAATATGGTTCCTAGATAAATCCATGTTGTTCATGACATTTGACATTCTCATTTGCAAAGACAGGTCTCCACCCAATTGAGATATTCTTTTTACCTCCTCTAATGTTTTGTCTTCCTCGAACCTTGATAAGTTGTTTTAAATTTTGTATTTGGAATGCATAGACTATGTTGCCTTCATTCGAATGTTTAGTTAACACATATAAGCTTGAAATGAATAGGCTAATTTTATTGATGCATGACACTTAGTCTCGGTTATATATAGACTAGGGTGGACGATGATGACCTCATTTTAAGATTATGGTATTAATGTCTTGTGGGTGGATATAGTACTTGAAGAAGATTGGATTATTGAGTTACATTGAGATACGGGCGATGTATTGATGCCATGGTGGTGAATTATTAGATGATTTCATGACTTGATTTGAGATTAGTAAGATGGTTAGCAAGTGTGTGAGAGACTTTGAGGTGTCTTTGTGAACAGTGAGAGCTCCCCTTTATTTTTGTTGTTGTATTGAGTTATTGAAGTAGGCCGTGAGGAATGGATGGATTTGAAAAGTTTGCACTGATGAACCAACATGTTAAGGATTTCGTTACGTGTTGTTCCATGAGGAGTGAGTCGTTACAGATGATATCAGAACCAGATCCCAGCAACGTAAGTGTGGTGCCGTTCCGAGGGATTACTCTCGCCAAGGGGCGGAGCCTTGACGGGGGAGTGAAAGAAGGATTAAAGTTATGTCCCACATTGCCTGGTTGAGGGGGAGGTGAGTGATCCATAGGTAAGGCTACACATCTCCGTGTTACAATGCATTTTGAATTGATCTTTTATTATTTTATCAAAGAGATGCATGATTTTAAATTTCGGGACGAAATTTCTTTAAAGAGGGAAGGATGTAAAGATTCGAAAATTTGGAATAAAATGTTTTTTTTAGAACGCTATGTAAATGTCTTTAATTCCTAATTAATTTAAATTTTAAAAAAATAAAATAAAATAAATAATAATAATAATAATAATAATAATAATAATAATAAAATGACAAGACGCGAACGGGCACCCAGAGACGGCAAAACAAATAATACTGATATTGAGCTGGCTTTATGCCAACTTTATTGACATTCATAATTAACATATGAAAAATAAAATAAATAAAATAAAATAAAAGTAGGCATAATAGTATATATATGAGAAAGAAAATGTAAAGTATGGTGTATATATACATGTGTGTGTGTGTGTGGTGGGAAAGTGAATAAAAGAGGAAAAAAAAAAATAGAAGTGAAGGAAGGGGCGTGCAAGTCTCGGGTGAGGGAGAACGGCAGAATAGGGGAAAAGAAAAGGAGAGAAAAGGGAGAGAAAAAGAAAACGGAGTTGCGAGCAGCGGTGGTCGCGAGGGGGGGATCTTGTCAATGGCCATCTCGTTCGCGTGTCCAAGCTCGAGTCGGAGACGGGGGATCGAGGTAGGGGGCGATCGATCTGTCATTCGGTTCGTCCCTGAATCTTGATGTCCTCAAGCTCGATTTCCAGTCTGATGATCGCAACTTTGTTAGATCTCGGGGCTGGAATTTTTGCGGCTAAATGGGCCCGTCGAAGGATGATGAGCTGGTCGGGATTAGGGACCCAGCCGTGTTTGGAGAGGTATGTATATATATATATATATATATATTTGTTGTGGTTGTGTGTGGATGTCACGGGTGAAGCGGTGCAAGGGAGACGGAAGTGCAGTGAACCGGGGTGTTGCACGTAGGCCATTTGTATGTATTGATTGTTGGTTTGATTTGGATTGGGGAGGAAGGAAATGGTAGTAACAATATTGGCTGGACCGAAGGTTGTACAGTGGTCCGATTACGGCTGGGCAATGGAAATTAGAGGAAATTTCCTACCATTTGAATGGGTTGGTTGCTGCAGATTTTTAGGGGGATGTACGTAGATATATGTGTGTATTGGTGTAGTGTTGGAGTAGGGATGTTGCGGCAGGGGCTGTTCATGGAGATTTTCCTGAACAGTTGGTTTTGAGGGAAGCAGCAGTTGGCGAAATCCCTTGTTCTGATCAAGACAGATGGGTTTCGCGATGGTCGACAGAGGATGATGGCACGGTTGTATTGGCATGGATGGAGCTGAACTTGAGATTGAATTTGAGCAGTAATCAGAGCTGCTGATTTGGGAAAACGTTGCACCGTAATCTGATTCGAACAGGGGTGGGTGAATGTATACGCGTGTGTGCGTGTTGGTGTAGCAGCGTAGCGGTGCGGAACAGGAAAATGGGTTACGATGGCTATCATGGATGTTGAGGGTTCGTATTGGTAGATGTTGCGGCTGTTGGGTGGTGATTGAATTTGTGGATGTATTGATGGCAGTGTAAGGAAGGTTACAACAGCTTGGGTTGGGGAATAGAATTGATGTCTTGTAATTGTGAATGTCTTGGTTGATGTGTGTGTGTGGCTGTTTGGGTTTGAAGCAGAGCAGGAGATTGAGTAGGTTAGATGTTACAGTTGTAGCTCGGAATCGTGAATGGCTACGGCTAGGGGAGTTGTGGTACGGGGCGGTGTTTATGTGTACGTATGTATGTAGCGATTGAACTTGTGGAATGGTTCAGGTGTAGATCGGAAATTGAGAATCAAATTGGAGTTATGTTAGGGGCAAAATCACGTTGGGTCAGGAGATGCTGTTTTTGTATAGCTTGTTGGTTTGTGATTGTTGTGATGAATTGAAAGGTTTAAGTGTGAGTGATGCTTGGTGTTGGATGGTTTGAGCCCCAAATTTCAAATAGTTGGTGAATGTGAGTACTACAGGAGTGCTGCAACACCTGTTGATCATGATGGACTGAGTTGAATGTGAGATGTATTTTATGTTTCTATATGTATTGATGGGAAATGATGCATGTCTAGTCAATTCCGTTGAGATTACTCCTTACTTTATTTCCTTCTTGTCTTGTAGAAAATTTGTATATTGTGGAAAGAGAAAAAAATGGAGATGATATTGGTATAGTGTAATGAATTGGGAGTCGATGATTCTTAAGTTTAAGTGTAGCTGTATATATGATGGATTGTATAATTAGACGATGCACATTTAAATTCTGTGAGATTTGTGGCCATCGAGTGAGAATGGATTGTGATGTGTTTGTATATATATGATGCATTGTGATTATCAGGGGGAAAAAGGCTCGAAAAGCAAAGGAGGTTCTGCCGAAATTTTAAGAAAATTAAAGAACTCTATTTAATTTGTCGTAAATTCGTAAATCTATTTAATTATCTTTTATTTTATTTACTTTCTGTTCGTCAGTCGCACCTTGGGTTTCAGTCAGAAATTCGGGGCGTGACAGTCATGTAGATATAACTGTAGACTTGCACATGCCACGCCTTAGATTATGTTAACGAGTTGGATGGCATGTAGATTATTGCTAGTACGTTGTATGGATGATATTGAATGACATGTAGAAATAACTGTACACTTGCACATGCCACGCCCTTAATTTTGTTTCTTGCATTAGCATTATATTGTACCAGCAGTTGAGCTGACCCATTCGTGGGACAAACATTTCAGATGACACTCCAACTGTGCGAGACTTAGAGATGCTTTGATTGAGGATTATATTTGGCCTATAGGGCGTATTTAATATTGTACAAGGGCATAAACCCTAGACTATTTCCTGTCATTGTATGTTGTGAACTAATGGACAAGACTTTATGTATTGTATCAGAATGGTGGATTAAATTAGTGTTGAACTGTACTTGATTGTCCTTTATTTCTTTATTATTTTATTTTTCTTTTGTCTCGTCAGTCGCGCCTCAGGTTCGTTAGAATTCGGGGCGTGACAGCGAAGATTCCCTATGCAATCAGGGATTGGGCCAAGTAGATTATTACCTTGAAGAAACAAAATGCCCAATCTCGAAAGATGACAAATCTCATCGGGAATAAGTCCTTCAATCTTGTTACCATCAAGATATAGCCTTTGCAAACTCTCTAATCCTCCAATTGATGATGGGATGGATCCATTTGCATTGTTGTTACTCAGTTGTAAAAAATTCAAGTTCTTTAAAAAACCAATTTCTCTAGGAATGGGGCCCCTTATTTGACATCCAGATGCAACAAAAGCTTGAAGGGAACTCTAAAGATTTCCAATTGTATTTGGTAAGATACCATCCATTGGATTATTCCCAAAAGCCAATACCTCCAACAATTTGCACCGAGTCAAAGCAGTGAGAAAACTAAGTTCAGAACTTTCATTTTCTGTTGTTAGGTGATTGTCTACAATAGAGAGTATTCTAAGGAGTTGTAAGTTACCTAGGCTAGTAGGTACTGGCCCAGTAAATAAGTTGTAAGCCAAGAATAGCCCAGAGAGTTTAGAAGAGTTAGATAGATACGATGGGATATGTCCACCTAACCGATTGACTCCTAGATCTAGTAGTTCGAGATTAGGAAGCCAAAAGCATGTTGGTAGATTTCCATCTAGGGAATTGTAACCCATGTATATTTTTTGCAAAGAGGAGATGTTAAATATTTGCTCCGGTATAATCCCAGTAAGATTGTTATCACCAAAGCTTAACATCCTCAAATTTGAAAGTCGTGCAAGCTCAGGAGGAATCTGCCCTCGTATGTAAGTCTCAGCTATCGCAAGCTCCAATAAACTAGAAATGTTACCGAGGGAAGGTGGAAGTGTACCTTCAAAGTTGTTGCTATTTAGATATAAAAGCTCAAGCTTACGTAGACTCCCAATATCTCTTGGTATACTTCCCTCGAATTTGTTGAATGAAAGAGACGATATTCTGAGCTCGCTACAATTTGACAGCAAGGACGGAATTTGGCCCCCAAGAAGGTTCTCAGAAAGATGAAGTGCTTCAAATCTAGGGCAAAGTTGGCAGATATCCATAGGAAGGCTACCAGAGATGCTATTATTTGTGAGACCAAGCACACGAAAAGAAGAGATATTAAAGATAGTCCTTGGAATTGAACCTGATATGACATTGTCTTGAAGTGCAAAAAATCGCAACGTTGATAAGTTGCCTAGGGAGGATGGGATAGTACCCATGAAATTATTGCTGCGCAGATCAAGGATGCGGAGCTCTGGTAGTGTACCCAACTCTTCTGATATGCCTCCGTTGAAAGTATTGCACCTAAGTGACAGGAATTCAAGCTTTCGGCAGTGGAACAAAGTCAGCGGTATAACTCCTTCCATTTTGTTGTCTTGTAAAATGAGTACTTTCAAGCGACCCAAACGGCCAATTTCATTGGTTAGAGAACCATGGAAACTGTTGTTACGAAGATCTAAAGCCACAAGGAAGGAGAGATTACCAACATGAGGAGAGATGGTGCCTTGGAGACCCATGTAGCTTAGGTTTAAAGCTGTGACCTTTTGTCTGCGTCGACTACATGAGACCCCAACCCAGTTGCAAAAGCTGGTCGTGGTGGTCCAGTTGCTATCCAATAAATTGTTGGGTTCAATTTTGATTTCATTCTTGATGGCAAGGAGAGCCGATTGGTCTGTCAAGTTTGAGAGAGAAAAGGCCAAACAAACCATGCATGACTGCACTACCAGCACTCCTAACAGCAACTCCATACAAAACCTCTGCTGAAAATAGTTCAGAGCGAGAGAGAGAGAGAGAGAGAGAGAGAGAGAGAGAGAGAGAGAGAGAGGTGGGGTGGGGTGGGGTGGGGTGGGGTGGGGTGGGGGAGAGATAGCTTGAATTTCTACACACACAGAAAAGTGTAAATGTTTGCTTGGAGGGCTTCATCTTCAGTCCATTTCAGCCAAATAAAAAACAAGAACTTGCCAGTACAGTAATTGTGAAAGGGAAATGACAGAACAATGATGGCTGCACATGTGATTGAGACTTGACTCAATGATCCTAGTCTAACCTTTCGTGCACATTTTTTAAGTCACAAATTACTCTGTATTTCTTTTCAGGGAAAAAATGACCCTAACCTAACCTTTTGTGCACGTTTTCTAACCCATAAACTACTCTGTATATCTTTTCATGGAAAAGAAGTCTTCTAGTAATTCGGTGATCGGATTTTTAAGATTTTATTAATGTATAATAAAAGGAATTAATAAAATCGTATAAACTCGATTTTCACAAATCACTTTATCAAATTTCATAAATAATCATTCAAAAACCATGTAATAAAATGATCTCAATCATGTAAAGTCTTGAGATAAATTATTTTTAATAGATTTAGTATAATAAAATGACATTATATTAATTTAATAATATCCTATTATATATAATATGAACATAATATATTATTAAAAAAAAATACATTATCAAAAATCTTCCAATGGGATCAAGTCCTCCATCCATTATTTCATTGTTTAAAAGTCATTGCAGCAAATATTCTCAGACTTCAAATCCTTCCTTTACCAAAATAGAATTTATTATTCTCATTATTCTGATGTGTCTATCTTTCTATTAAACTTTATTTGCCAAAATGCATGATATTTTTGTTTCCAGTTGAATTTATCCTAAATATTTTATTGATTTTTGAATTAGTTCCAAAGATCCAAAATATTATCAATAATTCCTACATATTTTTTCAAAAATTTTAAATTATTTTTAATAATTAAAAAAATAAAAATTTGAACTCTTGTTTTAAAATTTTTTAAGGCATATAATTCTTACTCAAAAAGCTCTCTTTATTTCAATAATTCAGCTTTAGTGTTTCTTGGTTGGAAGAAGACCTGGTTGTAGGACCTAAAAATTACTCTGATACCAAATTGTTGAACCAAAAAAAAGAAAAAAAAAAAAGAGAAAAAGTAAAGTGAACAAACTAATATATTTTATTGAAGAAAACTTACACACTATTATTATTTCGGCAATCTCTTACGGCTATCACACAGTTCTCTAATTCTATTGGCCACCACTCTATTATTTTTGTGGTACACAACTCAATGTGACAAAGACCCACATATATATAACATTGACTTTAAGTCCTATATTGATTAGGACATCTAAATATTAGTCCAAATTAAGAGTATATCTTATTTAATTATAATGAGAAAACTAACTCTCATTAAAATATTAATCCAACTACAATTAAGACTACATAAAAAGACTCTAAATATTATTAAAATTTAATAAATCAAATTAAAAAAACTTTCTAAAATTTATATGCTTGATTTAATTGGCCAACACTGGTTATGCCATGCACTTGCAAGATAAGACTGTTGGAAAAATGGTTTTTTGAGCATTTAAATTAGCCATCTTTGAGCTAAAATTAAAGTGGGTCCCACAAATTAAATTGAGTGGGTCCACATGGGAATGTGTTCTCCTCCATGAGGAGATGAAGATTATATATTGGGTTGCTCAAAACCATTAAGGAGTGAATGAGAAATTGCCTCCAAACATCACCACTTGAAATTGGTAACTAAAGCTTAAAGCTTGTGCAAAAACTTGTGTCCCACATAGGATGGGAACAAGACTTTTAAAGAGTATATATACACCTACCTTGGAGTGAGGTTTGGGCCCCAAGGGGCACCCCAGTTTTGTGGAAGGGGGAGGACCTAGCACATGCTTGGTTCACCACACGCGCGCGCCGCCGCCGCCGCCCCGCCCCGCACCGAACCGGGCCGGGCTCGGATTCTGGGTTCTGGGCTTAGGCTTGCTGTGTATATATCTTTTTGGAGAAAATTTATTGAAAATTTTCCAAACCAGAAACGCAATCGTTTTAAGCATGCGTGTGGTTACCGTTGGGAGTCTAAAACGCCGTCGTTCTGCGATCGCGTTGGTTTGACTGAACAGTCATCTTCCTTGTGTCTGTTCGCCATGAACAGACACGACTGAACCTTCATGACTGTACCAAACAGTCATGAAGAAGCCTATAAATACCGACACCCTCATTGCATATTCATTCATTCAGAATATATTTTCTGTGCATCAATTTGAGAGAGAGTCAAATACTGTTGGTTCGACAGACTCACAGTTTGAAGTGCTGCTTCTGTGAGAGTTAGATCATTGTATCTTGGGAGGCAATCGTCCAAAATCGTGAGCACCATAGCGAGGGCGAAAATTGTCTTAAGGACATAGTGATAATCACTAGCCTTAATCAAATACAGATTTCTGTTCTTCTTCTATTTTGTATGTTCTTATTTTCTGTTCTGTCAATTTTGCTTTTAATTTCTGTTACTGATTTCTGTTATAGATTTATCAAAACAGTATAGTGTTTTCCATCATAACTATATATATATATATATATTTATATATATTTTATAGATTCTATTTCAAACTGATATATATATATATATATATATATATATATATATATATATACTGGACTAACAATCTTAAGACAACTTTTTTTTTTTCGTTACAGTATATATATCAGTTTTACAGTTTCAGTTTTTTCAAAATCAAGTCATATATTAGTTCTTTACTGTTCTGATTTTTTCAGAACTTGAAATTTACAAACTGGTATACTGATATACTGTTCTGAATATTACTCAACTTGAAATTTTCAAACTGGTATACTGTTCTGATTTTCAGAAATTGAAACATATCAGTTTTATACATCAGTTGAAATATCAAATTTACAAATTCACAAATTGAAATCTATCAGTTTTATATATCATATTCACAGAACTTGATATTCAGAAATTAAATACCCTTCTGTTTTATACAGAAATTTTATATCTATTGCCTTTATTTATTCAGAATTTGTTTCTGAATTTTTGACTGAATTTGAGTATTCTGTACTATTTACAGTTTTTTTTCTTAATGGCAACTGATACTACCCCTGCCCCTACTACTACTGTGGTGACACCTGTTATGTCATCTGCTCCCATGGTCGGATCTGTGCCCGTGAACCATGGAGAAAAGCCCGAGAAATTCAATGGGTCTGATTTCAAAAGATGGCAACAAAAGATGTTATTTTATCTTACCACCCTGAATTTGGCTCGGTTCCTTCGAGAAGATGCACCTGCTTTGAGGGAAAATGAGACGGATAGGCAAGTGGTTGCTGCCGTGGAGGCATGGAAGCATGCAGATTTCCTCTGTCGGAATTATGTCTTTAATGGGTTAGACAACTCATTATATAATGTGTATTGTACCATCAAGACTGCAAGGGAATTGTGGGATTCACTTGACAGAAAGTACAAGACTGAGGATGCCGGAATGAAGAAATTTGTTGTCGGCAGATTCTTGGACTACAAGATGGTTGATTCCAAAACAATCATCAATCAAGTTCAAGACTTGCAAGTCATCCTACATGAGATTCATGCAGAAGGAATGTCTTTAAGTGAATCATTCCAAGTGGCTACAATTATTGAAAAATTGCCACCATTATGGAAGGAATTCAAGAACTACCTTAAGCATAAGTGCAAGGAAATGAAACTTGAAGACTTGATTGTCCGATTGAGAATTGAGGAAGACAACCGTGCATCTGAAAAGAAGGCAGGCAAGTCCATCATGGAATCCAAGGCCAATGTTGTGGAACAAGGGCAGACCTCTCACAATAATAAGAAGAGGAAGCATAATGGCAATGGTCCCAAGCAAGGTGCACATAAGAAGTTTTAAGGCAAGTGCTATGTGTGCAACAAACAAAGGCACCGTGCCAAAGATTGCCACAGCCGCAAGGACCAAGGAAACCCAAAGAAGAAACGCCCTCAAGCCAATGTGACTGAAGTGGACGGCCTGTCAGATAATGTCTCAAACATGAATCTCTCAGCCGTAGTTTCCGAAGTGAACTTCATTGGCAGCAATACCAAGGAATGATGGGTAGACACAGGGGCTACTCGTCATGTTTGTTCAGACAAGAAGATGTTCTCATCATATCATAGCATAGATAATGGAGAACAACTCTTTATGGGCAACTCCTCTTCTTCCAAGGTTGAAAGCCAAGGGAAGGTGGTATTGAAGATGACATCGGGTAAGGAACTTACTCTCAATGATGTGCTGCATGTACCAGAGATTTGAAAGAATCTAGTGTCTGGATCATTGTTGAGTAAGAAGGGCTTCAAGTTGGTGTTTGTCTCAGACAAGTTTATCCTCACCAAAAATGGGATGTATATGGGGAATGGGTATATGAGCAATGGGCTTTTCAAGATGAATGTGATGACCATTGTACCTCCAATTAAGAATAATAATAATAAGAACACATCTTCTGCTTATATGCTTGAGTCTTCAAATGTGTGGCATGGTAGACTAGAACATGTTAATTTTGATACATTGCGTAGATTAATTAATATGGAATGTTTGCCTAAATTTGAAATAGATCCAAATCATAAATGTGAGATTTGTGTGGAATCTAAACTTACAAGAACTTCTTTTCAATCAATTGAAAGAAGTAGTGAACCTCTAGAATTAATACACTCAGATATTTGTGATCTGAAATTTATTCTAACTAGAGGTGGTAAGAAATATTTTCTTACATTCATTGATGATTGCACAAGATACTGTTATGTTTACTTATTGAGAAGTAAAGATGAGGCATTAGAAATGTTTAAACATTTCAAGAATGAGGTTGAGAACCAACTTGATAGAAAATTCAAGGTGATAAGAAGTGATAGAGGTGGTGAATATGAAGCACCTTTTGGTGAGTTTTGTTCACAACATGGTATCATACACCAAACAACTGCACCCTATTCACCTCAACAAAATGGGGTTGCTGAACGAAAGAATAGAACTTTAAAAGAAATGATGAATGCATTACTATTAAGTTCTGGACTACCTCAGAATTTGTGGGGGGAAGCAATTCTTTTCGCAAATTATATTCTCAACCGAATACTTCAGAAGAAAACCAATAAATCCCCCTACGAGCTGTGGAAAGGTCGAAGACCTTCTTACAAATATTTAAAAGTGTGGGGGTGTTTGGCTAAAGTGGCAGTACCTATACCAAAAAAGGTTAAAATAGGACCAAAAATAGTTGATTGTGTTTTCATTGGGTATGCTCATAATAGTAGTGCATATCGCTTTCTGATTCATAAATCAGAAATTCCTGATATGCATGTCAATACTATTATCGAGTCAAGGAATGCATCTTTCTTTGAAAATGTATTTCCATACAAATCCACACAGGAGGCGAACTCAAGCAAAAGAACTCATGATACTGCAATAAGCAGTAGTCAAGGCCAACAAGATGATGATGAACCTAGACGCAGCAAAAGAGCTAGAACATAAAAATCTTTTGGTCCAGATTTTCTAACGTATTTGTTAGAAGATGAGCCTCAAAGCTTTAAAGAAGCAATGTCGAGCCCTGAAGCTCCATATTGGAAAGAGGCTATTAACGATGAAGTAGAATCCATTCTGCAAAATCATACGTGGGAACTAGTGGATCTTCCACCAGGTTCAAAACCTCTTGGATATAAATGGATATTCAAGAAGAAAATGAAAGCAGATGGATCTATCGATAAATATAAGGCCAGACTGGTTATCAAAGGTTACAAGCAAAAGGAAGGCTTGGACTATTTTGATACATATTCACCAGTTACAAGAATATCATCCATTCGAATGTTAATAGCTATTGCAGCTATACACAATCTTGAGATACATCAAATGGATGTAAAGACAACTTTCTTAAATGGTGATTTGGATGAAGAAATATACATGGAACAACCCGAAGGGTTTATTGTTCCAGGTCAAGAAAAGAAAGTTTATCGACTTGTTAAATCCCTTTATGGATTAAAACAAGCACCAAAGCAGTGGCATGAGAAATTTGATAGTGTAATGATGTCAAATGGGTTCAAAATCAACGAGTGTGACAAATGTGTATATGTCAAAAACACCGAACATGGTTGTGTCATTATTTGTCTCTATGTTGATGATATGCTCATTATGGGTAGTAATAATGAAGTCATTAAAGCTACCAAGAAAATGTTAAACAATAAGTTTGACATAGAGGACTTAGGTGTTGCCGATGTTATACTTGGGATAAAGATTTCTAGAACATCAGATGGACTAATATTATCTCAATCACATTACATTGAGAAAATTCTTAAGAAATTTAAACAAGATGATAGTAGTCCAGCGAGAACACCTGTAGATGTAAGTCTACATTTATCCAAGAATAATGGCAAAAGCATATCACAACTAGAATATGCACAAATAATTGGCAGCCTAATGTATGTCATGAATTGTACCCGTCCAGACATAGCTTACGCTGTCAGTAAATTGAGTAGATATACAAGTAATCCAGGTCCAAACCATTGGAAAGCAATAGTTAGGGTTTTGAGGTATCTGAAATACACCCAAAACTTTGGATTACACTACTCAAAATATCTAGGAGTACTTGAAGGATATTGTGACGCAAATTGGATATCCGACACCAAAGACTCGAAGTCCACAAGTGGCTATCTGTTTACACTTGGTGGTGGAGCGGTGTCGTGGAAATCTTCTAAGCAAATGTGCATTGCTCGATCCACGATGGAATCTGAGTTTATTGCACTAGATAAAGCTGGGGAAGAAGCCGAGTGGCTTCGTCACTTCCTAGAAGATATTCCAATATGGCCAAAACCTGTGCCCGCTATCTGTATTCATTGCGATAGTCAATCAGCGATTGGTAGGGCACAGAGTCATATGTATAACGGTAAGTCTCGACATATTCGTCGAAGACATAATACTGTGAAACAACTTCTCTCAAATGATATTATGACCATTGAATACATAAGGTCAAAAGATAACATTGCGGATCCGTTAACTAAAGGTTTGACCAGAGAGCAAGTAAGTAAATCATCGAGGGGAATGGGTTTAAAACCTATACACTAAAGAGTCTCCATAATGGCAACCCAACCTAGCTGACTGGAGATCCCAAGATCTAGGTTCAAAGGGACAACCGAATTGTGTGTGACTCATTGAGATCACTATGGAGATCAAATCTCCTACTCATTCCTATGATCAGAATAGTGATGCCTGTAGCGTTGAACAGGATAAGCTAAGCTTTTAATGATTCTTATATCTTGTTAAAGACAAGTGGGGTATAGTAGAATACTCTTCATAAGAAGTCACCTCTGTGAGTGTGAACTGGGCCGGTTCTATGAGAATGATAATGGCTAAATTCTCTAGGAGCACTCATGATACCAGGAATTGTTCAGGGCCAAAATGAACACAATCGTGAGAACCAACTGTGTTAGGAAAAATTCTGTGTGAATGCTATTGTCTTGGTTTACACAAACGATTGAACAGTTCAAGACATCATGTTCACTGATCAATCAGTAACCCCTATAGCATTTCACAAGGGAAGGTTCAAGGCCACAAGCTACCTTCCTCTATGCAGAAAATTTTCAACTGAACTCTCTTTTAGTGTCTACATGTCATTTGCATTACTTTCAGTCAATTTCATTCATGTGGGGGATTGTTGGAAAAATGGTTTTTTGAGCATTTAAATTAGCCATCTTTGAGCTAAAATTAAAGTGGGTCCCACAAATTAAATTGAGTGGGTCCACATGGGAATGTGTTCTCCTCCATGAGGAGATGAAGATTATATATTGGGTTGCTCAAAACCATTAAGGAGTGAATGAGAAATTGCCTCCAAACATCACCACTTGAAATTGGTAACTAAAGCTTAAAGCTTGTGCAAAAGCTTGTGTCCCACATAGGATGGGAACAAGACTTTTAAAGAGTATATATACAACTACCTTGGAGTGGGGTTTGGGCCCCAAGGGGCACCCCAGTTTTGTGGAAGGGGGAGGACCTAGCACATGCTTGGTTCACCACACGCGCACGCCGCCGCTGCCGCCCCGCCCCGCACCGCACCGAACTGGGCCGGGCTCGGGTTCTGGGTTTTGGGCTTAGGCTTGCTGTGTATATATCTTTTTGGAGAAAATTTATTGAAAATTTTCCAAACCAGAAACACAGTCGTTTTAAGCATGCGTTTAAGTTACCATTGGGATTCCAAAACGCAGTCGTTTTGCGACATGCGTGTGGTTACCGTTGGGAGTCCAAAACGCCGTCATTCTGCGATCGCGTTGGTTTGACTGAACAATCATCTTCCCTGTGTCTGTTCGCCATAAACAGACACGACTGAACCTTCATGACTGTACCAAACAGTCATGAAGAAGCCTATAAATACCCACACTCTCATTGCATATTCATTCATTCAGAATATATTTTTTGTGCGTCAATTTGAGAGAGAGTCAAATACTGTTGGTTCGACAGACTCATAGTTTGAAGTGCTGCTTCTGTGAGAGTTAGATCATTGTATCCTGGGAGGCAATCGTCCAAAATCGTGAGCACCATAGCAAGGGCGAAAATTGTCTTAAGGACATAGTGATAATCACTAACCTTGATCAAATACAGATTTCTGTTCTTCTTCTATTTGTAAGTTCTTATTTTCTGTTCTGTCAATTCTACTTTTAATTTCTGTTACTGATTTCTGTTATAGATTTATCAAAACAGTACACTGTTTTCCATCATAACTATATATATATATATATTTATATATATTTTATAGATTCTATTTCAAACTGATATATATATATATATATATACTGGACTAACAAAGACAAGAGCACTGGCAATTTTCGGTGTGCAGTCAAACACTACTCTACTTCATTTGATGGAAAATCTAACAAAGATTCTTATGAAAAGTGATCGAATCATTCGAGAGAGGTCTATAATATACATAATTGTACAGACATGAGTGTACATATATTTATATGCATTTATTTTTTAATTTAATAATAAATGATCTAATAAAATTTCATTAAAAATGTATTAACTTTTAAGTATTGAAATTATTAATTGGCAAAGAGAGATGAAAGATCCCAATGCTTCATCAGCGCCTATCATGCTAGTGCGGTCGAGACACAATGAATGGCTTAGAAGCTGCCATTCACATAGCTATATTACTTCAAAGTTTGCTTTAATCGTCCTATATTATGAAAGATTTCTACATATTTTTGAAAAAAACTAAATTATTCTGAGTAATTATAAATTAAGAGTGCACTCATGTTTTTTATTTATTTTTACTCATCGTTTTCATTACTCAAATTAATTTTTCTTTATCAACTTTTTTTTTTAACTTTTTAAATATGTTTTTCATTTTATATAAAAAAGGTAAATAACTTATATATATATATATATATATTGATCAAGAAGGTTTTAATGAATATTTATTTAAAGATAAAAAAACAAAAGGTCAAAATTGAAAAAAAAAAAAAAGGCAAAAAGTAAAAGGGGCACTTTTTTATTTAAAAAAAAATAAAAATAAAAATAAACAGAATGAGAGATAATTGTAGTTTATCAATAAAAATAGGAAAATATTGTTATTTCAAAAATGTCAGGAAAAGTTTTTGTAGTTATTAAAAATTTTAGGAAAAATTAGTTTAATTTATTATTTATTTTATATATATATATATTGTTTATATTTTGTTGCGTTTGATCAAATAAACTGTTTCCTGGCTTTTCAACCGGACTGTTCTCTAATTCTGTTTTAATTAGAATCTGCTCTCTGATTTTTTGACAAAATCAGACTAATTTTGGAAAGTTTGTTTTATACAAACAATTTTTGGAATAATTCTACCCAGTTATACTTCTCTAGTAACATATACTTACATGTTGAATTTGAGATATGCATTACTTCCTTAATGATGCGACAATAATGGCTTCAACTTTTAATGTATTGCCATCGAGCTACTTGTTTTTTTTTTTGGTAAAAATCATTTCAATTTCAAACCTAATTTCTTGACAAGTGCCACAATAGCATACTTAGACAGAATTAACAACTTTTAACCATTTAGTTAAAATTAAAGTGTCTAATATTTTTTGAGGGGAATGAGACTTTGAAACCCATAATCTCCTCCTAATGAGTAGGACATGGTGACTAACTAGACTAATCCCAATTAGTTAACTTTTGAAATGAATTATTAACATATAAATTGAAGAGAGAAATTAGACAACAGATTGAACTCAAATTTTCCTCACAAAATGTCATTAAAAATCTATTTTTAGTAATATTTTGGGAAAATAGCACTAACACTACATAATAACTACAATTACTCAATTACCAAAAGAAAAAAAAAACTACAATTACCCAAGTGACAGTGTTTATCATATATTTTTGATTGTCATGTGAGAAAATTTCTTTAATATGTTTGTTGCATAATGAAACAGACAAAAGAAATGAAGCAACCATGGCCTATACTTCTTTTTCTTTCTTCCATACACTCTTCCTCTACTTATTCTTTCTTCGTTTTCCTTTTTTCAAGTGAGATTTGAATCTAAACATCCATCATCAGCCCCACCCTTTACTACCAAAGCCGATACCCAGTGTTTGGCATTTTAATTCCCAGGTGCTGAGAATTTGACAACAATTTAAGCAATCAATCTGCATGAGATTTACTAACTTATTAATAGATAGGCAGGGGTCTAATCCATAGAGATACGATCCTTAGCAACCTTTTTTTTTATTAAAGAAGTTGGTTAATAATTTAGACTCTTTTGTAATAACTACTTGTGTAGATAAGATAAAGAGTAATTAATTGTAACTTAAATTGATGTGTCATCTTAGCCACTTTAAGTCTCCTAATGCAGACATGCTCACAAACCAATCATTTTGTTTCTTACTATTAAAAGTATAGTATAAATATATTAGGGTTAGTTATATTATTGTGATATTAGGGTTAGTCGTTTTAGTATTTGTTTCCTTCTCCATATAGAACTCTCATATACTCTCCTATATATAGAGGCCTATTGTGTAAGTTATTTATCAAGTCATCTAATACAATGTAATCCTTAGGGTTTTTTCATTCTCTCTCTTTTCACTTTCTTCTTTTTTATTATTATTTTTCTTTAATTTTAACATGGTATCAGAGCCACAATTCCGAATCATTCTGTTTCCGTTTCTAATTCGTGTTCTTCTTGTTTTGGCAAGTCTTTGGTGAGATCTATCTTCCTATTGCCCCACTGGAATCAAGGCACTCTGTATGCTATCAACACTATTGTAGTTAGAACATCAATCTGAGAATATCAGTTTTGAATACTCATGTGCATCAATCTATTGCAAGTTGGAACATCAATCTTAGGTTGGTGTAGGCTCCTTCTTCCTTGATCGGTGATAATGGTGGAGAATCTTGCGATGATGATATCACAAAGTATTTTTTTGTAACTATTTTGTGAAGCTTCTTTTGATTTCATTGAGCTTATTTCAATACGTGTGTCTTTCGTTGTGTGTTCGGTTATTACAGTCTTGTTCACGTGTCTCTTTTATTCAGGGCAAATTTGCAACACATAAGCCTATATTTGCTGCATGTTCTGCCATGATAGTCATTGCACGCATTCTCCTATTTTTTGTGCGTTGTACAATACATACTGAATCGTTGCTCTATCATCTCTCACGCATGTGAGGTCTTTATAGTGAAGTTAGTCATCTCTTCAGTTATGTGTTAGTTCGTCAACTCTCAGCTCTCACTCATGTGAGGTTTTTAGTGACTTTCACCCTCTTGTGTGTTCTTTATCTTCAGTTATATACGTGTTAGCTAGTTCGTCAACTCTCACTCTTGTGAGGTTTATATAGTGACGTCCGCCCTCATGCGTGTTCAATTTCAACAGATATATGTATTCCATGTAAGCTCTCACATGATGTTGTGAGATCCTATCAGTTACGTGTCAGCCCAGAGAAGTAATTAGCATCTTAAATTCATGTCTGCAATCACACCTATTTTGTCATGTGTCTAGCTTCATTAACAAAGGCTTCTTCACATATGTTCCATCAAATATCTTGCAGTTCTTATCCATGTTTTGTCAATGTAAAGATTCAAAAATTTGGAATAATTTTTTTTTTTTAGAATGCTATGTGAATGTCCTTAATTCCAAATTAATTTAAATTTAAAATAATAATAATAATAATAAAAATGACATAAGACGCAGAGACGGTAAAACAAATAATACTGATATTGAGCCGACTTTATGCCAACTTTATTGACATTCATAATTAATATATGAAAAATAAAATAAATAAAATAAAATGAAAGTATGCATAATAGTATATATATGAGAAAGAAAACGTGAAGTATGGTATATATATATATGTATATATATATATATATGTGGTAGGAAAATGAATAAAAGAGGAAACAAAGAAAAGGAAGAGGAAAAAGGGGCGGTGCAGGTCGCGAGTGAGGGAGAACGGCAGAACAAGAGATAGAGAGAAAGGGAAAAAAGAGAGAAAGAAGAAGAGAGGAGAAGAGGGGTGACGGAGGGGGCGAATCCGACGGTGGCCTCAGTCTTCAACCGTGCCAGGTTGGCCTCCGTTGCTAACGATCCTGCTTCGTCAATCCAAGGCCAAACAGCGCACAGTTGCTGCATCAGTCCACTCGGTGTTCTCACAGATTCAGATTTTTGACGGGCTAAATTCAACTCTGTTTTGGTCGGTGAGATGAGAAATTGATGACGATGATGGTGGAGGAGATCGATGCATATATATATATATTTAAGGTCGTTTCGGCGATTGGGAAAATATGTAAAATAGCCAAGGTGTGTTGTTGATGCACCTTGATGGATCTATGGGTAATCGTTTGAAGGAATCGAAAGTCGATAGAGACGCAGCCTGGGTTCCAATCTGGTTAAGCTACTGAAGATGGCTGCTACGGTCAATTCAGGTGTTGGGTCTCTTGTTTGGGTGATGGCCATAGTGAAATGGAGGGAGTTGTGACGGAGTACATGGATTTCAGGTTGGGTTTGCTGATTTGGTCAGGGCCGTGTTTGGAGTTGATATTGTATAGCTTGGTTGTTTGTGGTTTCAGTTGAGGGAAAAAAGGATTACAGTAGCTTGTTGGTCATTGAAGGAAATCTATATGTATATGCAAGTAGCAGTTTATGGCAATTGCAGAGATTAGAGAGGGATATGTCAGGATGTTCAATCTATTTCTGCTTTGGAACTTTACGATTTTATGGTTCGGGATTGTGTGTGATGTTGCAGTTTTGTCGATGGCTGCGGTGATGACTCGATTGAGCCTGAATTAGGGAGAGGAAATAGTGGGATGCCTATTTCTTCCTTACGACTGCAGTACATGTATATGGATGGTTGCTTCAGTCAGTTGGGTATGGGGTTTCTTGTACAGGTAGAGGCTATGATTGAGGAAGTGGTTGGATTCGATTTGGGTATCGTGAAATTGACAAAGGCAGCGGTAGTGGCAGTAGCGGTGCAACAGGGTGTATTCTGTTCGGGTTTCTCCGTTTTTACCACTCCCAATTGCCGTTTCCAATTGAGAACAGGTGGATGATGGCTGTAGTGTGGTGCATCGATGATGACTGCAATGGTGATGAGTCTTGGAATGGAGTTTGGCAGTAGGTGTAGCAGCGTGGAATAGGAGAATGGGTTGTGTTAGTTGTATGTATCTGTGTGTGTGTTGCGACGGCGTTGTAGTAAGAATTTGTGTAAATATATTTGTGTGTGTGATACAACGGTGCAGCAGCAATGGATGGAATAGAATAGTGGCTGCGTTGCAATTTTTGAACAGTTATGGGAAAGTTGTAGAAGTAGTGGCGGTGAGATACCTACAACTGTGTGGCCGTTACGGTTTTGTGGTTTGGACAGTGCATGGGTGTTATGGTTTTGGTGATAGTTCAGGTGTAGATCGGGACATTGCGATTCAAGTTGGGGATATGTCAGACTTATGGCTTGAAGTGAGGAACTTGATGAAATTGGAGCAGGCTAATAGAAGCAGCAGAGTTGCTGTCCAGCGATGGAGGTTGGGAACCTGTAACTGTCGGATGTTGTGATTTCTATGATAAATTGAAGGAAGGGAAAGTTCTTCAATATCTGATGGATGGGATGATAAAGGGACAAAATCTGTCAGGATCATCATCTGCTTGAGGGAAAAAGGCTGAAGAAACTGATGAAACTGGATTTGAAATGGTTGGCCGACTCGATCAACCTGCCGGTGTGTTTTCTTCAACTGCTGAACCATGGATTGGAGATCAACCTCAAACTCGGGATGCACGAGGGTTTGGTTCATGCTTGACTGCAAATTCTCCAAAGATTGGCTGAGTGGAGATAAGCATAAGCTTGATATGATTCCATTGGAGGACTAAGTTACTTACTGGTTGATTGGATTGCATAATGGACACATCTTAGTAGGGTTGTGACCAACCCAATCAGGTATGATATTTTACTAATGTGAGAAATGAGGTTATGCTTAGGGGTATTTGATAAGATGATTGAATGTTCTCTATGAGTAATTACTATTAGGAAACCACATAGAATTTGATTTTTTATATGCTTACGTGTTCTTTATGAATCTATGGGAGTTGTGATTTACTTCTTGAGTGGTCATCATATGTGATTTATGTTTTAGAAGGATTGCTAATATTGCAACATGTAGATTTGTATAAGTGTTGGAATTGATCGCGCATGACACGTAGATTTGTGGATGAAGTCTTGTGATTTAAATGCTATTGTTGATCTTAAATGTGATACATTATTTAAAGCATGTTGCATATGCTTATGAAAGGGATGTTTCATTTAAACTGTATTATTGCATGATGAAAACATAGCATATTGGCATAATGTGATTTCTTGAAAGCATAGTGTGGGTCAGCACGAGGTGTTGGTGCATTATGAGGGTGCAGATCCTGTGGTGAAAAACTCAAAATCGGCCATTAGGTACTCGCATGCCTGACGGATTCCGGACCGTGAAGCGAGACATACGTGGTGGTACTCATGCCAGCGGGAAGGACCGTATCATGAGACATGGGTAGGCATAGAGTTGCATGGGTGTATCACACATACTGATCATATACTACATACTGTTCATGTACTGCCATAATGATATTGAATGCCATATAGAAATAACTGTACACTTGCACATGCCACACCCTTAATTTTGTTTCTTGCATTAGTATTATATCATACCAGCATGTTGGCGCTGATCCATTCGTGGGACATATATTACAGATGAGGATGCCCAGCTACTTGAGATTCGATGACACCCTGATAGGATGAAGCACTTGGTGTATTTTGGCCCACGGGACTTATGTTTTGTGATGTAAGGGCTTAAGCCCGAATGACCTATGAACAATGTAGTTGTGAGATGTATTTTATGTTTCTATATGTATTGATGGGAAATGATGCATGTCTAGTCAATTCCGTTGAGATTACTCTGTACTTTACTTCCCTCTTGTCTTGTAGAAAATTTGTATATTGTGAAAAAAAAAATGGAAATGATATTGGTATAGTGTAATGAATTGGGAGTCGATGATTCTTAAGTTTAAGTGTAGCTGTATATATGATGGATTGTATATTTAGACGATGCACATTGAAATTCTGTGAGATTTGTGGCCATCGAATGAGGATGGATTGTGATGTGTTTTATATATATGATGTATTGTGATTATCAGGGGGAAAAAGGCTCGAAAAACAGAGGAGATTCTGCCAAAATTTTATGAAAATTAAAGAACTCTATCTAATTCGTCGTAAATTCATAAAATCTATTTAATTATCTTTTATTTTATTTACTTTCTATTCGTTAGTCGCACCTTGGGTTTTGGTCAGAAATTTGGGGCGTGACAACGTGGTATCAGAGCATAGGTTCGAATACCTAGAGACTGTGGGGTGTTGTTGAACACAATGGGATTATGACGTGTGGTTTGGAGTTTGTATAAACCTTGTATAATGTGTGGACTTTGACAGTTAAGTATTAGAGTTCAAATTTGAGAATACTTGGCGATGATAGGTGTTGTTGAACACCATGGGACCTTTGAGGAGAACATTTGACTTAGTGTAAGCTGTCGGTGGTATGTGATAGGATTTAGGTGTTATGTGATTATTTTATTGGGTGCATGACTTGTTGCAATTATGTGTTAGTTGATGATATACTATGATGTGTGATTACGTGATTTGATGCAATGTGGTGTACGATATGGACGATATGTATATTGGTATGACCGTGTCTGATAACATGATGTGTGATCTAATGTTTTGGAACATGGGGAGAAGTTTAGGCCTTTAGTTATTTGGACTAGTTTGAGTGGTATGTTTTGAATGCACTTGTTGCATTAGTATGCACGGGTATGCGCTATACTTGGTTTCTCGATTGACTAAAAGTGGGTGATTGTTCGATTTAATAGTTGACTAAGGTTAGAAACACATGTCTATGTGATAGACCGTATATTTTTTGGGATAGGCTTTATGCCTAGTTGTTTGAGGTATGGGTTGTGCACTTAGTTATCTATACGGTAGGCAGTATGCCTAATTATTTATGAGATAGACAGTAGACCTAGTTATCTATCCGGTTGGTTGTGTTATTATATATATGTATATGTATGCTAGGTTAGTACCCAATATCCATGGATTATAGTACTATGACTATGATATTTATATAGACTAGATTGGTCTCAGGTCTTGCGTTACAGTTGATGGATGGCGCCCCATCAGCCAGTAACAAAAGGAGTTGTGATCCATGAAGAGTTATCACCTAGTTATAAAAGTAAGAAATAATGAAAAGAAATTGTAAAACCTTAAATGAACAAACGCTAGCGAGGTACTGGACCGTGAATTAAAAGACACATAAGATCTTAAAATGCAAAAAAAAATAAATAAATAAATAAATAAGAATTTAGACTTGTGGAGATTTTTGTGTATGGACTGGGTAGTGGATAGAGAGATATTCTTGTGTTAAACTCGTTGGTGGAGAGATGTATTATCTTTGGATGGCATTTGCTTAGAGTTGAGTGTTGGTAGGTTAGTTGAACACTGACATGACTTGAGAGTGTGAATGGTACATTGTTTAAATGAATTCCTTCATTGTGAAAGGCTGTGTTAGAAATCGGTGTTCACTATTTAGTGTGACCAATGAGTGGAGATGATTGACTTGAGTTATATAAGTGTTGATTAAATGAGTGTGTTCGTAAGATGTGTTAGATTCTCGGGCGATAATTGATGATCTTTTGTCTAAGGAGAGTTGTATAAAGACGAATAGTTTGAAAAGAATGTTATTGTGGATAAACTCGGATTACGATGTAATTGGGTTTTGATTTCGTGTTGGGGTGAATATTGAATTGGAATGCGAAGGTGAGTCTGAGAGTTAGGGGTAATAATGATTCCTTCATTGAGTTGGAGTCAATTATATTGCGGTGGACTGTGAAAGTAACCTAATGAAAAAAAAATGCTATTGCCTTACCTAGTTTTACGAGATGATCGATACGAGATGTGATGAGAATAGTGAGTTGATTTAATGAACTTATGAATGTAGGCTTTGTGAAAAATAATGAGTTGTATGAATTGGACCAAACTGAGGGGTCAGTTATGAACTTAGTTTTAACTTAGTTTATAAAGTTGATTTTAGAATCATGATTGAATAAGGGGTAAGCATTGATTGTTGTTTTGGAGGAAATTGTATATCGAGTTAAGGGTCGGGTGATATGAATTTCTTGAACATGAATCTTGTGTCCGAGATGCAGTTGTGTGAATGTCATTGTGGTGAAAATAGTGTGGTTGAGGCACTAGGACTTAACAGCTTGGATTGTTATACGCCTTATAAGTGAATGGTGGTTCTCACTTGTCATTTAGAAATACGGGGGTAAAGGTTGTGAATGAATCTGATTGGTTTGGATTAAGTTATGAATGTTTATGTTGTTTGGATCTGGATAATGAATATTGCACTTGGGAGATTTTACTTTATTCAGGGGCTTGCGATGATTGCCTTGTTCCACCATCGTAGGTTTCACCAGTTGAGATAGTGGGATACTGATAAGGATCTGTAGATATTGCTCGGTAGAGATAGCTGGTTACATCTTTTCTTTTGACTTCATTCTACTTGACGTGTCTAGTCTTGGTATTACATTGAGGATAGATCGATTATTTACATTTTTGGGCGAGAATAGACTACTACAGGAGGAGAGTGACGGTGTGTACTCCTAAGGGAGATGTTTTTCTTTATTTCACGGGGTGTCCGTGGATCCTTCTGGGGTGGACTTCGTTATAAGATAAGAGAGGTTAGACCTCGACTTGATTGGACTGGTTGGGATCACGTGATTAGGTAAGTACTGTTGTTTTAGTATGTGAAATGTGTATGACATATGGTATGCTTGTTTAGTGAGGAGTTGAGACTAGATGTTTATATCTACGTAGCAGGCTAAGTGAAATTAAAAGGTAGAATTTGAACTCGTTGTCTATGATATAGGCTATGAGCCTAGATATCCATAGGGTTGGATGTATACCTAATTACCTGTGTGGCGGGTGGTGTGCTTATTTATGTATATGTATATTCTTGGATGGATTTTATACTTGGGTGTTGATGTGGTAAGCTACGTGATAGACACTGAATGTTGTTTGTTTGTTCTATTTATATATACATGTGTTTTGGGTATATGTGATTAAGGATTGACGTATATTCATAGTTAGAATTAGTGACGAGTTTCACTGAGAATCTCTATAGTTATGAGACTTTATTTGAGATGTTGACTAGAACAATGATGAGTTGAAACAATCTTAGAAGGAATTGAGATATTCTTTTTACCTCCCCTAATGTTTTGTCTTTCTCGAACCTTGATATGTTGTTTTAAATTTTGTATTTAGAATGCATAGACTATGTTGCCTTCATTCGAATGTTTAGTTAACACATATAGGCTTGAAATGAATAGGCTAATTTTATTGATGCACGACACTTAGTCTCGGTTATATATAGATTAGGGTGGACGATGATGACCTTATTTTAAGATTATGGTATTGATGTCTTGTGGGTGAATATAGTACTTGAAGAAGATTGGATTATTGAGTTACATTGAGATACGGGCGATGTATGGATGCCATTGTGGTGAATTATTAGATGATTTCATGACTTGATTTGAGATTAGTTAGCTGGCCAGCAAGTATGTGAAAGACTTTGAGGCATCCTTGTGAGCAGTGAGGACTTTCCTTTATTTTTATTATTGTGTTAAGTTATTGAGGTAGGTAACGATGCTTGGATAGATTTGGGAAAATGGACATGTGAGCCAGCGTGTTTGAGGATTTCATTATGTGTTGTACCATGAGGAGTGAGCCGTTACAGATAGGATCAGGACCAGACCTTAACAACAGAAGTGTGGTGCCGTTCCGAGGGACTACTCTTTCCAAGAGGCAGAGCCTTGCTGGGGGAGTGAAAGAAGGATTAAAGTTACGTCCCACATTGCCTGGTTGTGGGAGAGGTGAGTGATCCATAGGTAAGGCTACATGTCTCCGTGTTACAATGCATTTTGAATTGATCTTTTATTATTTTATCAAGGAGATGCACAATTTTAAATTTTGGGACGAAATTTCTTTAAGGAGGGAAGGATGTAAAGATTCAGAAATTTGGAATAATTTTTTTTTTAGAACGCTATGTGAATGTCCTTAATTCCTAATTAATTTAAATTTTAAAAAAATAATAATAATAAAAATGACATAAGACGCAAAGACTGTAAAACAAATAATACTGATATTGAGCCGGCTTTATTCCAACTTTATTGACATTCATAATTAATATATGAAAAATAAAATAAATAAAATAAAATGAAAGTATGCATAACAATATATATATGAGAAAGAAAATGTGAAGTATGGTATATATATATGTGGTAGGAAAATGAATAAAAGAGGAAACAAAGAAAAGGAAGAGGATAAAGGGGCGGTGCAGGTCGCGAGTGAGGGAGAACGGCAGAACAAGAGAGAGAGAGAAAGGGGAAAAAAGAGAGAAAGAATAAGAGAGGAGAAGAGGGGCGACGGTGGCCTCAGTCTTCAACCGTGCTAGGTTGGCCTCAGTTGCTAACGATCCTGCTTCGTCAATCCAAGGCCAAACAACGCATGGTTGCCGCATCAGTCCACTCGGTGTTCTCACAGATTCAGATTTTTGACGAGTTAAATTCAACTCTGTTTTGGTCGGTGAGATGAGAAATTGATGACGATGATGGTGGAGGAGATTGATGCATATATATATACATACATACATATATATATATATATATATATATTTATGGCCGTTTCGGAAATTGGGAAAATATGTAAAACAGCCCAGGTGTGTTGTTGATGCACTTTGATGGATCTATGGGTAATCGTTTGAAGGAATTGAAAGTTGATAGAGATGCAGCCTGGGTTCCAATCTGGTTAAGCTACTAAAGATGGCTGCTACGGTCAATTCAGGTGTTGGGTCTCTTGTTTGGGCGATGGCCGTAGTGAAATGGAGGGAGTTGCAACGGAGTACATGGATTTCAAGTTAGGTTTGCTGATTTGGTCAAGGCCGTGTTTAGAGATGATATTGTATAGCTTGGTTGTTTGTGGTTTCAGTTGAGAGAAAAAAGGATTGTAGTAGCTTGTTGGTCATTAAAGGAAATCTGTATGTGTATGCAAGTAACAGTTTATGGCAATTGCAGAGATTAAAGAGGGATATGCTAGGATGTTCAATCTATTTCTGCTTTGGAACTTTACGATTTTGTGGTTCGGGATTGTCTGTAATGTTGCAATTTTGTCGATGGCTGCGGTGATGACTCGATTGAGCCTGAATCAGGGAGAGGAAATAGTGGGATGCCTATTTCTTCCTTGCGACTGTAGTATATGTATATGGATGGTTGCTTCAGTCAGTTGGGTATGGGGTTTCTTGTACAGGTAGAGGCTATGATCAGGGAAGTGGTTGGATTCGATTTGGGTATCGTGAAATTGACAGAGGCAGCGGTAGTGGCAGTAGCGGTGCAACAGGGTGTATTCTGTTCGGGTTTCTCCGTTTCTACCGCTTCCAATCGCTGTTTCCAATTGAGAACAGGTGGATGATAGCTGCAATGTGGTGCATCGATGATGGCTGCAATGGTGATGAGTCTTGGAATGGAGTTTGGCAGTAGGTGTAGCAGCGTGGAACAGGAGAATGGGTTGTGTTGGTTGTATGTATCTGTGTGTGTGTTGCGATGGCGCTGTACCAAGAATTTGTGTAAATATATTTGTGTGTGTAATACACTGGTGCGGCAGCAATGGATGGAATAGAATAGTGGCTGCGTTGCGATTTTTGAACAGTTATGGGAGAGTTGTAGAAGCAGTGGCGATGAGATACCTGCAGCTGTGTGGCTGTTACGGTTTTGTGGTTTGGACAGCGTGTGGATGTTACGGTTTTGGGTGATAGTTCAGGTGTAGATCGGGACATTGCGATTCAACTTGGGGATATCTCAGACTTGTGGCTTGAAGTGAGGAACTTGATGAAATTGGAGCAGGCTAATAGAAGCAGCAGAGCTCCTATCCAGCAATAGAGGTTGGGAACCTGTAACTGTCGGATGTTGTGATTTTTATGATGAATTGGAGGAAGGGAAAGTTCTTCAATATCTGATGGATGGGATGATAAAGGGACAGAATCTATCAAGATCATCATTTGCATGAGGGAAAAAGGCTGAAGAAGCTGATGAAACTGGATTTAAAATGGTTGGCCGACTCGATCAACTTGCCGGTGTGTTTTCTTCAACTGTTGAACCGTGGACTGGAGATCAACCTCAAACTCGGGATGCACGAGGGTTTGGTTCACGATTGACTGCAAATTCTCCAACGATTGGCTGAGTGGAGATAAGCATAAGCTTGATATGATTCCATTGGAGGACTAAGTTACTTACTGGTTGATTGGATTGCATAGTGGACACAGCTTAGTAGGGTTGTGACCAACCCAATCAGGTATGATATTTTACTAATGTGAGAAATGAGGTTAAGCTTAGGAGTATTTGATAGGATGATTGAATGTTCTCTATGCGTAATTACTATTAGGAAACCACATAGAATTTGATTGTTTATATGATTACGTGTTCTTTATGAATCTGTGGGAGTTTTGATTTACTTCTTGAGTGGTCATCATATGTGATTTATGTTTTAGAAGGATTGCTGATATTGCGACATGTAGATTTGCATAAGTGTTGGAATTAATCGAGCATGACACATAGATTTGTGGATGAAGTCTTGTGATTTAAATGCTATTGTTGATCTTAAATATGATGCATTATTTAAAGCATGTTGCATATGCTTATGAAAGGGATGTTTCATTTGAACTGTATTATTACATGATGAAATCATGGCATATTGGCATAGTGTGATTTCTTGAAAGCATAGTGTGGGTCAGCACGAGGTGCTGGTGCATTATGAGGGTGCAGATCCTGTGGTGAAAAACCCAAAATCGGCCATTAGGTACTTGCATGCCTGACGGATTCCGGACCGTGAAGCGAGACATACATGGCGGTACTCATGCCAGCGGGGAAGGACCGTATCATGAGACATGGGTAGGCATAGAGTTGCATGGGTGTGTCACGCATACTGATCGTATACTGCATACTGTTCATGTACTACCATAATAATATTGAATGCCATATAGAAATAACTGTACACTTGCACATGCCACGCCCTTAATTTTGTTTCTTGCATTAGTATTATATCATACCAGCATGTTGGCGCTGACCCATTCGTGGGACATATATTACAGATGAGGATGCCCAGCTACTTGAGATTCGATGACACCCTGATAGGATGAAGCACTTGGTGTATTTTGGCCCACGGGACTTATGTTTTGTGATGTAAGGGCTTAAGCCCGAATGACCTACGACCTATGAACAATGTAGTTGTGAAATGTATTTTATGTTTTTATATGTATTGATGGGAAATGATGCATGTCTAGTCAATTCTGTTGAGATTACTCCTTACTTTACTTTCCTCTTGTCTTGTAGAAAATTTGTATATTGTGAAAAAAATAATGGAAATGATATTGGTATAGTGTAATGAATTAGGAGTCGATGATTCTTAAGTTTAAGTGTAGTTGTATATATGATGGTTGTATAATTAGGCGATGCACATTTAAATTCTGTGAGATTTGTGGCCATCGAGTGAGGATGGATTTGATGTGTTGTATATATATGATGTATTGTGATTATCAGGGGGAAAAAGGCTCGAAAAATAGAAGAGGTTCTGCCGAAATTTTATGAAAATTAAATAACTCTATTTAATTCGTCGAAAATTCGTAAAATCTATTTAATTATCTTTTATTTTATTTACTTTGTTTGATGCAATTGCCACTCCATTATTGTACAGACAAGGAACCTAACAGATCGCTACTCCATGATTGGTTAATTTTTCTTTGTAAGACGCCAATAATATTTTATCTTCAATCTCAAGTTGTTATCTCAGTTTCCATCTTGAGTTTGAAAGGGACTATTAAAAGTATAGTATAAATATATTAGGGTTAGTCATATTATCATGATATTAGGGTTAGTCATATTATTACGATATTAGGGTTAGCCGTTTTAGTATTTGTTTCATTTTCCTTTATAGAACTCTCATATACTCTCCTATATATAGAGACCTATTGTGTAAGTTATTTATCAAGTCATCTAATACAATGTAATCTTTAGAGTTTTCCCATTCTCTCTCTCTCTCTCTCTGTCTCTCTCTCTTCACTTTCTTCTTTTTTATTATATTTTTTCTTTAATTTTCACAATTACGACCTTACCTTTTTAATTTATACTGGTATTAGGATGAGGATTTTATTCCTTATTTTCTTGTGGTGTCAGGAAATTTTTGAGGAGATATTAGTTACTTTTATGTCCTTTTTATGATGTTACGAGTTATTCTCTCCATTTATAGATTTGGAGATTCTTTGTGGGAGGATTTTACACTTTTCTTTGTTTAGTTCCATCTTTGGTTGGTTGTAATCTTCAGGCTTTTCATTTATTAATAAATTTCTATCATTTCTTTAAAAAAAAGAAAGGTATACCAAATTCTCCATAGTAGACATTGCTTGTTGGATTTTTTAGTTTTACTTTTCCGATGTGGAAAGGGTAGATAGTCGATCCAATGACCACATTTAATTAATGGAAAGCAAATGGATTATATTGTTATATTCCACTCTCTTTGATCAAGGATGGAGGTATAAATTTGTTTCAAGGGCACAACTTTTGTTCTTGATATTCAATGATAAATTTTAAAATTAAAGAAATAATAAAGATTTAATATTATTAGACAAATTTTTTGATAAATAATTAAATTTATTAATATAATAAGAGTAAAGTATGAAAATCTTTAAATTAAAATGGAAGCAAAGTATAAAAAACCTTTATATTCAGGGGTCAAGAACATTAATTAGAAAAAAAAAAAAATTGAAATATTTTTAAAAAAGATTAAGAAAAATTTTAAATAAAAAAAAATTGAGGGGGTCAACTACCCCTAAGCCCCAAGTAACTCTACCTGTCTGTAGTAACTAATAATTTTGAGAAATTCAAAATTACTAATTATTAAATTTCTTGATAATTCCTAGTTACAAGAATTAGAAAACAAAACAAAAAAAATCTTCACCATAATTTTTATTATTAATATTTTTTAACAAATATACAGTTTTTAGTGTAAAAATAAGACATGCATATATAATTTCAACAGTTATATTTTTTCATATAAAATATCTATTATATGTAATTTTAGTCATAAGAAAGCTCATAATCTTCTTTTTTATTGCTTAAAAATTAATGTTACCTATCACGCCCCGAATTCAGCAAACTTGAGGCGCGAGTAACGAGACAAAAAGAAATAAAATAATAAAGGAATAAAAGAGAATTAAAGACGATCTCATACATTCTACATGTTGTCTTGATACATACATAAGGTCTGGTCCATTTGTTCATAACATACAAAATATAATACAGTCTCGGGCTTATGCCCTTACACAATATCAAAAGCGCCCCTTGGGCCCAACATAATCCCCAATCAGATCGTCTCTATGTCTCGTATAGCTGGGACAACATCTGAAATGTTTGCCCCACTAAAGGGGTCAGCTCAACATGCTGGTACAATATAATGCTAATGCAAGAAATAAAACTAAGGGCGTGGCATGTGCAAGTGTACAGTTATTTCTATATGGCATTCGATATCATGATGACAGTACATGAACAGTATACAGTATATGAGCAGTATGCGTGACACACCCATGCAACTCTATGCCCACTCATGTCTCATGATACGTCCCTTCCCCGCTAGCATGAGTACCGCAGACTATGTCTCGCTTCACGGTCCGGAATCCGTTAGGCTTGCGAGTACCTAATGGTCGATTTTGGGTTTTTCACCACAGGATCTGCACCCTCATAATGCAAAGCACCAAGTGCTCAACTCATGCCATGCACAAGGAATCACACTATGCCAAGATGCTTTGATTCTTTCATGCCACAATATAATCTCAATGATGAATCTCATTCGTACATGAAGCATGCTTTCAAATACATATCTCATAATGTCAACAATTCTCAAAGCATATAATTCACACACTTCACTAACACATGCGATATACATACAATCATTATTCATGTCATCACCCAACTTGCAGCAAGATAGCATGAAGTACATAAGCATGTGAACAATCAAGCAAACACGTGAACAATCAAGGCAGCAGAACAAGTATTCCTAATCTCAATTCTATTTCTTACTTAGCACAATATATCGTACCTGATAATCGATCTCAAACCGGGAAAGTGTACTCGTAGCATAGTGGAATCACTGTAAGAACGCCGAAGGTCAGATCACCTTTTCTTTGCCTTTCCGTGTCCCTAAAATCATAACATGTGACTTAGTTTAATTGTTACTTGAATTATGCTATTCATCAAATTTTATGTCTTTATTTTATAAGTTTCCATCTTGTCAAATTAACCTCTACTATTGTGTCCAAAACGTCGAAGAAAATAGGTTTAGGCTTTCGTGGAATTCAATTCGGACATCCTAGCTTAAAAGGGCAAAATGGTTATTTTACACCTTTACGGGTCTTCACATTTCGAGACCTCTTTTCACAAATCGGAATCTACGGTTGAGTTCAGAATGCTCGAGATAATAAAGTTTCACTATTTTTTTACTAAATTTGGAGTTCGTTTGACTGTGTTTTGACTCAGGGGTATTTTGGTAATTTTTAAGGGTTCCACGGGTCTTTTATTTTTTGGGACCTCGTATTGCGTCACAGACCTCACCGTTGGTCTTAGTAGGTCCAAGATAATAAGAAAACATATAAGAATTGCCTCGTTTGGACTCAGGGACATTTTGGTGTATTTAATGTAATTAAATTAATTTAATTAATTAAATACCTTAAACATATATTATATATATTTATTCAATGCAAAGAGGGTCACAGGATTTTCCTGTCTCACACGGTCTCACGCGCCTTTGACCCCAGTCGCCACCAGGGTTCAATCCCTGGCAGCCGCAACTTCCCCTTTTTCTTTTCTCTTTTATTTTTTTCATTCTGTTCCCCCCATTGGGCCCAACTAAACCGGCCCAATCTCCCTTCTTAAATCCCATGACAACAGGCCCAAGGGTTCCTCTTCTAATTAAAACAAGAGAGGCCCAATCAGCCCTAACCCAAAAAAATTGAAACAGGCCCAAACGGCCATGGCCCAGTCACCCCCCTTTCTTCCCTGAATTTCCGGCCTAACCCCGGTCGTCTTCTCCGGCCATGTCGCCGAAGACCGCGACCAAACCCCTCATTTTCCTCTCCATTCTCACGTCCAAATCTTCTTATTTTTACACCAAATAACTCCTAGGACCTTAAGCAATTAGTTAGAGTATGTTTCAGCCCTAATCCAACTGGTTTTCTCGAAACCCAGACCAGTTTTTCCGGCCACCAACCCAGATTCCGGCCAACTGCATTTTCCTCTATTTCGTGGCCTTTCAGCCACGGGTTATGCTCCAAATCTTTCCCTCATCACTTCTGCACCTCATGAGAATAACATCCAACCATTTAAACCTAGTTTTAACGCATGAAAAATTCGAAAAAATCAGATTATCCTTCTCTTTTAACCGTGACCTGCAACCTGACTTTTATCTCTTGTTTCTAAACCATTTTCAATAATTATTTTTGCATTATTTTCTATTTTTGATACTCTACCAGCCCCCATATTTAAATACACAATTTATGCATTGTAAAAATCAAAAACAGAACCGAACATGCTTACCCACTTTCGGATTTTTCTCTCTGGTCGCAGGTTCCTTCTTCCTCTCTCGGTTCAAGCTTCTTGTTCTCCCTCTGTCTCTCAGTTCCTCTTTCTTTTCTTCCTCTCTTTACTCTTCTTTCCCTCCCAACGAACACATATACGTACACACACACACACACTCTCTCTCTCCATATCTCTCTCGACCCATCCATACTCTGAAATCTCTCTACACACTCAACCCCTACTGCCAGCCCACTATTTCTCTTTCTTTTTCTGACTCCCCACTCCCCCATTCAGCTTTTCATTTAATAAGCGCTTGACCTCTTGCATTATATATACATATAATATAAAACACACACACAACCGAGTACACACACACAGTGCACTGTGCACTGTTATATGTATATATATATATATATATATACATATATATATATATATATTCTCCAAAAATCAGATTTTTAATTATGTATTTATTATATATACATGCACATACACCATACACCATACACATAATTATACATGCATTAAGAATAATAATAATAATAATAATAATAATAATAAAATTATTTAATAACCAAGAAAATTTTCATATCTAAAAAAAAAATTTTTCCGGGTTATTACATCACCGATAATTATCCATATAATATACATGTTTATTTTTTATTTGAAAAACCTACTTATATATGCAACGCTTTTAATCCACCTCAGTCACAAATTCAAAGAGTAATGTTCAAAATTCTATTTTTTTTTGTACTATTTTTATTTCATCATCCCACATGAATAGGACCCATTATTCACTTTTTTTAATTCACCAAACATATGGATCTGACTCATGTAAGAGAGGTGGGATAAAGATAGTACAAAAGAAGTGGGATCCGAAGTAGTATTTTATGACTCAAATTCTTACACACAAATAAGAGAGAGCTATTAATTACTATCACATTAACTGTTTTTTAAAATAATATCTCATCAATCAATAACTATCTCGTTCATTTGGGCAACAAAATATTGGCCATGGGATCCCTAGTATTATTGCAAATTCAAAACAACATGTTGAGACATGAGGCAAGCCCAAAATGACAAAAAGTCCTTAAAAAAGAGACTATAATCAGTGATGATAACTTTTCATCTCTTATAGTAATAATTATTCAGTGATCCCTTCCCAAAGATTAAATGAGTAATCATATCAGCATAGGATAATATAGGTACGCATATAATTTATCATCTAATTATTAGAATCATTGTAATAGGACTATTGAATAATTTCTGTCAGGAGCCGTGGCAGTGAATTGCTGTGTTAGTCTCCCCGGAGTTTAGGTCACATGAGTGGGTCCAAAGAACCAGCCGTGGGATGATTCCCCGTTACCAAAAAAAAAATATATATATAAACAAAAATAATAATTTCTCCTCTTCCTAACTCTTGAGTGTTGATATATAATTGTATGGTCAAGACTTCAGTCAAAGAAAGGCCAAGAGAATCTTCTTTGCTGTCCCAAATTTTATTATGCAGCCAAAGTCTACTACATATGTACCAAAAACTTAGAAATGCATGTATCATATCTGCTTGAACTTTCAGTATGTTTTATACATGATTTGTTTTAAGATGTGTTTTAAGATATTCTTGTGCATATGTTATCTGTTTAAAGAAACTTGGTGCCCATGGTATTTTATGCAAAATCATACCTTTGTAAAACTTGTGATAAGATGTAGGAATCAATCACGAGCTTAGTGAAGCTCACATGGATTATCCAAACATATTTCAGGTACCAAAATATAGAGGGATGGTAGTGATGGTGACTAATGGAGCTAGTGAAGTGTTGTGAGCAACGTTGATGTTATACGACTTCAAAACTTAATTTGAATTGATTATGTAAGGATGATACTAATATAGACATTGTGACTTAGTGGTACTGAAAGATACTATTAGGTATGAATGGTGATGGAACAAACTACACTTAAGAGACAATCTTATTGATGATTGTTAGAGTTGATTTGTTATCAGATGAATTGCATATGTGTAGCTTCCGCGCTTGATAAAATAAAAGAGGAAAATTTTTATCATCTCGTGCAATTCATTTCATTTTGTGCGGCCTATCTGAGTGACAGTGTCGGTCACTGACCCCTAATCTGCAAAGGATGGGTTTTGGGTCGTAATAGCTTAGGTCACCACAACCTAGGCAATTGTCAAAAGTAGGTTCTAGAGATCCTTGAGAGATTAAAAACCATCAGGACCTTAGTTCTATAAAACTTAATGAAAGTTAAAAAATATGAGAATTGATGAGTGTTTTTGGACCTGAAATCTGTATTGAAGTTAAGAAAAATGATTGTCCAATGACAGGTATCGAAGGTGAGATTTGATGACTATGGGAATTCTAAAGTTGAGCACTAAGTTATATACGGCAAATGGTTTTACTTACACTAGGGGTCGTAGGATTAAAAATGATAGTTGTTGGAGAACAATATCAGAACTTCAGAATGAGTCAATTCTGACAAGATAATGACTTCTGAAACACCATAATGTTATAAGAATACAAGTGAGTGACTCTAGTAAAAATGAGCACTAGGGCAAGGACTGAAAAGTTCTTAATAACTATGGGTTGAAAGGAACTTATTAGAAAATACGTACAGATGTTAAAGAAAAAAATAGAAGTGCCAGTCCCAAAACAAAGGTGAGGCGTCGCAAGAATCTAATTATTTTGAAATAAAGATCAAATAATATATATTAGAACACTTATTAGATATGAATATAAAAAAAATATGATAAAATACAAATTTATGTCTTTTTTTTGTATACGTTGCAAATTGGGAATCAAAATTTAATGTCGTGTTTTTTCATTCATGAGGTGTGTGAGGTGGTTTCGAGGTAATTAGACCATTATCTGGCCATTTGACTATTGAAAACCCCAAGTTTGGGTCATTTTAAAATGAAGGTTTCTAAAATGACTATTTTTTTTGCATAAGTTGTAAGTTGGGGATCGAAATTTAGTGTTGTTAGTTTCTACAAGTCTATTTTGTCATTTTTAAGGTGTGTGAGGTTGTTTCAGGGTAGTTAGCAATCATTGAGTCTTTTGGATACTCAAAACCCCAATTTTGAGTCATTTTGGAACTTAAGTTTCTAAAAGGATTCTTTCTTGCTTAAGTTACAAGCCAATGAATGAAATTTGGTGTCATTAGTTTTTACAAGTCTATTGTGTTATTTATGAGGTGTTTGAGGCAGTTTTGGGGTAGTTAGATTGTAATTGAGCCTTTTGGCTGCTTAAAGCCCCAAATGAGTCATTTGGAACTTAAGTTTCTAAAATAACTTTTTTTTTTTTTTTTTTGCGTAAGATGTAAGTCAAGGAACGAAATTCAGTGTCATCAATTTCTACAAGTCTATTTTGTCATTTGTAAAATGTGACAAAAGTTTGGGTTAGTTAAACCTTTATCAATCCTTTTGGCCACTCAAAACCCTAAATTTGGGTCGTTTTGGAAGATTAGATTTCTAAAATGTCTATTTCTTGCATAAGTTACAAGTCGGGGAACACAATTTGATACGGTCTGTTTTTAGTAGTCCATTTTGTCATTTGTGACGTGTGTGAGACAATTTTAGGATAGTTAGACTGTTTTTGAACCTTTTGGCCTCTCAAAATTGCAAATCTAGGTTATTTTGGAAACTTAGGTTACTAAAATGACTCTTTTTTTGCAGAAATTACAAGTCAGGGATCGAAATTTGGTGTCATCAGTAGAAAGTCAAATTATTTTATCTTTTAATAATCCATCACTTAAAAGAGTGTATGCATTTTTTCAATTTGTATCTTTCATAATTTTATATGACATTCCTAAATAGCAATTTTGTCATCATATAGTTGGTAGGAATAAATCAGCATTAAAGGAATGTTTCATTAGTATGATTATTTGGTTTAACACAACACCAACTAGGAAATTACTTGAGTTTTTGAACAACCTAGCATGAAATGTTCTATATAGAAGCTTTCTAATAATTTAAATGTCGATGGAGTTAGTACAAATCTTTACACATAAAATTTGAGTTACACAGTAATGTTAACTATCCACACATAAAAGATCACAAACATTCTCATTACTTTTTGTAAATGTGTACAATGAAGTTTTTCTATGTAAGAAATAGTGAAAATTGAAGAGGATTGTCGTTTGTTAAAGATTATAAATTGAAGAAAATGTATTAAGCAAATAAATTAGTTTCTTTTTATTAGAAAATGAAAGTTAATTATTGTATATTTTAATGTTGATACTAGAGAGGCTTCGAGTTTCTTAAAGATTAATTTTCTCTATAAGCAAGACACTTCAAGCAATAGTCTCATCTTGTCATTTGACCTGATCTTAGTTTGATAGCAGAAACAGTGAAATTTTATTATCTTTAGAGAATTTCACTATAGATTGTGAAATTTCATTGTTAGTAGTAGAATTAAAATTGTAGCAAAATTGAATCTAGTTTTATTAAATTGAACTAAAACTGTTGTTTAAAAATAATGAAATTTTAATTATTTTATTAAAGCTAGATAAGATTTTGAACTAGTTTCTTTTGAATTTTTATGACTTGGAACTGATTTGTAACAAAAGTAAGCATCTTTATTTTTTAATAATGTTGAGAGAGCTAAATCTACACCATATGATTTGTTTTTCTCCATCATGTGCCACATTCACATCATGGAATACATAAATGAATAACTTGTTTTATCTAAGTTGGTAGAAAAATACAATTGATGTGTTAAAATTCCAAACCTCCATAACTTTGTGTTCAATTATTCGTTTACGCAAATTATATATGCATTTTGTAAAGACCTAAAATTGAGGATAAATTTTTCGTTTTTGCCGGTAGGGCACTATTCATGCACTATTTGTTGGTAGAGTGCTAAACATGCATTATTTAGATATAAGTCATATTTAGAAGCATATTTTGAGTATGCCATAGAAGAGAAACATGCTTAGAATGTTAAAATACACCTCCTGTAAAAACTTGAGCCTATTCGGAGACAGTTTCAAAAAATTAGACCAAAAGGGCATTGGGTGGCCTGGGTGGATCCAGCTAAACCTGGCCACAGGCGAAAATTTATTTTTTTTATAAATTTTTATTTAAAATAATTATAAGAACTTTGGCTAAAAAAAATATTGAATTGAGGCGTTTCAGGATGGGTTGTAGTGTAACAAGGCCTAGATTCATTAAGGGCAAAAGGGTCATTTTGCCCCCTTACCCCTCCACTATAAATACAGCCCCTTAGTGTATTTTTTTCATTGTTTGGTCTGAGATGTAGAGCAAAACACGTCCATAGGAGAAAAGGTGAAGAAAAATCTAGGGTTTTCCAACTTCAAGCCTCCAAAACACACATCTAAGCTTGGATTTTCCAAAAGGTTCCTTCTAGGAAGTTGTTCCTCTCAACAAGGACTATATTCTCACTGACCAGTTTGGCTGTTCAGCAAATAAAACTTCCTCGGTATGAGAAAAACCATTCTAGGTATGATACCTTGCTAAGTTAGGAATAGATTTGAGTTTTCTTGCCCTTCTATATGTTGTTTGAGTATTTAAGGTGTTTACTTGATGTTAGGAAATCACTTAGGAGGTAGTTACTTTGAAAACTTAGAGTTGATAGTTTGGGTGCTTGGGTGTTCTTTGAGATATTGGATGATTTGTTGCTATAATGAAGATGTATCTTGCCTGTGTATGGATTATTATATTTTAGCTTACGTTCATGTTGATATATCTTGTGTTTTGGAAGATGTGATGGTTTGATGCATTAGTAATTTATGAAATTATGTGTTCTTTGTGAATTAGTAAGATTGTGAAAATGTGGCTTGAACATGTGTTGGAATGGATAGTTTATAGCATAGGTTCATGTAAAGGAAGTTTAGGGATTTTGAAGTTATGATTTATGTCACGCCCCGAATTTCTCACGAACCCGGGGCGCGAGTAACGAGACAGAAAGTAAAATAAATAAAAGGACAAAAGTAGTTAAATTCACTAAACATGCGTCCATCATCATCCATACATAAATAACATTGAATACATTGTTCATCAGTCTTTCGGGCTTAAGCCCTTACATAACAAAATACAAGTCTCATGGATCACAAATGTATCACGTGCTTCGCCCTATCAGGGCATCACTGAGTCTCACGTGGCTGGAGGATCCTCATCTGAAAATGTTGCCCACGAATGGGTCAGCACAACTGCTGGTATGATGAAATGCTAATGCCAGAAATAAAGCTAAGGCGTGGCATGTGCAAAGTGTACATTTATTTCTAAATGACATTCAACCATCGCAGTAATATATATATGAATGGTATGCATGACACACCCATGCACAACTCTATGCCACACCCATGTCTCATTTACGGGTACTCCCCGATGGCACGAAGTACCAATGCAATGGCCAATTTTGGGTTTTTCACCACAGGATCTACACCCTCATAATGCAAAGCACCATGTGCTTACCCACGCCATGTTCTCAAGGAATTCATCATATGCCAATATGCCAATGCAATCTCAATGAACATGGATCTCAATAATATGACATGCTCTGACAATAATAATTCAATCACCAATCAGTTTCATATACATGCATATCTCATATGTTCATACATCACGATTCATGTTCTTCACTTTATTAACTTGCAAGTAACACATAACATGTGAACAACCAATTCCAAATAAACATGTAAACACATTACAGATAAACACATACAGCATTCCAGTCATTCACAAATATTCCTAACTTAACTTCATTTCTAACACTAGCAAAACACCATACCTGATGGGTTGGTATCAACCCTAGAAGATCGTGCGCTATATGTAATTGAACCGACGGATGAAAATGTAGAGGATCAGATAGCCCTCTCCTGTCCTGTCAGTGTCCCTAAAAGTAGAAATTACAACTCAGTCCATTGTTGTTTGAATTTATGCTATTCATCAAATTTTATGTCTTTAAATTCATAGGTTTCTATTCTGCTAAATTAAACTCTACCATTGGTTTTAGAACGTTTAAGAAAGTAAGTCTAGGTTTTCGTAGAACTCAATTCGGACACCGGGGTTCAAAAGGGCAAAACAGTCATTTTGCACTTTACGCGTGTCCTTACATTTCATGACCTCTTTTCACAATTCGGACTCCACGGTTGAGTCCGGAATGTTCGAGATAATAAAATTTCACTATTTGTTTACCTAATTCGGAGTTCGTCTGACAGTGTTTCGAGTTAGGGGCATTTTGGTAATTTTAAGGGTTACTACGGGTCTTTTATTTTTTGGGACCCCGTCTCGTAAAACGGACCTCACCATTGGTCTCGGAATAGTCGAGATAGTCAAAATACACTAATGACTTGTCTCATTTGGACTCCGGGATGTTTTTGAATATTTAATTAATTAAATTAATTTAATTAATTAATTAATTAATTAATTTAATTAATAATTTATTAATATTTTATTCATGAGGGTCAGAACATAATTACCCAGAAGTCTTGGGTCAAATTCTAATTTCTTAAAGGCTAAGGGGTCAAAATATAATTATTAAAAGTTTTGGGGTTCAAAATATAAATAACCTAAACTTTGGTTTGAACCAGGGGGTTTTTAAGCCAAAACCCTAAACCGGTTTAAAGTTCACTGAACCGACCGGTTCAGCCCCTTCCCCTTCTAACCCTGTCCAAATCAGGTTTTTATTTTTATTTTTATTTTATTTCATTTTTTTTTTCTTTTAAACGGTGAGCCAACACGTGGCAGGGGCGGTCCACGCCCCCCGAACCGGACCCGAACCGACCCGACCCGACCCGGACAGACCCCCTTCTCCCCCCCATTTTTTCGGCGGAGCTCCGGTCACCCTCTCCGGCGCCGGTGACCGGATTTTCAGAAAATCAAGTTTTTAAACTTGATTTTCTTCGTGTTTTCGAAGCCCCTTTCGATCCCAACTTGTTCTAAAACATTTTTGGAGCTTTTTAATACTGTTTTGAAGCTTCCAATCACAACAAAAAATCAGATCTTCCCCCCCATGGTCTTGACCTGCACCTCCTTCTTTCTCCCTCATTTTTCAACCGTTTTCTATCATTTTTGTTGCGTTTTAATCCTTACATGATGCTCTACAAGGTTCTACAATTTAAACCGATTGAAATGCTCTAAAACAAATCGAAACAGAAGTGACCCACTTACAAATTTTCTCGGCCGTTTCTCTCTCTAGCCGTGCCCTCCTTCTCCCTCTTGCTCCGAGCTCGAACCAGGTCTCTAACTCTCCTTCAGAGCTCTGTTTCTCCCCCCTCTTTTCTGCTTCTTTCCTTCTCTTCTTTCCCACCCGAGACCACTCTCTTTTTCTCTTTATTTTCTCTCTTTCTATATCTCTCTCTCTCTCTCCCCAAGACCAACCTACTCTCTGCCCACTTCTGCACTCTCCCACTCCCTGAATCCTACTCACACACTCAACCTTACCCCATACCCCTTTGAGTGTGTAACACTCAAAGTCACACACACACACAACCGGCACACACACATACACACACTGTTCTACACCCATATATATGTATATATATATTCACTTTTAAATATACACTCACAGGTACACACATATATTAAATATATACCTTAAATTTATACATATATATATATACACATATATATATATATATACATATATACATACATCCAATAATTATTATAATAATACTAATAATAATAATAAAAATAATTAATTAACAATTGCAAGAATAAATAATAATAATAATAATAAAAAAATTTCATGTTATAACATCCTTCCCTCCTTACAAAAATTTCATCCCGAAATTTAAAATAACATAAAACCAAAAGAAAATACATCACAGATCAAACAACTCAGGGTACCTAACTCGAACCTCGGCCTCACGCTCCCAAGTAGCCTCCTCAACCCCATGGTGGTTCCAACGAACCTTGACCAAAGGGATGGTCCTGCCTCGCAAAACCTGGTCCCTCGAGTCCAATATCTCTACGAGCCTCTGGTCATAGGAAGCGTCCCCCTCTAACTAAAGATCTACCCAGTCAAGTACATGTGAGGGGTCGGGATGGTACTTCCTCAGCATAGATACATGGAAGACGTCATGAAGCCCTGATAGTTGTGGTGGTAAGGCTAGCTTATAAGCCACCTCACCAACTCTCCCAAATATCTCAAAAGGACCTATAAATCGTGGCGATAGCTTCCCACCGCGCCCAAATCTCCTCAAACCTCCTCTGGGAGATACCTTGAGGAACACATGGTCCCCCACCTCAAATGCCAAGGGCCGCCGCCTCCTATCTGCGTAACTCCTCTGGCGGCTCTGAGCTGTCAACAACCGCTGTCTGATCACCTGTATCTTGTCCGTGGTCTCACGAACAATATCAGTGTCACGCCCCAAATTCCAGTGAACCCGAGGCGTGAGTAACGAGACAAAAAGGAATAAAGAAATAAAATAATAACAAATGAAAGATAACAATGACATTCTCATACATTCCGTACAGAGTTCTAATACATACATAAAGTCTGGTCCGTTGGTTCACAACATTCAAAATGAAATACAGTCTCGGGCTTATGCCCTTACATAATATCACAAGCGCCCATCGGGCCCAATATAATCCTCAATCAAACCATCTCTATATCCCGCACAGCTGGAACATCATCTGAAATGTTGCCCCACTAAAGGGGTCAGCTCAACATGCTGGTACAATATAATGCTAATGCAAGAAACAAAACTAAGGTCGTGGCATGTGCGAGTGTACAGTTATTCCTACGTGGCATTCTATATCATGATGACAGTATATAGACAGTATACAGTATATGAGCAATATGCATGACACACCCATGCAACTCTATGCCACCCATGTCTCATGATACGGTCATTCTCCGCTGGCATGAGTACCGCCACTTATGTCTCGCTTCACGGTCCGGAATCCGTCAGGCTCGCAAGTACCTAATGGCCGATTTTGGGTTTTTCACCACAGGATCTGCACCCTCATAATGCAAAGCACCACGTGCTTACCCACGCCATGCCCAAGGAATCACACCATGCCAATATGCACTAATCTCATCATGTCATAATGCAATCCCAATGATACATTTCAGTCATACGTAAAATATGCTTTCAAGTGTACAATTCATAACATCGATAGTTCTTCAAGCAGATAATTCACACACCACGTTAATACATGCGATATACTCATAATCATCATTCAACTAAACAAGATAGCACATAGCACGTAAACATGTGAACACTCGGGCAAACATGTGAACAATTTACACAGCAAAGCAAGCATTCCTAATCTCAATTCTATTTCTTACTTAGCACAATATATCGTACCTGGTAATCGATCTCAAACCGGAAAGGTATACTCGTAGTCAAGTGAAACCACCGTAAGAACACTGAAGGTCAGGTCACCTTCTCTTTGCCTTTCCGTGTCCCTAAAATTCATAACATGAAACTCAGTTTAATCGTCACTTGAATTACGCTATTCATCAAATTTTACGTCTTTATCTTATAAGCTTCTACTTTGCTAAATTAAACTCTACTGTTGAATCCGGGACGTTGAAGAAAATAAGTTTAGGCTTTCGTAGAATTCAATTTGGGCATCTGGGTCAAAAAGGGCAAAACAGTCATTTTGCACTTTACACGGGTCCTTACATTTCGTGATCTCTTTTCACAAATCGGACTCCACGGTTGAGTCCGGAATGTTCGAGATAATAAAATTCCACTATTTGTTTACCTAATTCGGAATTCATTTGATTGTATTTCAATTCGGGGGTATTTTGGTAATTTTACACGTTGCTACGTGTCTTTTATTTTTCGGGACCCCGTCTCGTAAAACGGACCTCACCATTGGTCTCAGAATGGCCGAGATAGTCAAAATACACTAATGACTTGTCCCATTTGGACTCCAGAATTTATTTGAATATTTAATTAATTAAATTAATTAAATTAAATAATTAATTAATTAATTTAATTAATATTTTATTAATATTTTAATCAGGTGGGTCAAAGTGTAATTTCTAATAGTTTGGGGGGTCAATTCGTAATTTCTGAAAGTTCAGGTTAAGGTTCAAATTCAAAGGTTCAAATCCAAAGGGTTCAAATTCCAATAAAGGTTCAAATTAAAACTAGTTTAATTTGTTATTCTAAATCAGGTTAACCAAACAGGGTTTATCCAGAACAGGGATAGGATATCCCTGTTCCTATTTCAATTTAAAATCTTTTAATTTCTTATCTCTGTAACCAAACGCCCCCAATTAGTTTTTAATTTAAAACCAGTGGGCGACACGTGGCAGGGGCGGGTCAGCCCCAAGCCCGACCCGACCCGAACCGACCCGGCCCGACCCGCACAGTGCCCATCTTCCCCCCCCGCTTTTCCGGTAGGGTTCCGGCGACCTCCGGTCGTCTTCTCCGGCGACGTCGCCGGAATTTCAGAAAAATCAAGTTTTTAAACTTGATTTTTATGGCGTTTTCGAAGCCCCTTTCAATCCCAAACTATTCTAAAACGTTTTTGGAGCATTTTAATATTGTTTTGAAGCTTCCAATCACGGTGAAAACCCAGATTTTTCCCCCACGGCCGTGACCTGCACCTCCATTTTTCTCCCTCATTTCTCAACCGTTTTCTATCATTTTTGTTGCGTTTTAATCCTCACACTATGCTCTACAAGGTTCTATAATTTAAATCAATTGAAATGCTCTAAAATAAATCGAGACAGAAGTGACCCACTTACAAGTTTTCTTGGCCGTTTCTCTCTCTAGCCGTGCCCACTTCCACCTTTCTGGTTCCTCCTCGAGCCTCCTCTCCTCCTTCACGGTCTAGAACTCTCTCTCTCTCTGTTTCTCTCTTCTTTCTCTTTCTTTCCTTCTCTTCTTTTCCACCCGAGACCACTCTCTTTATTTTCTCTCTATATCTCTCTCTCTAAATCCGACCCACTCTCTGGCAACCCCACCGCCACACACAACTCCACTCACACACTCCATCCCCCACTCCTCATTGAGTGTAACACACTCAATCTACACACACTTACACACACAACCGTACACACACTGTTTATTACATTTATATATATATATACACTGTTTTAAACATATATATATACATATACATATATATATATATTTACATATTTAAATAAACACACTCACTTGTGCACACATATACATACACATTTAAATAATTTAATATGTATATATATATATATGTTCACACATATATTACACACAATTTAAATTTAAATTATATATACACACACACACATCATAACAATAATAATAATAATAATAATAATAATAATAATAATAAATAATAAAATTAATAATAACAACTTGAAAATTTAATTTATAAAAAAAAAAATTTTCAGGTTGTTACATCCTTCCCTCCTTACAGAAATTTCGTCCCGAAATTTAAAATAACTAGGACAAAAGAAAATACATCACTAATCAAATAACTCGGGGTATCTAGCACGGACCTCGGCCTCACGCTCCCAAGTAGCCTCCTCGACCCCATGATGGTTCCAACGAACCTTGACCAAAGGGATGGTCCTGCCTCGCAAAACCTGGTCCCTCGAGTCCAATATCTCTACGGGTCTCTGGTCATAGGAAGCGTCCCCCTCTAGCTGAAGATCTACCCAATCAAGTACATGTGAGGGGTCGGGATGGTACTTCCTCAGCATCGACACATGAAAAACGTCGTGAACCCCAGACAGCTGTGGTGGTAAGGCTAGCTTATAAGCTACCTCACCCACTCTCCCCAGAATCTCAAAGGGGCCAATAAATCGTGGCGACAGCTTCCCACCACGTCCAAATCTCCTCAAGCCCCGTCTGGGAGATACCTTGAGGAACACATGGTCCCCCACCTCAAATGCCAAGGGCCGCCGCCTCCTATCCGCATAGCTCCTCTGGCGGCTCTGAGCTGTCAATAGACGCTGCCTGATCACCTGTATCTTGTCCGTGGTCTCACGGACTATATCGGGCCCCAAGGCAGCTGTCTCTCCCACCTCAGTCCAACATACCGGGGAGCGGCACGGCCTACCATACAACGCCTCAAATGGTGCCATCTCTATACTGGACTGATAGCTGTTGTTGTAGGCAAACTCGACCAAGGCGAGGTGATCCTCCCAGCTACCCCTGAAATCCATGACACAAGCCCTAAGCATGTCCTCGAGGATCTGAATGGTACGCTCTGACTGGCCATCGGTCTGGGGGTGAAAGGCAGTACTAAACTGGAGCTGTGTCCCTAAGGCCGTCTGGAGACTCTGCCAAAACCGGGCAGTGAAACGTGGGTCCCTATCTGAAACGATGGATACCGGTACCCCATGTAGTCGTACAATCTCTCGAATATACAACCTACTGAGGGTATCTGATGAATCAGTCACTCTGATAGGCAAGAAGTGAGCAGACTTCGTCAGCCTGTCCACGATAACCCAAACTGTATCATGGCCCCTCGGTGACTTAGGAAGACCCATCACGAAATCCATAGTAACGTGCTCCCACTTCCACTCGGCCACCGGCAATGGCTGCAACAATCCCCCAGGTCTCTGGTGCTCAGCCTTCACCTGCTGGCACGTGAGACATCTCGACACGAACTGCGCCACATCTCTCTTCATCCCCGCCCACCAGTACTGACGGCGCAGATCGTGATACATCTTAGTGCCCCCTGGGTGCACTGCCAGACGTGAGTGGTGAAAATCTCTAAGGACCTCAGCCCTGAGAGACTCTGGGACAAAAACTCTACCCAAATACCTCAGACTAAGGTCAGAATGCACCGTCCATCCCACAAATCCCTCGGGACTAGCAATCCGTACTCTGATCTGATCTGCCTCAACATCTACTAGCTGCGCCTCTATCACTCTAGTCAAAAGGGTGGGCTGTGCACATAAGCTGAACAGTGTGGCCTGTCCCTCAAACTCAGCAATATCTAGATCAAACTCGCCAATATCCCCCATCATCTCCCACTCCCTGATGGCAATACTGGCAATAGTACCCCTCGACCTCCTGCTGAGTGCATCAGCCACCACATTGGCCCTCCCTGGGTGGTACTGAAGGTCAAAATCATAATCCTCCATGTACTCCATCCACCTCCTCTGCCTCAGGTTCAGGTCCTTCTGCGTGAAGATATACCTGAGGCTTTTGTGGTCAGAAAATACCTCGAATCTCTCCCCGTATAAGTAGTGTCGCCAGCTCTTCAATGCGAAGATGACGGCAGCTAACTCCAAGTCATGCGTGGGGTAGTTCCGCTCATGGTTCTTCAACTGACGAGAACCGTAGGCTACCACTCTGCCATCCTGCATCAATACACAACCTAATCCCTCTCGGGAAGCATCACAGTACACAGCATAGCCCACTCCCCTCTCAGGTATGATCAAAACAGGCGCTGAAGTCAACCTCCTCTTCAGCTCCTGAAAAGACTGCTCACAGTCATCCTGTCCATAAGAATCTGATGCCCTTGCGCGTCAGACGAGTCATCGGCGCGGCAAGACGGGAGAAACCCTCCACAAATCGTCGGTAGTATCCGGCCAACCCCAGAAAACTCCGAATCTCAAATACACTGCTCGGTCTCTCCCAGCTCATGACAGCCTCAATCTTGGAGGGATCCACAGATACCCCTCCACTAGATACCACATGTCCCAAGAACTGTACCTCTCGAAGCCAGAACTCACACTTCGAGAACTTGGCAAATAGCCGATGCTCTCTCAAAATCTGCAGTACAGTCCTCAAATGATAGGCATGCACATCCTCAGCAGGTGAATACACTAAGATGTCATCTACAAATACCACGACGAACTGATCCAGGTAAGGACTGAAAATGCGGTGCATCAAGTCCATGAATGCCGCTGGGGCATTCGTCACTCCAAAGGGCATGACCACAAACTCGTAGTGACCATAGCGAGTGCGGAAGGCTGTCTTCGCTATGTCCTCCTCCCTGACCCTCAACTGGTGGTAACCCGATCTAAGATCAATCTTCGAGAAGCATCTCGAACCTCTCAGCTGATCAAATAAATCGTCGATCCTCGGCAACGGGTACTTATTCTTGATAGTAACCCGGTTCAGCCTCCTGTAATCTACACATAGTCGTAGTGTCCCGTCCTTCTTCTTCGCGAACAGTGCCGAGGCACCCCACGGAGAAGTGCTAGGACGGATAAACCCCTTCCGCTGTAGATCAGTCAACTGCTCCCTCAGCTCTCTCAACTCAGCTGGAGCCATGCGGTAAGGTGGTATGGAAATAGGTGTAGTACCAGGAATGAGCTCTATAGTGAACTCGATCTCTCGTCTAGGGGGTAGACAAGTCAAGTCACTCGGAAAGACGTCGGGGAACTCATCCACGACTGGGGGTAACACAATCTCTGTAGTCCTCAAAATCACCCGCAATCATACTAGCCAACATATAACTGTGGCCTCCCCAGCTCCTAGAGTCACGCACTGGTGGGAACCAAGAAATCCCCCCTATCTCCTGTGAAATAGAAGCAGTCTCCCTCAGGAGTGCATACAGTCACCCTCCCCCTGTAACAGTCTATACTCGCCCGATAGGTGAACAACCAATCCATCCCCAGAATCACATCAAACCCAGACATATCAAGTACAATAAGATCAAAGTGGAGAATACGATCAGCTATCTCTATCGAGCAATCTCTACAGATCCTCGTCAGTACTACAACACCCCCAACTGGCGTACCAACATGCAACGGGGGGTCCAACCAAGCTATATCCAGACCCAATGACATGGCAAGTGCAGTAGAAATGAATGAATGTGATGCTCCTGAATCTATCAATACACTGGCCCATGAACTGGATATGAGAAATGTACCTCGGACTACTGACGGTCCGGCAGCAGAGGTCTCCGGGGTGGCTACTGCGTAGACTCGGCCCTGTATGGTCGGGCCCTGTCTGCCTCCCCCTCTCTGTGTCTGCTGACCTCCTCCCCTAGGTGCTGGAGCTCTGACGCTCTGTGCGGAGGGTGTAGGCTGATGATAGGGCGCTGGGAGTCCCTGAACTGACTGTGGCTGTGGCAGAGGCACCTGTGTATGCTGATAATAGTGTGACCTCGGCGCACTCTGCGAAGTCTGTCCCTGAGGGCAGTTGGCCCTAACATGGCCAGGCTGCTGACAAGTGAAACAAATCGGCGGGGCCCTCTGACTCGGTGCCGGTAGAGGTAGTGGAAATGACCCCTGACTGGATCCGACACCCTGTGCACTGCTGGGTCCCCTCAAGGGACAGTCGGCCCTCCTATGGCCAGGCTGCCCGCAGGTATAACATGTGCCAGGTCGCTGTGACCCTCCTCCCCTAGGAGTAGATGGCAAGGCAGGACGGGGAGCTATCGAATGAAGGGGTCCAGCTGGTGGCTGTGAGGAAGAAGTACTGGCTCGGTACCTCTTCGGCTGTCTATATGTCGGGGCAGGTGCGGAAGTCTGTACTGTGGGTGTCCTGCCCTGTGCTCTAGTCTCTCTGATCCCTCTAAGATCAGTCAGCTCTCTCTCCACCTTGGAGGCCCTGATCACTGCCTCCTCGTATGTCTCTATAATATGCCCAGCCAGTCTGTCCCTGATAGAGGTCTTCAACCCCCTGAGGAAATTGTACACCCTCAAATCCTCATGTGCAATAATGTGTGGGGCGAACCTCCCCAAAGCAGTAAACCGTGACTCATACTGAGCCACTGTCATGTCCCTCTGCAGAAGTGCCTCAAACTCCTCTCTAAATCCCACTCTGGCAGACATCGGGAAATAGTGGTCATTGAACATGGCCACAAATGCATCCCATCCCTCTCCAAACCGATGCAGTCTGCCAGCAGCTACCTCCCACCACTGACTAGCCAGGTCTGTGAACTGAAATGTAGCGCACCTGATCCTCAGATGGGGCTCAGTGATCCCCTGTGAATCCAAGATCCGGGTAATCTGTCTCAACCACTCCTCTGCAATCAGTGGGTCTGGCTGCCCGGCAAAGGTGGGTGGTCTCATCCTCTGGAACACCTTCATCACGAAGGTATCCCTGGTCTCTCCGCCGGTGGTCCGTGCCTCCATCACGGTGCGGAGACACTCCTGCAAAAGAGTCGCCATATCTCTGGCGCCGATCATCTGCTCTACCTCCTGTGCTGGAGCGGGAGCAGGAATAGGGGCAGGTGCGGGAGCAACGTCCTCCTCAGCTGCACTATGCTCTGGTGTGTCAGCCGGGGCAACGACCTCCTCAACTATATCGGGAATAGGGGCAGCAGCTCTAGGTCTGCCACGACGAGGCTGTGCGGCGCCTCTAGGCTGGGTGGCACCTCTGGGCCTGCCCCTACCCCGTCTGGGCGGTCCAGCTCCCGTAGGAGCTCGTCTGGGAGGCATATCTACAAGTCCAAGAGAAAAGTTCAATATCACTTTTCACATTCCAATATAAGCATCTAAATGTGATCTCAATCAAGTTCTCATCAATAACCTATACTTTAACGGGTAGCATACGTAGAAACTCATGATATATACACTTAACAAGTTTTTCACATATCATATGTGTCATGCCTCCAAACATAGCATAAATCAGCACGTAATCACAATAAGTCATGCATCAGGACATATAAAACCACATAGCACACAAGATCCTATCACATGCTGCTAAAGGTTCACACTAAGTCTCATTCTTTTTTTTCTAGGGTCTCATGGTGTTAAACAACACCCCACGGTCTCTAGGTATTCGAACCTAAGCTCTGATACCACGTTGTCACGCCCCAAATTCCAGTGAACCCGAGGCGTGAGTAACGAGACAAAAAGGAATAAAGAAATAAAATAATAACAAATGAAAGATAACAATGACATTCTCATACATTCCGTACAGAGTTCTAATACATACATAAAGTCTGGTCCGTTGGTTCACAACATTCAAAATGAAATACAGTCTCGGGCTTATGCCCTTACATAATATCACAAGCGCCCATCGGGCCCAATATAATCCTCAATCAAACCATCTCTATATCCCGCACAGCTGGAACATCATCTGAAATGTTGCCCCACTAAAGGGGTCAGCTCAACATGCTGGTACAATATAATGCTAATGCAAGAAACAAAACTAAGGTCGTGGCATGTGCGAGTGTACAGTTATTCCTACGTGGCATTCTATATCATGATGACAGTATATAGACAGTATACAGTATATGAGCAATATGCATGACACACCCATGCAACTCTATGCCACCCATGTCTCATGATACGGTCATTCTCCGCTGGCATGAGTACCGCCACTTATGTCTCGCTTCACGGTCCGGAATCCGTCAGGCTCGCAAGTACCTAATGGCCGATTTTGGGTTTTTCACCACAGGATCTGCACCCTCATAATGCAAAGCACCACGTGCTTACCCACGCCATGCCCAAGGAATCACACCATGCCAATATGCACTAATCTCATCATGTCATAATGCAATCCCAATGATACATTTCAGTCATACGTAAAATATGCTTTCAAGTGTACAATTCATAACATCGATAGTTCTTCAAGCAGATAATTCACACACCACGTTAATACATGCGATATACTCATAATCATCATTCAACTAAACAAGATAGCACATAGCACGTAAACATGTGAACACTCGGGCAAACATGTGAACAATTTACACAGCAAAGCAAGCATTCCTAATCTCAATTCTATTTCTTACTTAGCACAATATATCGTACCTGGTAATCGATCTCAAACCGGAAAGGTATACTCGTAGTCAAGTGAAACCACCGTAAGAACACTGAAGGTCAGGTCACCTTCTCTTTGCCTTTCCGTGTCCCTAAAATTCATAACATGAAACTCAGTTTAATCGTCACTTGAATTACGCTATTCATCAAATTTTACGTCTTTATCTTATAAGCTTCTACTTTGCTAAATTAAACTCTACTGTTGAATCCGGGACGTTGAAGAAAATAAGTTTAGGCTTTCGTAGAATTCAATTTGGGCATCTGGGTCAAAAAGGGCAAAACAGTCATTTTGCACTTTACACGGGTCCTTACATTTCGTGATCTCTTTTCACAAATCGGACTCCACGGTTGAGTCCGGAATGTTCGAGATAATAAAATTCCACTATTTGTTTACCTAATTCGGAATTCATTTGATTGTATTTCAATTCGGGGGTATTTTGGTAATTTTACACGTTGCTACGTGTCTTTTATTTTTCGGGACCCCGTCTCGTAAAACGGACCTCACCATTGGTCTCAGAATGGCCGAGATAGTCAAAATACACTAATGACTTGTCCCATTTGGACTCCGGAATTTATTTGAATATTTAATTAATTAAATTAATTAAATTAAATAATTAATTAATTAATTTAATTAATATTTTATTAATATTTTAATCAGGTGGGTCAAAGTGTAATTTCTAATAGTTTGGGGGGTCAATTCGTAATTTCTGAAAGTTCAGGTTAAGGTTCAAATTCAAAGGTTCAAATCCAAAGGGTTCAAATTCCAATAAAAGGTTCAAATTAAAACTAGTTTAATTTGTTATTCTAAATCAGGTTAACCAAACAGGGTTTATCCAGAACAGGGATAGGATATCCCTGTTCCTATTTCAATTTAAAATCTTTTAATTTCTTATCTCTGTAACCAAACGCCCCCAATTAGTTTTTAATTTAAAACCAGTGGGCGACACGTGGCAGGGGCGGGTCAGCCCCAAGCCCGACCCGACCCGAACCGACCCGGCCCGACCCGCACAGTGCCCATCTTCCCCCCTCGCTTTTCCGGTAGGGTTCCGGCGACCTCCGGTCGTCTTCTCAGAAAAATCAAGTTTTTAAACTTGATTTTTATGGCGTTTTCGAAGCCCCTTTCAATCCCAAACTATTCTAAAACGTTTTTGGAGCATTTTAATATTGTTTTGAAGCTTCCAATCACGGTGAAAACCCAGATTTTTCCCCCACGGCCGTGACCTGCACCTCCATTTTTCTCCCTCATTTCTCAACCGTTTTCTATCATTTTTGTTGCGTTTTAATCCTCACACTATGCTCTACAAGGTTCTATAATTTAAATCAATTGAAATGCTCTAAAATAAATCGAGACAGAAGTGACCCACTTACAAGTTTTCTTGGCCGTTTCTCTCTCTAGCCGTGCCCACTTCCACCTTTCTGGTTCCTCCTCGAGCCTCCTCTCCTCCTTCACGGTCTAGAACTCTCTCTCTCTCTGTTTCTCTCTTCTTTCTCTTTCTTTCCTTCTCTTCTTTTCCACCCGAGACCACTCTCTTTATTTTCTCTCTATATCTCTCTCTCTAAATCCGACCCACTCTCTGGCAACCCCACCGCCACACACAACTCCACTCACACACTCCATCCCCCACTCCTCATTGAGTGTAACACACTCAATCTACACACACTTACACACACAACCGTACACACACTGTTTATTACATTTATATATATATATACACTGTTTTAAACATATATATATACATATACATATATATATATATTTACATATTTAAATAAACACACTCACTTGTGCACACATATACATACACATTTAAATAATTTAATATGTATATATATATATATGTTCACACATATATTACACACAATTTAAATTTAAATTATATATACACACACACACATCATAACAATAATAATAATAATAATAATAATAATAATAATAATAAATAATAAAATTAATAATAACAACTTGAAAATTTAATTTATAAAAAAAAAAATTTTCAGGTTGTTACAATCAGGTCCTAAGGCAGCTGTCTCTCCCACCTCGGTCCAACATACCGGGGAACGGCACGGCCTACCATATAATGCCTCAAATGGTGCCATCTCAATGCTGGACTGGTAGCTGTTGTTGTAGGCAAACTCAACTAAGGCAAGGTGGTCCTCCCAGCTACCTCTAAAGTCCATGACGCGGGCCCTGAGCATATCCTCCAAGATCTGTATAGTGCGCTCTGACTGGCCATCTGTCTGTGGGTGGAAGGCAGTACTGAACTGCAGCTGGGTCCCTAAGGCTGTCTGGAAACTCTGCCAGAACCGTGCAGTGAAACGTGGGTCCCTGTCAGAAACTATGGATACCGGTACCCCATGTAGTCGTACTATCTCTCGAATGTACAACCTACTGAGGACGTCTGATGAGTCAGTCACTCTGATCGGTAAGAAATGGGCGGACTTCGTCAGTCTGTCCACAATAACCCAAATCGCATTATGGCCCCTAAGTGACCTCGGAAGACCCATCACGAAATCCATGGTAACGTGCTCCCACTTCCACTCGGCTACCGGTAGTGGCTGTAGCAAACCTCCAGGCCTCTGGTGCTCAGCCTTCACCTGCTGGCACGTGAGACACCTAGCCACAAACTGTGCCACATCTGCCTTCATCCCAGTCTACCAATACTGACGGCGCAGAGCATGATACATCTTGGTGCCCCCTGGGTGCACCGCCAAGCGTGAATGGTGGAAATCCCTAAGGATATCAGTCCTAAGAGACTCGGGAATGAAGACCCTACCCCTGTATCTCAGACCAAGGTCAGAATGGACTGTCCATCCCTCAAATCCCTCAGAGCTAGCAATCCGTGCCCTGATCTGCTCAGCCTCGGTATCCAGCAACTGTGCCTCTATAACTCTGGTCAGAAGAGTAGGCTGTACACACAAGTTAAACAGGGTGGCGTGTCCCTCAGACTCGGTAAGCTCTAAGTCAAACTGCCCAATAACTCCCATCATCTCCCACTCTCTGATGGCTAGGCTGGCTAAGGTGCTGCTCGGTCTCCGACTGAGTGCATCAACTACGACGTTGGCCTTCCCAGGATGGTACTGAAGGTCAAAGTCGTAGTCCTCTAGGTACTCCATCCATCTCCTCTGTCGAAGGTTCAGATCCTTCTGTGTAAAGATATACCTGAGGCTCTTGTGGTCCGAGAACACCTCAAATCTCACCCCATATAAATAGTGTCGCCAGCTCTTAAGAGCAAAGATGACGGCAGCCAACTCTAGATCGTGGGTGGGGTAGTTCTTCTCATTGCTCTTCAACTGGCGAGAACCATAAGCTACTACCCGGCCTTCCTGCATCAATACACAACCCAGTCCCTCTCGGGAAGCATCACAGTACACTGTATAGCCCAGGCCTCCCTCGGGGATAATCAGGACGGGAGCTGAAGTCAATCTCCTCTTCAGCTCCTGAAATGACTGCTCACAGTCGTCGGTCCACTGAAATCTGACGCCCTTGCGCGTCAGCCGGGTCATCGGTGCGGCAAGTCGGGAAAATCCCTCTACAAAACGGTGGTAGTACCCTGCTAACCCCAAGAAACTCCGTATCTCAAATACATTCCTCGGCCTCTCCCAGCTCATAACAGAGTTGACCTTCGAAGGGTCAACAGATACTCCACTCCCAGATACCACGTGGCCCAAGAACTGTACCTCCTGGAGCCAGAACTCGCACTTAGAGAGCTTGGCAAACAGCCTATGCTCTCTCAAGATCTGTAACACAGTACGTAAGTGGAAAGCATGCTCATCCTCAGAAGGTGAGTAAATCAGAATATCGTCCACAAACACCACCACGAACTGATCTATGTACTGGCCGAAGACACGGTGCATCAAATCCATGAATGCCGCTGGGGCATTCGTCACACCAAATGGCATCACTACGAACTCAAAGTGACCATAGCGAGTGCGGAAGGCCGTCTTCGCTATGTCCTCCTCTCGTACTCTCAACTGATGGTACCCAGACCGAAGATCAATCTTCGAGAAACATCTCGAACCTCTCAACTGATCAAACAAGTCATCGATCCTGGGTAACGGGTACTTGTTCTTAATAGTCACCCGGTTCAGCCTCCGGTAGTCCACACATAACCGCAACGTCCCGTCCTTCTTCTTCGCAAAGAGTGCTGAGGCACCCCAAGGAGAAGTGCTAGGACGGATGAACCCCTTACCCTGAAGGTCAGTCAGCTGCTCTCTCAGCTCTGCTGGAGCCATGCGGTATGGTGGGATAGATATGGGTACAGTACCGGGGATAAGCTCAATGGTAAACTCCACCTCCCGCCTCGGGGGTAAACTAGTCAAACTGTCGGGAAATACATCAGGAAACTCCTCTACCACTGGTGGTAACACAACCCCTGTAGCCTCACTATCCCCTGCAATCATACTAGCCAACATATAGCTATGGGCTCCCCAACTCCTAGAGTCGTACAAGGGTGGTACTAAGAAGTCCCCACGATCTCCCGTGAAATAAAAGCAATCCCCCTCAGGGGTACACACTGTAACTCTCCCCCTGAAACAATCGATGCTAGCCCGGAAGGTAAACAGCCAATCCATACCCAGAATAACATCGAAGCCAGTCATATCAAGCACAATAAAATCAAAGCAGAGAGTACGGTCAGCTATCTCAAGTGAACAACCCCTACAAATCCTGGTCAATGTCACACTACCCCCAACAGGAGTATCAACACGTAGTGGTGGATCTAACCGGTCTATAGTCAACCCCAATGTCATGGCAAATGCAGTGGATATGAAAGAATGCGATGCACCAGAATCTATCAACACGCTAGCCCATGAACTGAACATAAGAAAGGTACCTCGCACTACTGATGGCCCAGCAGTAGAAGCCTCTGGGGTAGCAACTGCGTACACCCTGCCCTATACGGTCTGACCCTGTCTGCCTCCCCCTCTCTGCCCCTGCTGTCCTCCCCCTCTCGGGGCTGGAGCTCTAACACTCAATGCAGAAGATGCTGGCTGATAGTAAGGTGCTGGGGGTCTATAACCGACTGTGTCTGGGGTAAAGGCACCTGGGTGGGCTGGAAATAGTGGGACCTCGGTGCGCTCTGGGAAGTCTGCCCCTGAGGACAGTGGGCCTTGACATGGCCCGGCTGATGACATGTATAGCACACTGGTGTGGCCCTCCAGGCCTGACTCTAAGACTGGGATGGGAGTGGTAGCTGGCTCGGTCCTGTCCCTGATCCCTGACTAGGATCTCTCTGTGGGCAATCAGCCATCTTGTGGCCAGGCTGTCCACACTGGTAGCATGTGATGGTCAGCTGTGGTGCCCCTCCTCGAGGAGTAGTAGACATAGTGGGCTGGGGTGCTAAAAGCTGCATAGGTCTCTGGGACGTAGATGGAGAAGAGGTACCGCCTCGGAACCTCTTCGGCGGTCTCCTACCAGAATGAGCTGGGACGGTCACGGTAGGCTGAGCTGGTGTAAGTGCTAGTGCTGTGGCTGGCCTGGTCTGAGTCCGGGACTCCCTAATCCCTCTGAGAGCTGTCAACTCCCTCTCTACCCTCGTGGCCCTGATCACAGCCTCCTCGTAAGTGTCAATGATGTGAACCGCCAGTCTATCCCTGATAGAGGTCTTCAGCCCCTCTAGAAAATGATAAACTCTCAGCTCCTCCACCCCAACAATGTGCGGGGCAAACCTGCCCAATGCGGTAAACTGGGACTCATACTGTGTCACGGTCATGTTCCTCTGTAGTAAGGTCTCAAACTCTCTCCTGAACCCGACCCTAGTAGTCGCTGGAAAGTAGTGGTCATTGAACATGGCCACAAATGCATCCCACCCCTCTCCGAACCTGCTAATCCTGCCGGCAGATACCTTCCACCACTGGCTCGCTAGCCCTGTAAACTGGAAGGTGGCACATCGTATCCTCAGGTGTGGCTCAACAATCCCTAGTGAGTCCAGGATCCTCACAATCTGGTCCAACCACTCCTCGGCCACCAAAGGATCAGGCTGTCCTGCAAATGACGGTGGCCTCATACGCTGAAACGCCTTCATGACGAAGGTGTCGCTGGTCTCCCCACCGGCTGCTCTGGCCGCGGCACCGGCAGCCCTGGCCTCGGCATCAGCAGCCCTTGCCTCAGCATCAGTGGTCCTGGCCTCCTGCATGGCACGGAAGCACTCCTGTATAATGGTCGCCAAATCTCTGGCGCCAATAGTCTGCCCCACCTCCTCCACAGGGGCTGGAGTAACATCCTCCTCAGCTGTACTATGCTCAGGAACGTCAGCTGGGGCAACTACCTCCTCAACCACGTCAGGAATAGGGGCAGCAGCTCTGGGTTTACCACGACGAGGCTGGGCGGCACCTCGGGGCACACCCCTACCCCTACCCCCTCTGGGTGGTCTGCCTCTCGTAGGAGCTCGTCTAGGAGGCATATCTACAAGTCCAAAAGAAAAAAAATTCAATATCACTTTTTCATGTAATCACAATAAGGCATGCATTAAGACATATAATCACGTAGCACATAAGATCCTATCACATGCTGCTAACAGTTCACACTAAGTCTCATTCTCTTCTCTAGGGTCTCATGGTGTTAAACAACACCCCACAGTCTCTAGGTATTCGAACCTATGCTCTGATACCACGTTGTCACGCCCCGAATTTCTCACGAACCCGGGGCGCGAGTAACGAGACAGAAAGTAAAATAAATAAAAGGACAAAAGTAGTTAAATTCACTAAACATGCGTCCATTATCATCCATACATAAATAACATTGAATACATTGTTCATCAGTCTTTCGGGCTTAAGCCCTTACATAACAAAATACAAGTCTCATGGATCACAAATGTATCACGTGCTTCGCCCTAACAGGGTATCACTGAGTCTCACGTGGCTGGAGGATCCTCATCTGAAAATGTTTCCCACGAATGGGTCAGCACAACTGCTGGTATGATGAAATGCTAATGCCAGAAATAAAGCTAAGGCGTGGCATGTGCAAAGTGTACATTTATTTCTAAATGACATTCAACCATCGCAGTAATATATATATGAATGGTATGCATGACACACCCATGCACAACTCTATGCCACACCCATGTCTCATTTACGGGTACTCCCCGATGGCACGAAGTACCAATGCAATGGCCAATTTTGGGTTTTTCACCACAGGATCTACACCCTCATAATGCAAAGCACCATGTGCTTACCCACGCCATGTTCTCAAGGAATTCATCATATGCCAATATGCCAATGCAATCTCAATGAACATGGATCTCAATAATATGACATGCTCTGACAATAATAATTCAATCACCAATCAGTTTCATATACATGCATATCTCATATGTTCATACATCACGATTCATGTTCTTCACTTTATTAACTTGCAAGTAACACATAACATGTGAACAACCAATTCCAAATAAACATGTAAACACATTACAGATAAACACATACAGCATTCCAGTCATTCACAAATATTCCTAACTTAACTTCATTTCTAACACTAGCAAAACACCATACCTGATGGGTTGGTATCAACCCTAGAAGATCATGCGCTATATGTAACTGAACCGACGGATGAAAATGTAGAGGATCAGATCGCCCTCTCCTGTCCTGTCAGTGTCCCTAAAAGTAAAAATTACAACTCAGTCCATTGTTGTTTGAATTTATGCTATTCATCAAATTTTATGTCTTTAAATTCATAGGTTTCTATTCTGCTAAATTAAACTCTACCATTGGTTTTAGAACGTTTAAGAAAGTAAGTCTAGGTTTTCGTAGAACTCAATTCGGACACCGGGGTTCAAAAGGGCAAAACAGTCATTTTGCACTTTACGCGTGTCCTTACATTTCGTGACCTCTTTTCACAATTCGGACTCCACGGTTGAGTCCGGAATGTTCGAGATAATAAAATTTCACTATTTGTTTACCTAATTCGGAGTTCGTCTGACAGTGTTTCGAGTTAGGGGCATTTTGATAATTTTAAGGGTTACTACGGGTCTTTTATTTTTTGGGACCCCGTCTCGTAAAACGGACCTCACCATTGGTCTCGGAATAGTCGAGATAGTCAAAATACACTAATGACTTGTCTCATTTGGACTCCGGGATGTTTTTGAATATTTAATTAATTAAATTAATTTAATTAATTAATTTAATTAATAATTTATTAATATTTTATTCATGAGGGTCAGAACATAATTACCCAAAAGTCTTGGGTCAAATTCTAATTTCTTAAAGGCTAAGGGGTCAAAATATAATTATTAAAAGTTTTGGAGTTAAAAATATAAATAACCTAAACTTTGGTTTGAACCAGGGGGTTTTTAAGCCAAAACCCTAAACCGGTTTAAAGTTCACTGAACCGACCGGTTCAGCCCCTTCCCCTTCTAACCCGGTCCAAATCAGGTTTTTATTTTTATTTTTATTTTATTTCATTTTTTTTTCTTTTAAACGGTGAGCCAACACGTGGCAGGGGCGGTCCACGCCCGCCCCGAACCGGACCCGAACCGACCCGACCCGACCCGGACAGACCCTCTTCTCCCCCCCGTTTTTCTGGCGGAGCTTCGGTCACCCTCTCCGGCGCCGGTGACCGGATTTTCAGAAAATCAAGTTTTTAAACTTGATTTTCTTCGTGTTTTCGAAGCCCCTTTCGATCCCAACTTGTTCTAAAACATTTTTGGAGCTTTTTAATACTGTTTTGAAGCTTCCAATCACAACGAAAAATCAGATCTTCCCCCCCATGGCCGTGACCTGCACCTCCTTCTTTCTCCCTCATTTTTCAACCGTTTTCTATCATTTTTGTTGCGTTTTAATCCTTACATGATGCTCTACAAGGTTCTACAATTTAAACCGATTGAAATGCTCTAAAACAAATCGAAATAGAAGTGACCCACTTACAAATTTTCTCGACCGTTTCTCTCTCTAGCCGTGCCCTCCTTCTCCCTCTTGCTCCGAGCTCGAACCAGGTCTCTAACTCTCCTTCAGAGCTCTGTTTCTCCCCCCTCTTTTCTGCTTCTTTCCTTCTCTTTTTTCCCACCCGAGACCACTCTCTTTTTCTCTTTATTTTCTCTCTTTCTATATCTCTCTCTCTCTCTCTCCCCAAGACCAACCTACTCTCTGCCCACTTCTGCACTCTCCCACTCCCTGAATCCTACTCACACACTCAACCTTACCCCATACCCCTTTGAGTGTGTAACACTCAAAGTCACACACACACACAACCGGCACACACACATACACACACTGTTCTACACCCATATATATATATATTCACTTTTAAATATACACTCACAGGTACACACATATATTAAATAAATACCTTAAATTTATACACATATATATATATACATATATACATACATCCAATAATTATTATAATAATACTAATAATAATAATAAAAATAATTAATTAACAATTGCAAGAATAAATAATAATAATAATAAAAAAAAAATTTTCATGTTATAACAATTTATGTTGGGCATAATGCATGACTTAAGGAGAACACCATGTATTTGATGAAATTGTCACATTGAAGTTGCATAATGAAATCATGGTATATTGGCATATTGTGATTCCTTGGAAACATGGTATGGGTTGAGCATTTGGTGTTATACATTATGAAGGTGTAGATCCTGTGGTAAAAAACTCAAAATTGGCCATTGGTACTCATGCCAACGGGGACGGACCGTGAAGTAAGACATACAATTGGTACTCATGCCAACGGGGAAGGACCGTGAAGTGAGACATGGGTGTGGCATAGAGTTTGCATGTGTGTGTCATGCATATCACCTTTACATTGCATTGATGAATAGAGGGGGGTATGCATAGCTTTAAAATGTACACTTGCACATGCCGCGCCTTAAATTTGTTCCTAGCATTAGCATTGTGTTATACCAGTAGTTGAGCTGACCCATCCGTGGGATATCATATTACAGATGTCGCTCTCGGTACATGAGACTTGTTAAAGTCTTGGAGAAAAGAAGGAAAATGGACCAAGAAGAAGATTTGGCCCTCGGGGCATTATATTTTGATGTTGTAAAAAAGGCATAAGCCCTAAACCATATGAAATGGTATTGTAGAAAAATTGTGTATTATGAAAAGAATGGAAAGGACCTTGTATGTTGTAATAAATATGATGATGTGATTTTTAAAGTTCAAGCATATGCGTATGTGTGGAGAATTTTATAATTAGATGATGTATATTAAACTTGTATGAGATTGTGGCTATTGGGTGAGGACGGAATATATGAGTCCTTAATTACATGAAATATTGTGAACATTAGGTGGGAAAAAGGCTTAGAAAACAAAGGGGGTTATGTTGAAATTTTGGAAAAATTAAGGAATTGGTTAAGTGTGTAGAACACCTTGTAAATAGGTGAGAAAAGTGCTCAAAATGAAGGGTTAGAAACCTTGAAGGAATAGACCAAAAATGGGAGAAAAGAGGCCTTCAAAACTTGGGAAAAAAAGGTCACAAAATAGAGAAAATTTAGAGCATTAGATAAAGAAATTTGCTTGCAATAAATACACTGTTGCTACAGTGTTTTGTAGGAAAAAAATTAGAAAACCAAGTTCAGGCATGCCCAGCCGCCGAGCTGCGCGTGCCGCGGGTGTGTCACGCCTGCTTGTGCGCCCTGCTACGCCCACTGCCTGCTGCCTTGTCATGACACAACCCTTGGCACCCCCTAACACTTGTCCCTTTGGCCACCTTTCTGAGCCATTTTTGGGCACCTTTTGGGACTATGTTTGGGCACCATATTGGGCTATGTTTGGCCACCTTTTTGGGCTATTTTGGGTAACCTTTTTGGGCCATGTTTGGCCACTTACATGGGCCATGTTTGGCCCCCTTCCTTAGACAATTTTTGGTGGACTTCTTGACCAATTCTTGGACTATGCCTTAGGGAATTTTTAGGCCCATTTGGGTCATCATTTCAAGGCATTTTTAGAATTGTTTTAAGACTATTTTAGAAGCCATTTTTGAACATGACTTAAATTAGTTCAAGTGTTAATTGGGAGAGATGCTTGAGCAACATTAAAAGACCATTTTGGTTAGGTTAAATGGCAATTCTTCACTTATAATTTTGGGGAAACATGGGGGAAGGAATGCATAATTAATTAAATTCACCTTAATGACCTTTACTTTACTTTTCTCTTTTCATTTCACTCACTTCCCTGGTTCGTGGAAATTTGAGGCATGGCACATTTTATGTATTGTTTTTGAGATGTGGTAAACCTAATGACTGTTGGAGATTTGCGATGTTAACTTTGCCAAAAAAAACCATTATTGGTGTTAATTTTTAATTTTACAGCAAATTTAACTCTTTTGGCTACAAATATTTTTTTCTTCAGAATATCATATGTAATATGGTTCTTATTTAATAAATCTCAATTTTTAGAGTCTAAATATATAAATTTTATTAAAACATATTTATATTTTGTAAGATATTGAATTTTGAAAATTTAAAAATTTTTCTAGAAATGTGCACATAAATCAACAACCAAATTTGTTTATAAAAAATGGGCAAAACACGAAGGTATTTAGAGGGACATTTTTGTTACAAAATAATTAAGGGGCTTATGAGGTTAAAGAGAATACCTATGAACCCGATCTTGGTTTTGATCTTATTTGAGTGCTATTGGCCAAAGCTTTATTTTTATTTTATTTTTTTAAAAGACATGTTTGGAGACATTTCCCCCTAAATACTCGTCCATCGCCAATAATTTCCCCACGCAAATTTAGCCCTATTTTTGAACATTCGAATTCTCCCTTAATTCTCTCATTCATTTCTGTTGGATAATTTGGAGAGAAAAAAAAAGTTTTAGGAGAGTAATATCACTTTCTCTTGTTTAGATGTTTATGATGGAGAGAAGATAAAATTAAGAGAAAGTTTAAGTGATTAAAGTGATTTCTTCAATTTTTGTTTTGGAAAGAAAAAACTTCATTTAATGTAAAGATTCGAAAATTTGGAATAAATTTTTTTGTTTTTTAGAATGCTATGTGAATATCCTTAATTCCTAATTAATTTAAATTTTGAAAAAAAAATTAAATAAAAGTATGGCATATATAGATATGTGGTAGAAAATGAATAGAAGAAGAAACAAAAAAAAAAAAAGAAAAGAGAAGTGAAGGAAGGGGCGGTGCAAGTCTCGGGTGAGGGAGAACGGCAGAACAGGGGAAAAAAAAAGGGGAGAAAAGGGAAGAGAGAGAGAAAAGGAGGGTTCGCACAAGGGCGGTGATGGAGGTGGGGGCGGCACCTAATGACGTGCCGAGTTTCGTATGCCACCGGGGTTATTGTCGACGGAGACGGAGATGGAGACGGGGAATCAAGGCAAGGGGGTGATCGATCTGCCCTTCGGTTCGTCCGTGAATCTAGATATCTCCAAGCTTGATTTCCAGTCCAATGATCGCGACCTTGTTAGATCTCGGGGCTGGGATCTTTGCGGCTGAATGGGTCCGTTGAAATGTGATTGACCAGGTCAGTGTATGTATTTGTTTGTGTGTGTGTGAAGCAATGTGTCGGTGCAAACAACCCAGGTTAGAGGGGACGGTTGTTGGAAGACCTGATGCAGTCGTCGTGGGGAAATTGGGGGAGGAAATTGCGGCTGTGTGACTCGAAATCTTGTAGAGACGTTACGGTTTTACGGGATGGCTCTCGGTATGGTGTAGCAACGAAGTGGTGATGGGTTTTGGAATTCCTTGGGCTTCACCGTATGGGATTTGTGTTACGGTTTTATGTGTGGCTGTTTGGGTTTGACGCAGAGCAGGAGATTGAGCAGGTTGGCTGTTACGGTTGTGGCTTAACATCGTGTATGGCTACGGCTATGGGAGTTGTGGTACAGAGGTTGCGATAGTAGATGCGATGGCTTCAATGAACCAAAGAGTGAACATCATGGGTGTTGTCATTGAGACCAGCATTCCGAAGTAGTCCATGTGTATTGATTTTTTTTTTTTAAAATAAAAATAGTTGATGAAGTTGTATTGATTGTTGGATGGATGATTGAGGGAATGGATGTGTCCCCATTACGACTGTTCGGAGGGTGATATAACTTAATATTAAGGGCATTATGCAGCAAAGAGTAGCGGTACAAATTGTGGTTGTTGCGATTTTGTTGGAGAAATGGCAGAGAGTGCAGTAACAACGGAGTGTAGTAGTGCCAATTGTTGGAATCTCTTGTTTAAGCAGTGGATTCATATACACTGTTGATTCATGGGTTATACGAGAAACAAAAGTGGAGAGAGCTACCGGTATTTTGTGGAAATGATAGAAATGGGGTTCTTTCCACAAAAGGTTACATTTGAGACACTGGACTAGGGATTGATACAGTCTGATATGTTGAGAATATATTTACCTGGGTAGATTAGGGTTGTGGGTTCTGAATTACCTACAACAATTAGAAATTGCTGTTGGGAGACTTGATGTGGCTGTCATGAACATTGAGGGTCGACTGCCCTGTTTTTGATGGACTTTGTTGGATGTTTTAGAGAAGTCTTGTGGATATCTATCTTTGTATCATCCGGAGGCACTCCTAATGAATATATGTTCAGTTTAAGGCAACCCTCATTTGATGGTCAACAAACAAAAGGCTATGGATTCTGCTGATAGCAGCAGCTGTGGCTGTAGCTATAGTTGTTACAGAGGGTTCAAGGTCTAAATCAGTGTTTGACTTAGCAGTGGCAACTCCTTGAAGATGAAACAACTGTAGCTGCCAGCCAAATGGCATTGATAACAATATTAGTTAGCCGTGCGGAGGGACAAAAAGGAAAGAATTATAGTGATCGTTTGGATGGAAGCTTGGAGTTGTGTTTCATCAGGTCATGTGCTCATGACAGTGCAAAACAGGGTAGGAACTCCAGAGGTTCAGTAAAAGGTGAAAGGGAAGTAATACAGTATTAGTTGAAGCTTCAGCCTTGCGGTGGTGTAATTGTTGGAGACTACGGGTTTTAACCTTGCTTATAGAAATTGAAGCTACTGATTGGGGAGACTCTGCACAATAATCTGATGAGAGGAAGGGAAAGTTCTTCAATATCTGATGGATGGGATGATAAAGGGACGGACTTTGCCAGGATCATCATCTGCTTGGGGGAAAAAGGTTGAAGAAGTTGATGAAACTGGATTTAAAATGGCTGGCCGACTCGATCAACCTGTCGGTGTGTTTTCTTTAACTGCTGAACCATGGACTGGAAATCAACCTCAAACTCGGGATGCACGAGGGTTTGGTTCACGCTTGACTGCAAATTCTCCAAAGATTGGCTGAGTGGAGATAAGCATAAGCTTGATATGATTCCATTGGAGGACTAAGTTACTTACTGGTTGATTGGATTGCATAGTGGACACAGCTTAGTAGGGTTGTGACCAACCCTATCAGGTATGATATTTTACTAATGTGAGAAATGAGGTTAAGCTTAGGAGTATTTGATAAGATGATTGAATGTTCTCTATGCGTAATTGCTATTAGGAAACCACTTAGAATTTGATTGTTTATATGCTTACGTGTTCTTTATGATTCTGTGGGAGTTATGATTTACTTCTTGAGTTGTCATCATATGTGATTTATATTTTAGAGGGATTGCTGATATTGCGACATGTAGATTTGCGTAAGTGTTGGGATTGATCAAGCATGACACGTAGATTTGTGGATGAAGTCTTGTGATTTAAATGCTATTGTTGATCTTAAATGTGATGCATTATTTAAAGCATGTTGCATATGCTTATGAAAGTGATGTTTCATTTGAACTGTATTATTGCATGATGAAATCATGTCATATTGGCATAGTGTGATTCCTTGAAAGCATAGTGTGGGTCAGCACGAGGTGCTGGTGCATTATGAGGGTGTAGATCCTGTGGTGAGAAACCCAAAATTGGCCATTGCATTGGTTCCTGATCCATCGGGGGGCGGCCCGGAAAGGGAATTGGTACTCCGGACCATCGAGGGAAGGCCCGTAAAGGAGACATGGGTGTGGCATCGAGTGCATGGGTGCGTCATGCATATTTTCATTGCATTGTGTTTGAGAAGCATTTAAAGATAAATGTACACTTTGCACATGTCACGCCTTAGCTTTATTTCTTGCATTAGTATTATATCATACCAGCATGTTGGCGCTGACCCATTCGTGGGACATATATTACAGATGAGGATGCCCCAGCTACTTGAGATTCGATGACACCTTGATAGGATGAAACACTTGGTGTATTTTGGCCCACGGAACTTATGTTTTGTGATGTAAGGGCTTAAGCCCGAATGACCTATGAACAATGTAGTTGTGAGATGTATTTTATGTTTCTAGATGTATTGATGGGAAATGATGCGTGTCTAGTCAATTCCGTTGAGATTACTCCTTACTTTATTTTCTTCTTGTCTCGTAGAAAATTTGTATATTGTGGAAAAAAAATGGAGATGATATTGTTATAGTGTAATGAATTGGGAGTCGACGATTCTTAAGTTTAAGTGTAGCTGTATATATGATGGATTGAATAATTAGACGATGCACATTTAAATTCTGTGAGATTTGTGGTCATCGAGTGAGGATGGATTGTGATGTGTTGTATATATATATATATGATGTATTGTGATTATCAGGGGGAAAAAGGCTCGAAAAACAGAGGAGGTTCTGCCGAAATTTTTAGAAAATTAAAGAATTCTATTTAATTTGTCGTAAATTCGTAAATCTATTTAATTATCTTTTATTTTATTTACTTTCTGTTCGTCAGTCGCACCTCGGGTTTCAGTCAGAAATTCGGGGCGTGACATTTAATGAAGTGTTTGTTTGGTAACGTTTTTTCTAAGTATTTTTAGTAAGCATGCAAAAAAAAAGTACTTTTTACAGTTTATACGAGACTATTATATTCTGCCACCGCCACACACACACACACATATATTAATACATCTATACTACCTATAAATGTATGGATCCTCTTATGTGTTTTCTCTAAAAATGTTTTACACTGAGTTCACCAAAATACCCTCATTCAGTAAATCCACTCCACAAATACCCTCATTCATTCATTCAGTGAATCTACCCCACAAACCAACCGTTACAAACCGTTAAGCTCCCACCCTCCTCTGCAATGGAAACCAGCAAATTATTTGCATACGAGCGATCAACATTCCTATCCTGCATTCACTCTATTTTCTCCATCCACTCACACGACATCACCGTCTTCATTGTCGTGTCGTTCCTAGTTACTGTCATCGCAAATGGTCTTCATCATCGCTGTCGTTCCCAGTTACCGTCGCTCATCGCATGTTGCTTATTTGTATACGAGCGATTAACATTCCTCTCCTGTATTCACTCTATTTTCTCCATCCACTCACACGACATCATCGTCTTCATTATCGTGTCGTTCCCAATTACCGTCATCGTAAACAGTCTTCATCATCACTGTCGTTCCCAGTTATCGTCGCTCATCGCTTGCTGCTTCTCCAGGACATTCGTGCATCAGATCTGTCGTCATTCCGCTGTGAGACACCCCACATCTCTCTCTGTCATCGTGTTCCACAACATCGCCCCTTCGATCACCGTTGTGCAAGGGGTTTCAATGCCCTAACATTCTTTTTAGAACAGATGTACCCTTCCTTCTCCACCGATATTTTCCAATGAGTGAAGACAAAGAGGCATCTTCTTTGCCCCAACTCCCACTCTCTCTTCTCCCCCAATATTTTTCCCAGAACACATAGGGTCTTATATATTTGTGGTGGATAGCAATGATAAGGATAGAGTTGTCGAGGCAAGGATCTGATCCTTCAACGGATTTCAGGTACGTGGTATAGAAGCTGGTTTATGCTAAGATTTTCCTTGTTTCTTCATAATATTTTTCAAAATTTTCAAATTTCAATGCTATTTTCAGGGGCGGAGGTTATATATCATTGGAAAATCTTATCTTTTTTTCCAAGATGTATCCGGTTTGTTTCCTTTCCTTCAATTTACATGACTTGCATTTATCTATTCCTAGCTTTAAGCAATTGACAAATTATTAGTACATTATGTCAACTATATGATGTTAGCAGCATAAATGGCATCGTGATTCCAGCAAGTTAAAAATTTATATCTTACATTGAAGCTTGATCTCTTAAAATTTTTAAATGAACTTTTTCTATAGATCTATATCTTCTTTTTAGGTATTTTTATCCCCATGACTACTCATTTGTGCCCATTGTTCAAATAACATTTCTCCATATGTATTCATCTACCCTGTAACTTGAAAAAGTTTCTTCATAGATAACAAAGACAAATAACTGGTCTAATAAACAGTTGAAGATGTTACAAGCTCAAAGTGATTGTCAAAAAGAAAAGTAAGGAGCTGCACCACACGAACATAAAATGTCTTGACAGGGTGGATTCAGTGGAATGAAGAGTTAGGCTCCTGTTAATAAATTGTTGAACTTACATGAGTCAAAGTTCTAAGCTTGTGGCATTGATTTGGAAATTTTACTATGAAAGAAATATTTAATTAGTCATTTTGACAGTTTGTTTAAAAAACTTCTTATTTGGATCGGTGGCTAGAGTTTGAGGGCCTACCTTGAGAGTGTCAGGTGGCTGGTTCATCTTTGACTGGACTAGAAACTAGGGAGAGCCGATGCCATATCTATGATTTGGGGTGTGAACAGTGATAAAGTAAGATTAAACAGTTCTTGGTGTCCTTTATCCAAAAAAAAAAAAACAGTTGGTTGGGTATTGTCATTTTGATATAGAATAATTGGTTAAAGGTTGAAAGAATTTTTCATGCCTTTTTGTTCCTTTAACAGGATTCATTGCAGAACTTGTTGCACAAGTGGGATGGAAACAGAGTTGAGTGGGAGTATCCCTTCGCTGTAGCTGGCATAAAGTATTTCAAATGCAGAATTGAATTTGAATTCAAACATAAAATTACAATTCTAGTTCTAATTCTGCCACAATTGAAACTGAACTGAAATTATAATTTCATTGTCTGGATGACAAGTATTTCAAATGCAGAATTGAATATTTTAATGGAGGGGAAGGGGATGAGATGAAGAAACAAGGATTGGACGGCTAAGATTGGAGAGATGGAAGAGCATAGTAGAGAGAGAAAGTAAAGAGAGACAAAATCATGTTACTACCCATGGCGCTAGATATGTGATGTGATATGGTTATACGAATCACAAAGTGAGGCCATTATATATCTTTTGGTGATACAGAGCATAATGCATTATTTTAGTTTTTTATTGTTAATTTGTTTGGTAATGCTTTGGAGTTTTATGTTTAACTTGTCTGCCCCTTGCTACATACTATTCAAGAATTTTTTTCCCAAATTCTTTATAGAAAAACAAGATTTCAAAGCCAACCAGTCAACTCAATTGCAGTTTTTGACCCAATAAAAAAAAACCTAAATAAAGAAAGACAGAAAGAAAAACCAAGAAGAAGAACAAATAAACAATGAAATTTCTTCTCTTATGGTTAATAAAATAAACAAATATCTAGATTAAGGGCAATTCAATTTTGTGTAGCATTAATAGTGTTTTATTTGCCCTTAACCATTGGCTGAAAAATATGCCACCTGAGATTATGTTTAATAATAAACAAACACAAGAAACTTCCTAACATTTATTTTTGGTGACAAATGATGCTTATTTCATTACTAACCAGACAGTTTCTTATGGCATATATTGAACATTAAACCTCACATCTTTAGACGGAAAGATTTTACGATTTTCTTATATTGATATTTGATACTCCCCAAAACTTCCATCTTATATGAATGTGGAAAGACACAATAACTTTCACTTGCATTCTATGTATGCCTTTATCTTGGAAAGATGAAGTCCTCGACACATGCCTGTACATGCCATGGTTATAATAATGGCCAGAGTCATTACATAAAAGTATCGTCAGTTCGGGAGACCGTGGCACTTTGCAATCTCTATCATAATCAAATTCAACGCCATAATGGCCATGGCAAACCCATAACCCTGCAAGAAATGTGCTTGAATGAGCATTCTAATTTTGTTGAGCCAATGTTGCATATGAAATTTGTGAAATGAATAGGTAATGTTTATATTCATTGTCATGTACGGTGAAAAAAATGGATATTTATTTTATATTGTCGTTTGAAATGAAATTAATTAGCATTTACATGGCTGACAAATGAAATAACAATTTACACAAATCAATGTCCCGGGTTGTCTTCTTATCCATTTATCTATTCTGGTTAAAAGATACTTGTTGATCAACAGGAAGTGGAGAAATCTTTTGATTATTGGGGTTCTGCAGGAGGTGATTACTTTTATCCTGCCGAATGAATGCAACAATTGCTTGAGCAAGTTAGACGTCATAGAATTAACATTGATGGCAACGTTTGCACTATGATGGTAACCACTTCGGTCCTAGAGGTATTTTCTAGCCTTCTTAAAGTTTATCACTGCCATCCATCACAGCCACCAAAAATGAAAAATTTATAAAACAAAAATTGGGCCTCACCCTTTCGCCCAGTGGTTCGAGGGAATGATGAAGGTTTGCCTTCGAAATCCTTGAATTCCCATCCTCCTTTTATGAAGAAATACCACTTCTTCCAGGTCTTGTTGGAAGAGGGCACAGAAGTAAGGGGTCTAAACCCACTATCAAAAGACATATAATAAAGGCCTTCCGCCTTCTGAAGTTTTAGATCCATATTACTACGGATCAGGTCAAGGGACACATTGACCTTATTCTTATGCCCTAACACAATAAAGCTCAACAGATGTCTCCAACTGTTAAGGTTCAGGTCTGCGGGGCAAAGGTCAAACCAACAAAATAATTGTTTTATAATATCAGGAAGGGGGAGTGTAAGACCCATTTCAAACCAGGCCAGATAGACACAGATTTCCCCCTCTCTAACATTGCATGGACAATCCCGAGAATCTGGGACCCTGAAAGTCACATTTGTGGGAAGTTCGAATTTCGCCCATAATTCCTCCAACATTGTTTCGGTGATAACACTCTCGCCCTCCTCTTTGTAACTGGATCGACCAGAAGTCTCACCAACCCTATTTTGGGGCTCATCAAATGCATCAACAATCCTAACCCCTGGACTAGAAAGGGGTTCTATCAATCTATTTTCATCATTATCTACAGAAGGAAGATTCATTAACTGAAGTTGAGGAAGGGTCTCAGAAGGACTGCCCGAACCAGAGTGTGATTCAAAGCCAGATATGGCGAACAAAAGAAAGAAATGAAACAAATGAGAAGGAATGTAGAAGGGGACTAAAATCGAACCTGAGATCAAGAAAGGACTATGAACACCGGATATCCTTCAAACTTCAAAATATGTCAAATGGCGGTCTGGTACTGTAGAAGCAAGAGCAGAAGAAAGGTATGAAAGACCTTTCCCTCCTTTTATATATACATCCGAAATATGAGTCTTCCAAGACAAGCCAACGCAACGGTTGAAAATAATGATGGATTCTCAAGTATCGGCTGCGCAATAAATAACTCATTAAACTGGCGTCTCGAGAGGTGGAGAAACGAAACGTATGACTCTTCACAAAACCCATAACCCTAGTTAAGCCCTAGCTTCTAACTAGGGCTCGGGGGGGGGGGGGGGGGAGTAGCTGATATACCACAAACAGACACACCAATCACCTTGAGACACGTGTGCATGTAGAGTTAATAATCTCGATCATACAGAGTAGTGACTAGGCTTCAGGGCATTCTCATATATATATCATTTAGAGCCAATAAACTCGGTCATACAGTGCAGGCGAAGCCTGCACGGCGTTCTCATGCACATATCCTCCAAACCTTATGTTCTGGGCAATATTTATTCAACACTTCATATGGTACCGACCTTATGGTTTCCTTAAACAACTGCCAAGCAGGGAATAAGGAAACAGTCTTCAACACGGAAACTACTATCTATGATTATCTCCATCTACGACTCAACGCTCCACAAGGTAACTGCAATCTCCGATGATCAAATCCCTATATTCATGGCATCGAATCCTAATCAACTTAGGAAAGGCCACAGTCTATAAATTAAACCCTAAAGGTACGCTTTTTTCATGCTCATTATTTTGGCTTTCAATACAGTCTTTCAATTCCTTCTACTTACTTAAGCATCGGAGCGGCTACCGCCGGAGCCAATCCGGTGGTCCTCTGATCATCTTTCTGAGTGTTCTACAGGTCACGGAGCCCATACTTATTGCGAGTCAAAAAGTGCAGCATCAGTTTGGCGCCGTCTGTGGGAAGGACTAATCTCTAAATGCTCTATTCACAAACCTATCTTTTCCTTCACCGGAAAACCATGGCACCAAATCTCCGACCACGACAGAATACTCAGAATTCGCAAAACTCTCAACGTCAGCCGCCTGCTCCTCGTACAAAGGGACCAGCGGTCAATCCTATGCGACAAGAGATCGAATCGATCAAACAACACAATGAACTGGTGCAGGAACAGTTGCTTGCCATCACTAGAACGCTGGCAACACTCACACAAAACCAAGCAGCGGGTTCTCCTAACCCGCCGGTCAACTTCGCTGCGGGAACGCAACCTCCTGTTGCCACGGAGAATGAAGAACTTCATGAGCAGGCTCCAACTAACCAGTCTGGGCACCCCCCGGGCGTTGCCCGCGTTGGCAGAGATCCACAACCGTCAGTAGTTCCAGGCTGGGGCACATCAGCCTTCGTTCTTGATGTCCATTACCGGAGCACTACTCGAGCCCCAACTCCAAGTGCCTCGAGAGCACATCCGGCACCGTAGGAGCCTCATCATAAAGCACTAATCCCTCCGGTTCGGAACCCTTTTCCGTCCGAAGGGCGTACTCAACCCTACTACCCTGAAGTCGAGGCTGTCAGATAGGCTTGGCAAGACGTCAGAATCAGAGACCAGCGGAGAGTAGAGGAGATTGCCGAGTCTATGGACTGAACAATCGCCTTGAGAGGACCTCAGAACCCTCCAGAGCAAGACGAGTTGGCCAGGCTGCTCGGAAGACTAGCCACCCCATTCACTCACGCCATCATGTCAGAAGAGAGGCCCAGAAAGTTTATGGTGCCCAAGTTCACCCTGTATGATGGATCTGGAGATCCAGGAGATCATCTCTTGCACTACCAGCATACGATGGCCCTCCACGGAGCCTCTGATGCTGTCATGTGCCGAACTTTCATCACCAGCTTAAAGGGAACTGTGATGAAGTGGTTCCACAACCTCCCTCCGAACTCAATTACCAGCTTCTATGAGCTCGGTAGACAGTTCTTGGACAGGTTTATGACCAGTAGGAGGCTCAGAAGAGGACCAGAATTCCTGTTGAATCTTAAGCAGACTAAAGAGGAGTCCCTCAGAGCCTACATTGCGTGCTTCAATGCCGAACTCACGGAGATCACTGACTGCAGCCCAAAGTTCCTTGTAGCAGCCCTAACTACTGGGCTTGCCCAAGGTTGATTCAGAGACTCCTTAACAAAGAGCCCCCCAGCCCACACGGCGACATTAATGGATCGGGCCAGAAAGTACATCAACATGGAAGAAGCCAACCGCACATCCTAGAAAGGCAAAGATCAGACCCAGAGGGACAATCCGAAGCTGGAGGACCACAAGAAGGAGGATCACAGAAGAGACTCCAACAAAAAGAGGGCCAAGAGCCCAGAGAAGAGAACAGCACCCAGAGCTATATACAATTCTGGACCAAAGGAGTTCACCAACTTCACTCCTTTAAACACCACACTAAACCAGGTACTCCGACAGATCTGAGATCGGGAGAACCTGAGGTGGCCGGAACCAATCAAAGGATATCCCAGCCTTCGGGACCAAAGTAAGTATTGTAATTTTCATAAAGATCATGGACATACAACTAACACATGCAGGACCCTCCGATATGGGATAGAGCAGCTCATAAAGAAGGGGCGTCTTCGGGAGTTCGTTAAGCAGGACGGAAGGCAAAACCCCCAAGAAGACAAGCCTCAACAACGGCCAGACCAGAGGCCCGAACAGAGGTAGGAGCACAGGGAAGGACGAAACGAGCCTCAAAGGCAGAACAACCATGTCATCTACGTCTTCCATTCCGACTCCCCTATCACAGGAATGTCCAACAGGGCAAGAAAGAGATATGCTCGGGAGGCTAGAGCTGCCCCGAACGTATTACAGATCTCCAACGTAGAAAAGAGGTTCAAGCCAGCATCGGAGATCCAATTCACTGAACAAGATCTAGCAGGGGTACACTACCCTCACAGTGATGCCCTTGTTATCACACTCAAAATTGCCAACTACGAGATCAAGAGAGTCCTAGTTGATACTGGCAGCTCCGTCAACATACTGTTCTATGAGCCACTTAAACAGATGGGGATGGACCATGACAACGTCAAGCCCACTACTGCCATGATGGCAGCTTTTGATGGCAATCTCAGCACCCCATTGGGGAGAGTCGACCTTCCTACCACTGTAGGAGAGGGTGAAGGGCAGAAGACCACCATCTTGGAGTACATGGTGTTAAACATGAGATCTCCCTACAACGTCATAATCGGGAGACCCTGGTTGCACCAGATAGGGGCAGTCACTTCGACCCTCCATCAGTGTCTGAAGTACGTCCACAACCAGAACGTTCACTCTGTCAGAGGGTGTCAGCCAACCTCCCGGGAATGCCACGCTATTGTCCTCAAGGAGAAGGCTCCTAAATAGCAATTATAGTACACTCGGGACTGTGTAGATCCGGTTCTCACTCACTCTCCCGTGGTGGAGGATTGCCCATCCAGCATTGAAGAACCCCTGAGCCCAAGGAGACGAGATGGCCGAGCCAAACCCATTGGCGAGCCCATCAAAGTGTTGGTCAGTTCAGAATCAGAGGGGCGTTATTTATACATCGGCCCAGACCTAACACACACCGAGCAGGAAAAGATAGTCAGGTTCTTAAAAGACAACCTCTCTATCTTTGCTTGGGAGACCAAAGACATGAAGGGAATGGATCCCAATCTTATAACTCACAAGCTGATGGTGGATTTGGATCACCCGCCAGTCAGACAGAAGAGAAGGCCGATTGCTCCTGAACAGCATCGGATTATAAATGAAGAAGTCCAAAGGCTGCTGGAAGCTAAGATGATACGAGAAGTGCTCTATCCCGAGTGGCTAGCCAACACCGTGCTTGTCAAGAAGAAAAATGGTAAGTGGAGAGTCTGCGTTGATTATACAGACCTCAACAAGGCGTACCCCAAGGACAGCTTTCCACTGCCAAGAATAGACCAACTAGTTGACGCCACTGCGGGGCATGAGCTTATGAGCTTCATGGACTCCGAGTACAACCAGATCTAGATGTACCCTCCAGACCAAGAGAAGACAACCTTCATAACCGAACAAGGGCTCTATTGCTACAGAGTAATGCCTTTCGGTTTAAAGAATGCTGGAGCCACTTATCAGCGGTTGGTGAACAAGATGTTCAGCTCACTGCTCGGTAGCACCATGGAGGTATACATCGACTGTAATATCCCGACCTAGGATACCGGGTCATATGACACGTATTACGAGATTTAAAAAAATAAGTAATTAATTTAATAATTAATTAATTAAGGTATAAGAAATGTTATATTAATTAAATATTATATGTATGTGTATAAAGTGAAATATGTATGTATGTATATGAAAGCATGTATGTATGCAAGTATGTATATGAATAAAAAAGAAAATAATAATAATAAATAAATAAAAATATGTGAAAGTGTGAACAGTGTGTGAATGGTGTAGGTGTGCGTCGGCTGTGTGTGTGTGTGTGTTGTCAAGTATATATGTGTATATATATATATATGTATATGTTATATGTATAAATATCACAAAAAATTTAATGTAAAGCAAAACTTGGGAAGAACAAAATTGATGAGAAGTGAGGGCTATGTAGGGCTACGAAATCAGAAAGAAGAGAGAGAGATTTGGAGGAGAGAGAGAGAGGTCGGTCACTTTCTCTTTAAAAAGCCAACATGCAAACCATGCTTTCTTCTTGCAAACGAAACCAAAAGAAGAAGAACTGAGGAGATAGAAGGAAGGTTTTAGAGCAAGAAAAGGAAGGAAACCGTAACAAAAAAGTGAGAAATGTTTAAAGTTATCATTTTCTCTCTCTAGGAATTAGCATGAATATGAACTATTTTTGAGTTATTTATGATCATATAATGCTAGATATCTATGTACAAGACTGTCAAGCATGATTTTAGGCTTCAAAAACATTGAAAAATGACAAACCCAAGAACGACTGCCATGGATGACCTTCAAGAAAACAGGTCTGAAATGGGTGAAACTAAACGGGTTCTGACCTACCAAGACCTCAAGCTGAGGTCAAGAGGGTTTCAAAAATACCACTACGCAATTCCAAAACCTTAGAGCAACCTCCAAATGTTGAGTAGCAGGTTACGGGTTTACACCCCAAACCTTTAAACTCATGGTTAAATCCATCTTTATGAACGAAAACTAAATCCCCATGAAGAGGGGATCAAAACGAGCTAAACTTCATAAAAACCCATCAAGAAACGAGCATGAACGACCCATGTACAGGTCTGGTTATCGCGACCTAAACCGAGCCTCTAAGCTACATTCGAAGCTTTAAATCGATATAAAAGTATGCTATAATGTATTAGGAAGCGTTTGGGAAAGAAAACAAAGAAAATAGGTTCGTAAAATGGCACGAAAACAAACTGGAAAAATCTAGGGTTTTGTAGTGAACAGTGTCGATTTTGTGGGGAAGATGACACTGTTCGGGTCGGGTCAGATTCGGTTACGGGTCCGGGTCGAACCAGATCCAACGGGTCAGGTTTATTTAAACGGTAACGTTTTGGTTTTATTTTAAAACATTAGGGCTGACGTCATGACGTCAGCCACACGTAGCAAACCGGCTAAACCAGTTGGTTTACAACTGAACCAGACCAGTTCACTTATACTTGGACCGAACCCTTTGGTTTTCTGGTTTTAATTTAAATCAAATAAACCAACACTTTTCCTATTTATAGTTTGACCCCAACTGTTTTAAGAAACTCTACTATGGCCCAACTGAGGGAAATGTTATGCAATTAAGCCCCTGAAAAATAATTAAATAATTAATTTAATTATTTAATAAATAAGTAAAATTACTATTTTACCCTTGGGCCATAAAGAGAGCAAATGAAGTCCAAATTAAGTATATGAATAGTGTATCCTTACTATTTTGAATATTCTGAGACTAATGGTAGGGTCCGTTTTACGAGACGGGGCCCAAAAAATAAAGACACATAAAGGGGTAAAAAGACCAAAATACCCCTGGTACCCCTAAAGCCAAAATGAAATCAGAGGAGGTCTAAATTGACTTTCTTTGACATCCCGGACTCAAAAATGGAGTCCAAATTATGAAACAAAGTACAGAAAAATATGACACATAAAACGATAAATGACCATTTTGCCTTTTTACATATAAAAGCCTGAATTAAATTCTAAGAAAGCGTAAACCAACTTTCTTCGACGTTCTAGACTCAACAATAGAGTCTATTCGACCAAAAGAAGTGTCTAAAATAAAAAGACATAAAATTTGATGAATAGCATCTGTTAGATGACTATGGACTGAAATATTGCCGAGGTATTAAACTAAGGCAAGTACGAAGAAAATGAAATACGAAAAGACACGACACGTAAACATATGAAGTAAATAACTTTAAAGTTAATAGAGTTACCAGAAGAGTATAATTGTAGAAATCTATTTTTCCTGACACATTAAATTGTGTTTTAGGCAGAGAATTAAATAAGACACGAAAATGAACCAAAAACGAGAAGTTCTCCCAATGATGACAAGGGCTCAGATAGCAAATGACCCAAAACAACAAGTCTTCCGAGAGAAGCTGCAAAAGCAACTCCAGGTAGTTCTGAAACACATTCGAATTGCCGAAACGAACGAAGTGGTCTCTGTTAGTCCCTTCATGTACAAGACCATAACCAAGGAACAATTAGCAGAGAAACAAATTAAGAAATAGGAGGACACTGAAACGCTGCAAGAATGGCTCCACAGGTAACATTATTATCATTAATTACATGAATGACTAGTCTATGATATAGCTAAGAATCTGATCTTGTACAATCTGGGTATGGGTAAGATTTTAAGTTAAGTAAGTAAATATGAGATTCATGCAATCTTTCATGAATTATGATAGGTTGAAAGAGGCCAAAAGAAAGGCATCTAAATAGAGCGAAACCAGGAGCACGAGGTGAGTAACCCTGTGTTTGAAGTGGAGATTTAACTCCATGGATTTAAAAAAGGTTTTAAATGCAAAGATATGAAATGTTTGAAATTCCAAATTCAGTGTTTACATTATTCAGTTTTTAATTGTTCTATTTTATAACCCCATTGTGAAATGCTCAGTGATTGGTTTCTGCAACAGTTTTCCCTTCAAATACATTGCAGCATTTCTAGTTAAAATGCAATTATTGTTAAATATTCTGAATTTGCTTATTTCAAGTATACGAATGTTTATTTCGAAGTTATGAAAAGTATCTATGAGAAAAGTCACATGATAAATATTTTATAAGATAATGGTGCATAAGCACACAGGCAGCATTTTGGGTTTCTTCGGATCTCATTGACCTGTCAAAAACCACATAGTCAGTATTTTGGGTTCTTATTGTAACTCATTGACCTGTCATGTGAATGCCCGGTAGCAGGATCTAATCCCCCAAGCAAATGAGATATCTCCATTTATAAGTAAGATGGGAGTCCGGTTCGAAACGGATTCCACTAATGGAAGTGATAAGATGATAAATGATTTGAAAATTGGAAGCAGGTTTTTACCCTCACTTTCAATATGCATATGTTTTGAGTTTTATATACTCTGTTTATGAAATACATGATATGTTATATGTTTTGAAGTTCACATGTATAAGTCTAGCTTGAATACTTTAAATGTTTCAAAGCTACATGTTTTAAAGAATGCATATATTCTGTATTCAAAGTATACGAACAATTGGCGGTGATTATTTTACAAACTTTTATGTACTAAAAACCACTGCTAATTGAAAACCCCATGACGAATACTAGAATTGCTCGCAAGCTTAGATTAGCTTACCCGGACTTTGTTCGGACCCCCCTTTCAAGTGATTCACAGCAGACAAGGTCTTAAGGACGATGGCGATGAGTCTAGCTGTTTTTGGGAGGATATGTTTAAGAAGTTTCTTTTGAAGAACCTATGAACTCTAGTAGTACATTTGTATTAGTAGACAATGTAAGAATATGTAATAAGCTCTCAGGGCAACCGAATATGTATTGTATTAATGTATTAAGTCTTTAAGTTTTCGTTATACTCTGAATGTGTAACCATGTATGCTATGTATGGAGCGGTAGTATCGGACGGATGTGCATCATTTAAAAATGAGAAAAGAAAAGAAAAAGTTTTTCACGCTTCCGCAAAACGTATGTTGCACATCTATTCGATACCGCTGCTTATGTGAGCCTTGCCCAAGGGTCCAAGGGCCTGAGGGTGGCGGTCGCGATCCGGTGATGCGCAGAGGGTTGGTTTCGGGTCGTGACATCGACGACATGCTGGTGAAGAGTCTGCAAAAAGGTAGTCACCTCCAGCACTTAGCCTAGACCTTCGATATCCTTAGACAGCACAAGATGAAGCTCAACCCCTCGAAATGTACCTTCGGGGTTACGAAGGGAAAATTCTTGGGATACATTGTCTCTTAGAGGGGTATCGAAGCAGACCCTACTCAGATCCAAGCTCTAATTGGACTGAAGTCACCAAGAACCAGGAAGGAAATTCAGGCACTGAATGGTAGAATTGCGGCACTGAGCAGATTTATCTCCAAATCCACTGATCGCTGCCTACCTTTCTTCAAAGCTCTGAAGGGCAGCAAAGCTTTGCAGTGGACGGAAGAATGCGAGAAATCCTTTCAAGAACTAAAAGAGTATCTAGCCTCTCTAGAGCTCCTGTCAAAACCAGCACAAGGAGAAAAGCTACTCTTGTACCTTAGAGTTTCCGAAAACGCGATCAGCTCTACATTAATCAGACAGGATAGAGGAGTGCAGAGGCCTGTATTCTACGTCAGTAAGGCACTACTTGACACGAAAAATAGATACCCAGAAGTAGAAAAGCTGGCCTATGCCTTGGTCATATCAGCTCGGAAGCTTCGACCTTATTTCCAAGCCCATCCAATTGAGATCCCAACTGCCTATCCTCTGAAGTCAATACAGAGGAAACCTGAGGGATCGGGAAGATTGGTGAAGTGGTCTGTGGAGCTAGAGGAGTTTGACATATCATATGTACCCCAAAACTCCATCAAAGGGCAGGCCTTAGCTGATTTTGTTGCCAAGTTCACCTCGGCACTTCAAAACAAGGCGCAACTCACAGAAACCTCGGGAACCTGGCTACTATACATTGATGGATCGTCAACCGATCAAGGTTCAAGAGTAGGCCTGGTACTACAGTCCCCTGATGGGCTTACGTCAGAAAAAGCAGTCAGCTTGGGATTCAAAGCTTCTAATAATGAAGGAGAATATGAAGCCCTAATCTTAGGCATGAAGCTTGCCTTAGAATGCGAGGCTCAGAACCTCGATGTCTTCTCTGACTCCCAACTGGTGGTGAGCCAAGTCTTGGGAGAATTCGCCATTAAAGATGATAAGATGCTCCGGTACTCCGAACTGGTGAACCACTTGAGGCATTCTTTCCAGACATTTACTATCTAGAAAATTGAGAGAAGCCAGAATTGCAGAGCAGATGCTCTGGCTAACATGGCCTCCTGCCTCAAGTCTGAAGCAGACTCCATAATAAAAATCTCCTTTCAGCCAGGATCCAGCATTGAGGAAGCCCAAATTGCTCAAATTAATGAACAGCCCCAGAACTGGATGACTCTAATCCCCTAGTACCTAAGATTCGGGCTCCTCCCAAATGACAAAAATAAAGCTAGGAGAATCTGAATCAGAGCGGCTGGGTACCTGATCCTGAACAACAAGCTTTACAGAAGGTCGTATTCTCAACCTCTGTTAAAATACTTAGCTTCAGAAGAGTCACAATATGTCTTGGCTGAAATACACAAGAGAATTTGTTGGAATCATAATAGGGGCAGAACTATAGCTCACCAAGCTCTGTCTCAAGGCTATTACTGGCCTAGCATGTTAAAACAGGCTAAGGAGTATGTTCGGAAGTGCGACAAATGCCAAAGATTTGCCCCATATCAACATCAGCCTCATCACGAGCTCATCTTGATTCCTAGTCCTTGGCCCTTTGCTTAATGGGGGATGGACATCGTGGGTCCATTACCAAAGGCACCTCCGAACAGGAAATATCTATTGGTGGCCGTTGACTACTTCTCTAAATGGGCCGAAGCTGAGCCTTTAACACATATCACAGAAAAGGAAGTTGAGAGCTTCACCTGGAAGAACATTGTGTGCAGGTTCGGCATACCACGTGTGATTATCTTCGACAATGGGACACAATTCACTGGTAAAGGCTTCAAGACATTCTGTGAAAATCTCAACATTAGGCAGCACTTCGCCTCTCCAGGCCATCCACAAGCAAATGGGCAAGCAGACGTCACCAACCGAACAATCCTCGACGGGTTAAAGAAAAGGTTGGAACAGGCCAAAGGAAAGTGGGCAGAGGAACTCCATGGAGTTCTTTGGGCCTACAGAACAACCAGAAGAACTCCCACATCTGAAACTCCCGTCTCACTAGCCTATAGGACAGAAGCAGTAATTCTGGTTGAGATCGGTATGCCAACCCTGAGAACAGAAGCCTTTGAGCAAGAATCCAATGATCAGCAGCTGATGGAAAACTTGGATTTGCTCGAAGAGAGAAGGGATCAAGCCAGCGTCAGAATGGAAGCCTATTAACAGAGAATGGTTAACAAATCCAAGGTAGGACTCAAGACAGTCAGCTTTCAAGTCGGAGACTTTGTCTTAAGAAAAGTCTTTCAAAACACCAAGGATCCCACTATGGGAAAGTTGTCACCAAACTGGGAAGGCCCCTACAAAGTAACAAAGGTTGTTCGGCCTACCACCTACTGGCTAGAAGACAAGACTGGTAAGCCTGTTCCTAGGCCATGGAACGTGGAACACTTACGGAAGTATTATCAATAGAGATGTTTCTTTTACTTCCATAGAATGTTCATCTATAAATGCACAGGCATCTAGAGCATGGTCCATAATGTACAAGTCTCAGTACTTGGTCCATCTTATAATGCACAGGCCTCCAGAGCCTGGTCTATAATGTACAAGTCTCAGTACTTGGTCCATCTTATAATGCACAGGCCTCTAGAGCCTGGTCCAAAACATACGAGTCTTTGCACTCGGTCCATCTATAAATGAACAGGCCTCCAGAGCCTGGTCCATAATGTACGAGTCTTTGCACTCAGTCCATCTATAAATGCACAGGCCTCTAGAGCCTGGTCCATAATGTACGAATCTTTGCACTCGGTCCATCTATAAATGCACAGGCCTCCAGAGCCTGGTCCATAATGTACGAGTCTTCGCACTCGGTCCATCTATAAATGCATAAGCCTCCAGAGCCTGGTCCATAATGTACAAGTCTTTACACTTGGCCCATTTATAATGCACAGGCCTCTAGAGCCTGGTCCATAATGTACAAGTCTTTGCACTTAGTCCATTTATAATGCACAGGCCTCCAGAACCTGGTCCATAATGTACAAGTCTTTGCACTTGGTCCATTTATAATGCACAGGCCTCTAGAGCCAGGTCCATAATGTACAAGTCTCAGTACTTGGTCCATCTTATAATGCACAGGCCTCTAGAGCCTGGTCCATAATGTACAGGTCTTTGCACTGGGTCCATTTGTAATGCACAGACCTCTAGAGCCAGGTCCATAATGTACAAGTCTCAGGACTTGGTCCATTTATAATGCATAGGTCTCTTCAGCCTGGACCATCTTTAATACACAGGTTCTATGATCTAGCCCATCCAAGGACAGAAGTTCCAAACATCTACGAGCTAAAGCTTCCTAGATCGGAACACCTCAGATATGATATTTATATTATTTGGCTTATCTGTCAAGCAACAAGTACTATAGTACCGATCAGGTGTGAAGTACTTTGATTCAAGCCTTCTACCAAGTTTCTTTGATCTATTCTTAGAACATTCATATATCAGAAGTGCACGCGAAAGTGTTTTAACTACAGAGGAGCACATTCGAATACCAAGAACATCAAATCTGAGAAAAAGGAACTCAATTTTATTAATGACTCAGAAGATTTACATTAGTACAAGAAGACTAGAAACAGAAGAAGTACACAAAAGGCTACAACAAAGGCACCATTACACAGGCTACTACAGAAAGCTACTATATCACTACTATTTACCGCATCACGGCTTTCTTCCTCGGATGATATAAGGGCACAGGATCCAACTTTCCATTACCGATGCCGCCGGCTCCATTTGAAAGGAAGGAACCCTGAACGCCAATCTGCATCAAGGAGCGCCCAGGCCATTCCATCATCGCTATCAATGATCTCAATACCAACTGATGATGAGGGCTCTGGGCCTCAGGAGACTTTTCATTCTCCACCTTTGTAATCGGCATGACACCCTAACAGATTGAAGCAAGGGTCTCTGCCAAGTCACAAGGGGGAGGAGGTAGCCCACATTCATCTCCCTCAAAGCAGTTGTCACACCCCGGCCGATTTGAGCAAGGGTGTCTGCCAGAATACAGAGGGAAGACATCATCTCACCTTCGTCTTCATCACCGATGCTCCAAGCCTCGGTTGAATCAAGGAGGGACCACCTCCCATCGGAGAAATCTCGACCAGATGCTAAGATGGACAAGAAGATCTTAGCCTCCTCTAATCCTTTCTTGGAGACTAAATCAAAAAGAAAGATAACTCTCGGCCACAGTTTAATCATTCCCAACTCAAATTGAAGATCGTCGATCATCTCCGAATAAACGAAATTTTTTGAAAAACATCTAAAAACCTCTCCAACAACGAAACAGTCTGAGAGTAAAGTAAGAAGATGGGGCGCAACCGTACGCTCCTCTTCCATTTATATAGACCTTCGAGGCCCAAGAGCCACCCAATCAAACCGTCGCAATGGTTAGGCGAAAAGTTAGCTTCAAAATCCCAAACGACGGTGGTGCAATAAATAAGGCATTAAACCGCCCTCTCGGGAGAAGCAAAAGGCAGAGACACACACGCAATATATAAACTTTTCAGTCTTGTCCACATATATATAGACGTGACAATTTCTCCAGGACATTAACGCTTGATGGGCCACATATACAATGAAGGCCCATCAACTTTGATGTACCTTGACCTTTGTTTTAACAGATTTGGAGGCAGAAGTACTGATCAACCGAACTACAATCACGAAATACCCACTTATTATTATAGGTCTCCAGATTCAGAACAGCCAGCTTTGAAATGTTTCAAAAGAAGTCTTTAATTACTGAACTATGGTGGGTAAATCAGCTCGGAATGCAACCACCTACAGAAGAAAATCTGGTCTGGTATATACTAAGCTCCAGAGCAACGCTATTTGCAACAATGACCACAATCAACTACAAGTTAAGACACTATAGAGCAGTATAACTCAAGTCATGCACAAACACTACAGAACAATGTAACTAAGGAGACAAGAGCATTAAGGAAAAGATTGTTCCATTAACTAATGTATATTTCAAGTACATTGGAAGTTCAACAATAACAAAATATACATCCTAGGCCTGATCAGCAGGGACAGGATCAACGACTGGAGAAGGATTGGCAGGGGCAGCATCAACTGTCTCAGTCGGTACGACTGCTTCAGTGGGATCGGCAGGTAGGATATCAGCCACTTCATTTTGGATAGCAACCTCTGAAGGTTCAGATCCAGGTGGCACAATTGAGGAGACATCAAGGTCAGGAAACTTGGCAAGAAGCCGGGATCAGAAGTTGTTGAACCCAAACGTAATCAGGCGAGTGGTCATTCCTTCCAGGTCTGACCTCATTTCCTCCTCATTATCCACCAAGGCCTGCTCCACGGCATCGTCAAGCTTTTTACGATATTGATACCGCATGCCATTCATCTCTGCCTACAACCTCTTTGCCTGCTCAACGGCGAGGTTCCTCTCTGACTCCATCACAATCAAGGAGTTTTGGGACTCCTTCAGCTTCTCTGCGGAGTCGTGAGCCTCCGACCGAGCAGTACCAAGCTGAAGCCTAAGATCGTTCAGCTCAGCCCTGAGTTGGTCAAACTCCTTCGTATGGGGAGAAACCTCCACCAGAGCAAAAAGGGTATGCAGGGTCTGCAAAGTGCAAAGTAAACAGTTCAATACAAGCCAAAACACTTGGAGAAAAGGGAAAAAGAAATAAAGGACCCGACGAACTCACCTTGACCTGAAGAGCGGTCAGATCAGCAAAAAGCTTCTCCGACTTCTGGGGTTTGAGCTTAACTGAGCCTTTGGCCCAAAAGTCCCTCAGAATCCTCTTGGCCCCCTGATCAGCAGCATCAGGAGCCACCGATGACGATGCCCCCTTGCCCGCTCGCCGAGACGGGGCCGGGGGGACCACCGAAATGGGGATAGGATCCTCTCTCTCACCCTTAGCAGGCTCAGGAGAGGACAGAACTAACCTCCGCCTTTTTTGGACGGGAGGGTCCAATGGGGAAGAAGCCTCCCCCGCTGCCACAGACGAAGATGGCCCGGTCTCCCACCGAGCCATCACACTATTAGCAACCTCCTCAACACTCCCCCTGGCAGCCATCAATCTTTCAGGGTTAATAATGGAGGAATGGTCTCGATTGCTGGGCTTTAAGAGCTTCTTATATTGCTCATGCAGCACAGGAGAAACGGTCGGCCTCTTCCACGCACTCCTGACTGTAGAAAAAACACAGAAATTGATCAGTTCAACAATCGGCGTACAAAACAGAATCAATACAGCCATAAGAAAATTGGGCCTCACCCTTTCGCCCAATGGTTCAAGGGAATGATGAAGGTTTTCCTTCGAAATCCTTGAATTCCCATCTTCCTTTTATGAAGAAATACCACTTCTTCCAGGTCTTGTTGGAAGAGGGCACAGAAGTAAGGGGTCTGAACCCACTATCAAAAGACATATAATAAAGGCCTTCCGCCTTCTGAAGTTTTAGATCCATATTACTTCGGATCAGGTCAAGGGACACATTGACCTTATTCTTATGCCCCAACACAATAAAGCTCAACAGATGTCTCCAACTGTTAAGGTTCAGGTCTGCGGGGCAAAGGTCAAACCAACAAAATAATTGTTTTATAATATCAGGAAGGGGGAGTGTAAGACCCATTTCAGACCAGGCCAGATAGACACAGATTTTCCCCTCTCTAACATTGCATGGACGATCCCGAGAATCTGGGACCCTGAAAGTCACATTTGTGGGAAGTTTGAATTTCGCCCATAATTCCACCAACATTGTTTCGGTGATAACACTCTCGCCCTCCTCTTTGTAACTGGATCGACCAGAAGTCACACCAGCCCTATTTGGGGGTTCATCAAATGCATCAACAATCCTAACCCCCGGACTAGAGGGGGGTTCTGTCAATCTATTTTCATCATTATCTACAGAAGGAAGATTCATTAACTGAAGTTGAGGAAGGGTCTCAGAAGGACTGCCCGAACCAGAGTGTGATTCAAAGCCAGATATGGCGAACAAAAGAAAGAAATGAAACAAATGAGAAGGAATGTAGAAGGGGACTAAAATCGAACCTGAGATCAAGAAAGGACTATGAGCAAGTTAGACGTCATAGAATTAACATTGATGGCAACGTTTGCACTATGATGGTAACCACTTCGGTCCTAGAGGTATTTTCTAGCCTTCTTAAAGTTTATCACTGCCATCCATCACAGCCACCAAAAATGAAAAATTTATAAAACAAAAATTGGGCCTCACCCTTTCGCCCAGTGGTTCGAGGGAATGATGAAGGTTTGCCTTCGAAATCCTTGAATTCCCATCCTCCTTTTATGAAGAAATACCACTTCTTCCAGGTCTTGTTGGAAGAGGGCACAGAAGTAAGGGGTCTAAACCCACTATCAAAAGACATATAATAAAGGCCTTCCGCCTTCTGAAGTTTTAGATCCATATTACTACGGATCAGGTCAAGGGACACATTGACCTTATTCTTATGCCCTAACACAATAAAGCTCAACAGATGTCTCCAACTGTTAAGGTTCAGGTCTGCGGGGCAAAGGTCAAACCAACAAAATAATTGTTTTATAATATCAGGAAGGGGGAGTGTAAGACCCATTTCAAACCAGGCCAGATAGACACAGATTTCCCCCTCTCTAACATTGCATGGACGATCCCGAGAATCTGGGACCCTGAAAGTCACATTTGTGGGAAGTTCGAATTTCGCCCATAATTCCTCCAACATTGTTTCGGTGATAACACTCTCGCCCTCCTCTTTGTAACTGGATCGACCAGAAGTCTCACCAACCCTATTTTGGGGCTCATCAAATGCATCAACAATCCTAACCCCTGGACTAGAGAGGGGTTCTATCAATCTATTTTCATCATTATCTACAGAAGGAAGATTCATTAACTGAAGTTGAGGAAGGGTCTCAGAAGGACTGCCCGAACCAGAGTGTGATTCAAAGCCAGATATGGCGAACAAAAGAAAGAAATGAAACAAATGAGAAGGAATGTAGAAGGGGACTAAAATCGAACCTGAGATCAAGAAAGGACTATGAACACCGGATATCCTTTAAACTTCAAAATATGTCAAATGGCAGTCTGGTACTGTAGAAGCAAGAGCAGAAGAAAGGTATGAAAGACCTTTCCCTCCCTTTATATATACATCTGAAATATGAGTCTTCCAAGACGAGCCAACACAACGGTTGAAAATAATGATGGATTCTCAAGTATCGGCTGCGCAATAAATAACTCATTAAACTGGCATCTCGAGAGGTGGAGAAACGAAACGTATGACTCTTCACAAAACCCATAACCCTAGTTAAGCCCTAGCTTCTAACTAGGCCTCTGGGGGGAGTAGCTGATATACCATAAACAGACACACCAATCAGCTTGAGACACGTGTACTTGCAGAGTTAATAATCTCGATCATACAGAGTAGTGACTAGCCTTCAGGGCATTCTTATATATATATATATCATTCAGAGCCAATAAACTCGGTCATACAGTGCAGGCGAAGCCTCTACGGCGTTCTCATGCACATATCCTCCAGACCTTATGTTCTGGGCAATATTTATTCAACACTTCATATGGTACCGACCTTATGGTTTCCTTAAACAACTACCAAGCAGGGAATAAGGAAACAATCTTCAACACGGAAACTACTATTTATGATTATCTCCATCTACGACTCAACACTCACACAAAACCAAGCAGCGGGTTCTCCTAACCCGCCGGTCAACTTCGCTGCAGGAACGCAACCTCCTGTTGCCACGGAGAATGAAGAACTTCATGAGCAGGCTCCAACTAACTAACCTGGGCACCCCCTTGATGTTGCCTGCGTTGGCAGAGATCCACAACCGTTAGCAGTTCCAGGCTGGGGAACATCAGCCTTTGTTCCTAACGTCCATTACCGGAGCACTACTCGAGCCCCAACTCCAAGGGCCTCGGGAGCACATCCGGCACCGTAGGAGCCTCATCATGAAGCACCAATCCCTCTGGTTTGGAACCCTTCTCCGTCCGAAGGGCGTATTCAACCCTACTACCCTGAAGCCGAGGCTGTCAGGCAGGGTTGGCAAGACGTCAGAATTAGAGACCAGCGGAGAGTAGAGGAGATTGCCGAGTCTATGGACCGAACAATCGCCTTGAGAGGACCTCAGAACCCTCTAGAGCAAGACGAGTTGGCCAGGCTGCTCGGAAGACTAGCCACCCCATTCACTCACGCCATCATGTTAGAAGAGAGGCCCAGAAAGTTCATGGTGCCCAAGTTCACCCTGTATAATGGATCTAGAGATCCAGGAGATCATCTCTCGCACTACCAGCATACGATGGCCCTCCACGGAGCCTCTGATGCTTTCATGTGCCGAACTTTCATCCCCAGCTTAAAGGGAACTGCGCTGAAGTGGTTCCACAACCTCCCTCCGAACTCAATTACCAGCTTCTATGAGCTCGATAGACAGTTCTTGGACAGGTTTATAACCAGTAGGAGGCTCAGAAGGGGACCAGAATTCCTGTTGAATGTTAAGCAGACTAAAGAGGAGTCCCTCAGAGCCTATATTGCGCGCTTCAATGCCAAACTCACGGAGATCACTAACTGCAGCCCAAAGTTCCTTGTAGCAGCCCTAACTGCTGGGCTTGCCCAAGGTGGATTCAGAGACTCCTTAACAAAGAGCCCCCCAATCGACATGGCGGCATTAATGGATTGGGCCAGAAAGTACATCAACTTGGAAGAAGCCAACCGCACATCCCAGAAGGGCAAAGATCAGACCTAGAGGGACAATCCGAAACTGGAGGACCACAAGAAGGAGGATCACAGAAGAGACTCCAACAAAAAGAGGGCCAGGAGCCTAGAGAAGAGAACAGCACCCAGAGCTGTATACAATTCCGGACCAAGGGAGTTCACCAACTTCACTCTTTTAAACACCACACTAAACCAGGTACTCCAGCAGATCTGAGATCCGGAGAACCTGAGGTGGCCGGAACCAATCAAAGGAGATCCCAGCCTTCGGGACCAAAGTAAGTATTGTAATTTCCATAAAGATCATGGACATACAACTAACACATGTAGGACCCTCCGATATGAGATAGAGCAGTTCATAAAGAAGGGGCGTCTTTGGGAGTTCGTCAAGTAAGACAGAAGGCAAAACCCCCAAGAAGACAAGCCTCAACAACGGCCAGACCAGAGGCCCGAACAGAGGCAGCAGCACAGGGAAGGACGAAACGAGCCTCAGAGGCAGAACAACCATGTCATCTACGTCCTCCATTCTGACTCCCCTATCACAGGAATGTCCAACAGGGCAAGAAAGAGATATGCTCGGAAGGCCAGAGCTGCCCCGAACGTATTACAGTCTCCAACGTAGAAAAGAGGTTCAAGCCAGCACCGGAGATCCAATTCACTAAACAAGATCTAGCAGGGGTACACTGCCCTCATAGTGATGCCCTTGTTATCACACTCAAAATTGCCAACTGGGAGATCAGGAGAGTCCTGGTCAATACTGGCAGCTCCATCAACATACTGTTTTATGAGCCACTTAAACAGATGGGGATGGACCATGACAACGTCAAGCCCACTACTACCGTGATGGCAAATTTTGATGGCAATCTCAGCACCCCATTGGGGAGAGTCGACCTTCCTACCACTGTAGGAGAGGGTGAAGGGCAGAAGACTACCATCTCGGAGTACATGGTGTTAAACATGAGATCTCCCTACAACGTCATAATCGGGAGACCCTGGTTGCACCAGATAAGGGCAGTCACTTCGACCCTCCATTAGTGTCTGAAGTACGTCCACAACCAGAACGTTCACTCTGTCAGAGGGTGTCAGCCAACCTCCCGGGAGTGCCACGCTATTGCCCTCAAGGAGAAGGCTCCTAAATAGAAATTACAGTACACTCGAGACTGTGTAGATCCGGTTTTCACTCACTCTCCCGAGGTGGAGGATTGCCCATCCAGCATTGAAGAACCCCTGAGCCCAAGGGGACGAGACAGCCGAGCCAAACCCATTGGCGAGCCTATCAAAGTGTTGGTCAGTTCAGAATAAGAGGGGCGTTATTTATACATCGGCCCAGACCTAACACACACCGAGCAGGAAAAGATAGTCAAGTTCTTAAAAGACAACCTCTCTATCTTTGCTTAGGAGACCAAAGACATGGAGGGAATAGATCCCAATTGTCACGACCCGAAACCCACCTTGTGCGGATCTCGAATCGCGACCGCCACCCTCAGGCCAGAGGACCCTTGGGCAAAGGCTCACATAAGTAGCGGTATCGAATAGATGTGCGACATACGTTTTGCGGAAGCGTGAAAAACTTTTTCTTTTCTTTTCTTATTTAAATTTACGCACATCCGTCCAGTACTGTTGCTCCATACATAGCATACATGGTTACACATTCAGAGTATAACTAAAACTTAAGGACTTATAACATTAATACAATACATGTTCGGTTGCCCTGAGGGCTTAATACATATTCTTACATTGTCTACTAATACAAAATGTACTACTAGGGTTCAAAGGTTTCTCAAAAGAAACTACTTAACATATCTTCTCAAAAACAGCTAGACTCATCACCATCGTCCTCAAGACCCTGTCTGCTGTGAATCACCTGAAAGGGGGGTCCGAACAAAGCCCGGGTAAGCTAATCTAAGCTTGTGAGCAATTCCAACATTCGTCATGGAGTTTTCAATTAACAGTGGTTTTAGTTCATAAAAGTTTATAAATCAGTCACTGTCAATTGTTCGTATCTTTTGAACACAGGATATATGCATTCATAAAACTCATAGCTTTGAAACATTTAAAACATTCAAGCTAACATATGCTTTTCCATATAAAACTTGTAACTCTGAATACAAAATATACGCATTCCATAAAACTCATAACCCTGAAACATATAAAGTGTTCAAGCTAGAGATGTGTTCTTCTTTAAATAGAGTATATGTGAACTCAAACATGTAAATATGAAAATGAGGGTTAAAACCTGCTTTCATTTTCAAATATCTTTTCTTCTCACTTTTGCTCTTGGAATCTGTTTCGAACCAGACTCCCTTTTTACTCTTGTCGAGATATCTCTTTGCCTGTGGGATTAGATCCTGCTACCAGGCATTTGACAATCAATTGGATTTCGTAGAACCCAAAAGCTTGTCAGCTCCACAGGATAATGGAGTCCCTTGTGAACCTTAATACCCCGTCTCGTGCTTATGCACAGTTATCTTGTATTTCAAGAAACTACTTTTATCTCATAACTTCTCAGAAATACTATTTAAGAGTATTCAAACATAAAGTATATAACTTCATAATAGAACTTTCAATTCTCAGAATGTACGAATTCAGAATATATCTCAGAGATTTTGCAATTTAATAAAAACTCAAACATGCTAAGGCATATTTAAAGGAACTGTGAATAAATCTGTTATCTAAGCAGAGTAATTTAAAATAGAAGGCATATGAAAACTGAATTCGATATTCAAATACTTTTCATGACTTGAACTCAAAACTTCTTTGAAATCCGTGAAGTTAAATCTCCACTTCGAATGTAGGGTTACTCACCTTGGTCCTTTAGGGTTATTGCTAATAATGCGCTTTCCCACTTTCCTTGTAGTTCCTAAGAACAATTCATAAATATCTCATCAACTTCACATTTATTGTAAAATCATCTCAATGTTCCTTAACTTATGCTTAAATCGTATTAGATCCTAAAACGATTTTATAATTCATATGTACTTAACTTAACTCATATTCTTAACCTATGACACAATTTAATGTGTTAGAATTTTAATTTATTTCAATTTATACTCTTCTGGTAGCTCCTTTAACTTTGAATTAAAGTTATTTATTTGACATGTTTACGTGTCGTGTCTTTTCGTATTTCTTTTCTCGTACTTGCCTCAGTTTAGTTCTTTGGCAATATCTCAGTTCATAGTCATCTAACAGATGCTATTCATCAAATTTTATGTCTTTTTATTTAGACATTTCTTTTGGTTGAATAGACTCTACCATTGAGTCTGGAGTGTCGAAGAAAGTCAGTTTAGGCTTTCTTAGAATTTAATTCAGACTTTTATATATAAAAGGGTAAAATGGTCATTTATCATTTTACGTGTCATATTTTTTCGTACTTCGTTTTGTAATTTGGACCTCACCATTGAGTCCGGGATGTCAAAGAAAGTTAATTTAGACCTTCTCTGATTTCATTTTGGCTTTAGGGGTGCTAGGGGTATTTTGGTCATTTTACCCCTTTACGTGTCTTTATTTTTTGGGACTCCATCTCGTGTCGTGGACCTCACCATTGGACTCAGAAGGTCCAAGATAGTAAGAATACACTAATAACTTGTTAATTTTGGTCAAGGGGTATTTTGGTCATTTATCCCTTTACGTATCTTTATTTTTCAGGCCCCATCTCATAAAACGGACCCTACCATTAGTTTCAGAATATCCAAAATAGTTAAAATTCACTATTCATATGTTCAATTTGGATTTCATTTGCTCTATTTATGAATTAGGGGCATAATAGTCATTTTACTTTATTTCTTAAATAATTAAAGTAATTATTTAATTATTTAATTATTTAATTATTTTCCAGGGGTCAAATTGAATAAGTTTTCCCTCAGTTGGGCCCCAGTAGAATTTCTTAGGAAGTTTGGGGTCAATCCGTAAATAAGGAAAGATTTGGTTTATAATTTTTTTAAATTAAACTAAAAACCAGTGGGTTCAGTTAAAATATAAGTGAACTGGTCCGGTCCGGTCGTAAGCCAACCGGTTTAGCCGATTTTATACGTGATACTGACGTCATGCTGACGTTAGCCCTAGCGTTTTAAAGTTTTAAAACAAAACGTTGCCGTTTTGCCAAAACTCGTAACCTGTTGGGTCCGGTTATAACCTAGACCCGAACCGACCCGAAGTCCGACCCGAACAGTGGCGTCTTCCCCACGAGGGTCGACACTGTTCATCCGAAACCCTAATTTTTTTACAGTTCAGTTTTGTGATGTTTTTCAATTCCATTTCTTCTGCTTTTCTTTCCAATAATTACCTAATACCCTAAAACAAGTTTTAGTGTCGATTTAGGGCTTCGATATGGCTCAAACGCTCGGTTTAAGCCATGATAACCAAATCTACAAACCATCGGTTTATGCTTGTTTCTTCATCATTTTTCACGAGGTCGGGCTTATTTTAATCCCCTCTTCATGAGGATTCTGTTCCCATTCATAAGAGTGGATTTAATCGCGAGTTTAAAGGTTTGGGTTGTAAACCCGTAACCTGTAAGTCAATGTTTGGAGGCCATTTCTTGTGATTTTTGATTGCGTATACGTGTTTTTATGATGCTTGTGAGATCTACTTGAAGTCTGGATAAGCCAGACTTAGTTTGGTTGTGATGAAAATCAGACCTGCTTTAGCAAGGTCATCAATGGCGGTTTTCATAGGTTTACTATTTTTGGTCATTTTCAAAGCCTAAAATTATGCTTGACAAACTCATAAACATATATCTATCATCATATGTGTATGCATAATTCAAAAACAGTTCCTAATACATCAAAATTCTAGAGAGAAAAATGATAGTTTTTTATGTTTTACCTTCAACAATGGCTTTCTCCTCTTTCTTTTTCCTCTGAGATTTCCTTTCTCTTCTTCTGAATTCTCTCTCTCTCTCTCTCTCTCATCTCTCTCTCTCTCTCTCGGATGGTTGTGTGTGTGTACAAGCACCATGCATATGTGTATATAGAGATGTGAATCATGGCAAATCTGATTGCCCCTCTACTTGGGTTAGCCAATTTCAGGTTTCTTCATGAGTGGGTCTGAATTGCCACTGTTTGGCAGGCCATTGAGTGGCTAGTTGTGTGTGTGTATGGTGTTTGACTTGTATATATATATATATATATATATATCTCATAATTCATACATACTAATATACAATGGTCACTCACACACACTTGTACACATTGGACCATTACATGTCCCTCAATATATATATATATATATATATATATATATATAATCATATCTATATATATACATAATTACAATTACTTATATATAATATACATATACACACCTTAATACCTTTATACATGTATTTTAATTATTATTATTATTATTATTATTACTATCATTATTATATTATCTATTTAATATTTATTTTGAACTTCCATGCATATACTTGTAGACACATAATTATACATGTACTTCCACACAATACACTTTGTGAGTGTGTGTTTCATCACATTATTCTAATAATTTAAATCGTAATTAGCTTCCTTATGTTTAATTAATTAATTATATTGACATAATTAATTATTCTCCCAATTTTCCCATAACCTCGTAAAACGTGCTTCATTACCCGACATTCTCGGGTCGGGGTATTACACCAATCTTATAACTCACAAGCTGATGGTGGATCCGGATCACCCGCCAGTCAGACAGAAGAGAAGGCCGATTGCTCCTAAACGACATCGGATTATAAATGAAGAAGTCCAAAGGCTGCTGGAAGCCAAGATGATACGAGAAGTTCTCTATCCCGAGTGGCTAGCCAACACCGTGCTTGTCAAGAAGAAAAATGGCAAGTGGAGAGTCTACGTTGATTATACAGACCTCAACAAGGCGTGCCACAAGGACAGCTTTCCACTGCCAATAATAGACCAACTGGTTGACGCCACTACGGGGCATGAGCTTATGAGCTTCATGGATGCCTACTCCGGGTACAACCAGATCCAGATGTACCCTTCAGACCAAGAGAAGACAGCCTTCATAACCGAACGAGGGCTCTACTGCTACAGAGTAATGCCTTTCGGTTTAAAGAACGCTGGAGCCACTTATCAGCAATTGGTGAACAAGATGTTCAGCCCACTGCTCAGCAGCACCATGGAGGTATACATCGATGAAATGCTGGTGAAGAGTTTGCAAAAAGGTAGTCACCTCCAGCACTTAGCCTAGACCTTCAATATCCTCAGACAGCACAAGATGAAGCTCAACCCCTCGAAATGTACCTTCGGGGTTACGAAGGGAAAATTCTTGGGATACATTGTCTCCTAGAGGGGTATCGAAGCAGACCCTACTCAGATCAAAGCTCTAATTGGACTGAAGTCACCAAGAACCAGGAAGAAAATTCAGGCACTGAATGGCAGAATTGCGGCACTAAGCAGATTTATCTCCAAATCCACTGATCGCTGCCTACCTTTCTTCAAAGCTCTGAAGGGCAGCAAAGCTTTGCAGTGGACGGAAGAATGCGAGAAATCCTTTCAAGAACTAAAAGAGTATCTAGCCTCTTCAAAGCTCTTGTCAAAACCAGCACAAAGAGAAAAGCTACTCTTGTACCTTGGAGTTTTCAAAAACGCGGTCAGCTCCGCATTAATCAGACAGGACAGAGAAGTGTAGAGGCTTGTATTCTACGTCAGTAAGGCACTACTTGACACGGAAAAGAGATACCCAGAAGTAGAAAAGCTGGCCTATGCCTTGGTCATATCAGCTCGGAAGCTTCGACCTTATTTCCAAGCCCATCCAATCGTGATCGCAACTCCCTATCCTCTGAAGTCAATACTGAGGAAACCTGAGGGATCGGGAAGATTGGTGAAGTGGTCTGTGGAGCTAGGGGAGTTCGACATATCATATGTACCCCGAAACTCCATCAAAGGGCAAGCCTTAGCTGATTTTCTTGCCGAGTTCACCCCGGCACTTCAAAACAAGGCACAACTCACCGAAACCTTGGGAACCTGGCTGCTATACATTGATGGATCGTCAACCGATCAAGGTTCAGGAGTAGGCCTGGTACTACAATCCCTTGATGGGCTCACGTTAGAAAAAGCAGTCAGCTTGGGATTCAAAGCTTCTAACAATGAAGCAGAATATGAAGCCCTAATCTTAGGCATGAAGTTGCCTTGGAATGCGAGGCTCAGAACCTCGATGTCTTCTCTGACTCCCAACTGGTGGTGAGACAAGTCTTGGGAGAATTCGCCATTAAAGATGATAGGATGCTCCGGCACTCCGAACTGGTGAACCACTTGAGGCATTCTTTCCAGACATTTACTATCTAGAAAATTGAGAGAAGCCAGAATTGCAGAGCAGATGCTCTGGCTAACATGGCCTCCCGCCTCAAGTCTGAAGCAAACTCCATAATAAAAATCTCCTTTCAGCCAGGATCCAGCATTAAGGAAGCCCAAATTGCTCAAATTAATGAACAGCCCCAGAACTGGATGACTCCAATCCTCTAATACCTAAGATCCGGGCTCCTCCCATAAGACAAAAATAAAGCCAGGAGAATCCGAATCAGAGCGGCTCGGTACCTGATCCTGAACAACAAGCTTTACAGAAGGTCGTATTCTCAACCTTTGTTAAAATGCTTAGCTCCAGAGAGTCACAATATGTCTTGGCTGAAATACACGAGGGAATTTGCGGGAATCATAATGGGGGTAGAACTATAGCTCACCGAGCTCTGTCTCAGGGCTATTACTGGCCTAGCATGTTAAAAGAGGCTAAGGAGTATGTTCGAAAGTGCGACAAGTGCCAAAGATTTGCCCCATATCAACATCAGCCTCATCACGAGCTCATCCCGATTCCTACTCCTTGGACCTTTGCTCAATGAGGGATGGACATCGTGGGTCCATTACCAAAGGCACCTCCGAACAGGAAATATCTATTGGTAGCCATTGACTACTTCTCTAAATGGGCCGAAGCTGAGCCTTTAACACATATCACAAAAAAAGAAGTTGAGAGCTTCACCTGGAAGAACATTGTGTGCAGGTTCGGCATACCACGTGTGATTATCTTCGACAATGGGACACAATTCACTAGTAAAGGCTTCAAGACATTCTGTGAAAATCTCAACATTAGGCAGCACTTCGCCTCTCCAGGCCATCCACAAGCAAATGGGCAAGCAGAGGTCGCCAACTGAACAATCCTCGACGGGTTAAAGAAAAGGTTGGAACAGGCCAAAGGAAAGTGGGCAGAGGAACTCCATGGAGTTCTTTGGGCCTACAGAACAACCAGAAGAACTCCCACCTCTGAAACTCCCATCTCACTAGCCTATGGGACGGAAGCAGTAATTCCAGTTGAGATCGGTATGCCAACCCTGAGAACAGAAGCCTTTGAGAAAGAATCCAATGATCAGCAGCTGATGGAAAACTTGGATTTGCTCGAAGAGAGAAGGGATCAAGCCAGCGTCAGAATGGAAGCCTATTAACAGAGAATGGTCAACAAATCCAAGGTAGGACTTAAGACAGTCAGCTTTCAAGTCGGAGACTTTGTCTTAAGAAGAGTCTTTCAAAACACCAAGGATCCCACCATGGGAAAGTTGTCACCAAACTGGGAAGGCCCCTACAAAGTAACAAAGGTTGTTTGGCCTACCACCTACTGGCTAGAAGACATGACTGGGAAGCCTATTCCTAGGCCATGGAACGTGGAACACTTACGGAAGTATTATCAATAGAGATGTTTCTTTTACTTCCATAGAATGTTCATTTTATAATGCACAGGCCTCTAGAGCCTGGTCCATAATGTACAAGTCTCAGTACTTGGTCCATCTTATAATGCACAGGCCTCTAGAGCCTGGTCCATAATGTACAAGTCTCAGTACTTGGTCCATCTTATAATGCACAGGCCTCTAGAGCCTGGTCCATAACGTACGACTCTTTGCACTCCGTCCATCTATAAATGCACAGGTCTCTAGAGTCTGGTCCATAATGTACGAGTCTTTGCACTCGGTCCATCTATAAATGCACCGGCCTCCAGAGCCTGGTCCATAATGTCCAAGTCTTTGCACTCGGTCCATCAATAAATGCACAGGCCTCCAGAGCCTGGTCCATAATGTACGAGTCTTTGCACTCGGTCCATCTATAAATGCACAGGCCTCCAGAGCCTGGTCCATAATGTACCAGTCTCAGTACTTGGTCCATCTTCTAATGCACAGGCCTCCAGAGCGTGGTCTATAACGTACGAGTCTTTGCACTCTGTCCATCTATAAATGCACAGGCCTCCAAAGCCTGGTCCATAATGTACAAGTCTTAGTACATGGTCCATCTTATAATGCACAGGCCTCCAAAGCCCGGTCCACAATGGACAAGTCTTTGCACTTGGTCCATTTATAATGCACAGGCCTGTAGAGCCTGGTCCATAATGTACAAGTCTTTGCACTTGGTCCATTTATAATGCACAGGCCTCTAGAGCCTGGTCCATAATGTAAAAGTCTTTGCACTTGGTCCATTTATAAAGCACAGGCCACTAGAGCCAGGTCCATAATGTACAAGTCTCAGTACTTGGTCCATCTTATAATGCACAGGCCTCTAGAGCCTGGCCCATAATGTACAAGTCTTTGCACTTGGTCCATTTACAATGCACAGGCCTCTAGAGCCTGGTCCATAATGTACAAGTCTCAGTACTTGGTCCATCTTATAATGCACAGGACTTTGGAGCGTGGTCCAAAAGGTACGAGTCTTTGCACTCGGTCCATCTATAAATGCACAGGCCACTAGAGCCTGGTCCATAATGTACGAGTCTTTGCACTCGGTCCATCTATAAATGCACAGGCCTCCAGAGCCGGGTCCATAATGTACGAGTCTTTGCACTCGGTCCATCTATAAATGCACAGGCCTCCAGAGCCTGGTCCATAATGTACAAGTCTAAGTACTTGGTCCATCTTATAATGCACAGGGCTCTAGAGCTTGGTCCATAAGGTACGAGTCTTTGCACTCCGTCCATCTATAAATGCACAGGCCTCTAGAGCCTGGTCCATAATGTACGAGTCTTTGCACTCCGTCCATCTATAAACACACCGGCTTCCAGAACCTGGTCCATAATGTACGAGTCTTTGCACTCGGTCCATCTATAAATGCACAGGCTTCTAGTGCCTGGTCCATAATGTACAAGTCTCAGTACCTGGTCCATCTTCTAATGCACAGGCCTCTAGAGCCTGGTCTATAACGTACGAGTCTTTCCACTCCATCCATCTATAAATGCACTGGCCTCTAGAGCCTGGTCCATAATGTATGAGTCTTTGCACTCGGTCCATCTATAAATGCACAGGCCTCCAGAGCCTGGTCCATAATGTACGAGTCTTCGCACTCGGTCCATCTATAAATGCACAGGCCTCTAGAGCCTGGTCCATAATGTACAAGTCTTAGTACTTGGTCCATCTTATAATGCACAGGCGTCCAAAGCCTGGTCCACAATGGACAAGTCTTTGCACTTGGTCCATTTATAATGCACTGGCCTCTAGAGCCTGGTCCATAATGTACAAGTCTTTGCACTTGGTCCATTTATAATGCACAGGCCTCTAGAGCCTGGTCCATAATGTAAAAGTCTTTGCACTTGGTCCATTTATAAAGCACAGGCCTCTAGAGCCAGGTCCATAATGTACAAGTCTCAATACTTGGTCCATCTTATAATGCACAGGCCTCTAAAGCCTGGTCCGTAATGTACAAGTCTTTGCACTTGGTCCATTTATAATGCACCGGCCTCTAGAGCCTGGTCCATAATGTACAAGTCTCAGTACTTGGTCCATCTTATAATGCACAGAACTCTAGAGCCTGGTCCATAAGGTAAGAGTCTTTGCACTCGGTCCATCTATAAATGCACAGGCCTCTAGAGCCCGGTCCATAATGTACGAGTCTTTGCACTCGGTCCATCTATAAATGCACAGGCCTCTAGAGCCGGGTCCATAATGTACGAGTCTTTGCACTCGGTCTATCTGTAAATGCCCAGGCCTCCAGAGCCTGGTCCACAAAGTACAAGTCTCAGTACTTGGTCCATCTTATAATGCACAGGCCTCTAGAGCCTGGTCCATAAGGTACGAGTCTTTGTAGTCCGTCCATCTATAAATGCACAGGCCTCTAGAGCCTGGTCCATAATGTACGAGTCTTTGCACTCAGTCCATCTATAAATGCACCGGCCTCCAGAGCCTGGTCCATAATGTACGAGTCTTTGCACTCGGTCCATCTATAAATGCACAGGCCTCCAGAGCCTGGTCCATACTGTACGAGTCTTTGCACTCGGTCCATCTATAAATGCACAGGCCTCTAGAGCCTGGTCCATAATGTACAAGTCTCAGTACTTGGTCCATCTTATAATGCACAGGCCTCCAGAGCTTGGTCCATAACGTACGAGTGTTTGCACTCCGTCCATCTATAAATGCACAGGCCTCTAGAGCCTGGTCCATAATGTACGAGTCTTTGCACTCGGTCCATCTATCAATGCACCGGCCTCTAGAGTCTGGTCCATAATGTACGAGTCTTTGCACTCGGTCCATCTATAAATGCACAGGCCTCCAGAGCCTGGTCCATAATGTACGAGTCTTCGCACTCGGTCCATCTATAAATGCACAGGCCTCCAGAGCCTGGTCCATAATGTACAAGTCTTAGTACTTGGTCCATCTTATAATGCACAGGGCTCTAGAGCTTGGTCCATAAGGTACGAGTCTTTGCACTCCGTCCATCTATAAATGCACAGGCCTCTAGAGCCTGGTCCATAATGTACGAGTCTTTGCACTCAGTCCATCTATAAATGCACCGGCCTCCAGAGCCTGGTCCATAATGTACGAGTCTTTGCACTCGGTCCATCTATAAATGCACAGGCCTCCAGAGCCTGGTCCATAATGTACGAGTCTTCGCACTCGGTCCATCTATAAATGCACAGGCCTCCAGAGCCTGGTCCATAATGTACAAGTCTTAGTACTTGGTCCATCTTATAATGCACAGGGCTCTAGAGCTTGGTCCATAAGGTACGAGTCTTTGCACTCCGTCCATCTATAAATGCACAGGCCTCTAGAGCCTGGTCCATAATGTACGAGTCTTTGCACTCCGTCCATCTGTAAACGCACCGGCTTCTAGAACCTGGTCCATAATGTACGAGTCTTTGCACTCGGTCTATCCATAAATGCACAGGCTTCTAGAGCCTGGTCCATAATATACAAGTCTCAGTACTTGGTCCATCTTCTAATGCACAGGCCTCTAGAGCCTGGTCTATAACGTACGAGTCTTTCCACTCCATCCATCTATAAATGCACAGGCCTCTAGAGCCTGGTCCATAATGTACGAGTCTTTGCACTCGGTCCATCTATAAATGCACAGGCCTCCAGAGCCTGGTCCATAATGTACGAGTCTTCGCACTCGGTCCATCTATAAATGCACAGGCCTCTAGAACCTGGTCCATAATGTACAAGTCTTAGTACTTGGTCCATCTTATAATGCACAAGCGTCCAAGGCCTGGTCCACAATGGACAAGTCTTTGCACTTGGTCCATTTATAATGCACTGGCCTCTAGAGCCTGGTCTATAATGTACAATTCTTTGCACTTGGTCCATTTATAATGCACAGGCCTCTAGAGCCTGGTCCATAATGTAAAAGTCTTTGCACTTGGTCCATTTATAAAGCACAGGCCTCTAGAGCCAGGTCCATAATGTACAAGTCTCAATACTTGGTCCATCTTATAATGCATAGGCCTCTAAAGCCTGGTCCATAATATACAAGTCTTTGCACTTGGTCCATTTATAATGCACCGGCCTCTAGAGCCTGGTCCATAATGTACAAGTCTCAGTACTTGGTCCATCTTATAATGCACAGAACTCCAGAGCCTGGTCCATAAGGTAAGAGTCTTTGCACTCGGTCCATCTATAAATGCACAGGCCTCTAGAGCCCGGTCCATAATGTACGAGTTTTTGCACTCGGTCCATCTATAAATGCACAGGCGTCTAGAGCCGGGTCCATATTGTACGAGTCTTTGCACTCGGTCCATCTATAAATGCACAGGCCTCCAGAGCCTGGTCCACAAAGTACAAGTCTCAGTACTTGGTCCATCTTATAATGCACGGGCCTCTAGAGCCTGGTCCATAAGGTACGAGTCTTTGTAGTCCGTCCATCTATAAATGCACAGGCCTCTAGAGCCTGGTCCATAATGTACGAGTCTTTGCACTCAGTCCATCTATAAATGCACCAGCCTCCAGAGCCTGGTCCACAATGTACGAGTCTTTGCACTCGGTCCATCTATAAATGCACAGGCCTCCAGAGCCTGGTCCATACTGTACGAGTCTTTGCACTTGGTCCATCTATAAATGCACAGGCCTCTAGAGCCTGGTCCATAATGTACAAGTCTCAGTACTTGGTCCATCTTATAATGCACAGGCCTCCAGAGCCTGGTCCATAACGTACGAGTCTTTGCACTCCGTCCATCTATAAATGCACAAGCCTCCAGAGCCTGGTCCATAATGTACGAGTCTTTGCACTCGGTCCATCTATCAATGCACCGGCCTCTAGAGCCTGGTCCATAATGTACGAGTCTTTGCACTCGGTCCATCTATAAATGCACAGGCCTCCAGAGCCTGGTCCATAATGTACGAGTCTTCGCACTCGGTCCATCTATAAATGCACAGGCCTCCAGAGCCTGGTCCATAATGTACAAGTCTTAGTACTTGGTCCATCTTATAATGCACAGGCCTCCAAAGCCCGGTCCGCAATGGACAAGTCTTTGCACTTGGTCCATTTATAATGCACAGGCCTCTAGAGCCTGGTCCATAATGTACAAGTCTTTGCACTTGGTCCATTTATAAAGCACAGGCCTCTAGAGCCAGGTCCATAATGTACAAGTCTCAGTACTTGGTCGATCTTATAATGCACAGGCCTCTAGAGCCTGGTCCATAATGTAGAAGTCTTTGCACTTGGTCCATTTATAATGCACAGTCCTCTAGAGCCTGGTCCATAATGTACAAGTCTCAGTACTTGGTCCATCTTATAATGCACAGGACTCCAGAGCCTGGTCCATAAGGTACTAGTCTTTGCACTCAGTCCATCTATAATTGCACAGGCCTCCAGAGCCTCGTCCATAATGTACAAGTGTCAGTACTTGGTGCATCTTATAATGCACAGGCCTTCAGAGCCTGGTCCATAATGTACAAGTCTTTGCACTTAGTCCATTTATAACGCACAGGCCTCTAGAGCCTGGTCCATAATGTACAAGTCTTTGCACTTGGTCCATTTATAATGCACAGGCCTCTAGAGCCAGGTCCATAGTGTACAAGTCTCAGGACTTGGTCCATTTATAATGCACAGGTCTCTTCAGCCTGGACCATCTTTAATACACAGGTTCTATGATCCAGCCCATCCAAGGACAGAAGTTCCAAACATCTACGAACTAAAGTTTCCTAGATCAGAACACCTCAGATCTGATATTTTTATTATTTGGCTTATCTGTCAAGCAACAAGTACTATAGTACCGATCAGGTGTGGAGTACTTTGATTCAAGCCTTCTACCAAGTTTCTTTAATCTATTCTTAGAACATTCATATATCAGAAGTGCACGCGAAAGTGTTTTAACTACAGAGGAGCATATTCGAATACCAAGAACATCAAATCTGAGAAAAAGGAACTCAATTTTATTCATGACTCAGAAGATTTACATTAGTACAAGAAGATTGGAAACAGAACAAGTACACAAAAGGCTACAACAAAGGCACCATTACACAGGCTACTAAAGAAAGCTACTATATCACTACTATTTGCAGCATCACGACTTTCTTCCTCGGATGATATAAGGGCACAGGATCCAACCTTTCATTACCGATGCCGTCGGCTCCATTTGAAAGAAAGGAACCCTGAACCCCAATCTGCATCAAGGAGCGCCCAGGCCATTCCATCACCGCTATCAATGATCTCAATACCAACGGATGATGAGGGCTCTGGGCCTCATGAGACTTTTCATTCTCCACCTTTGTAATCGACATGACACTCCAACAGATTGAAGCAAGGGTCTCTGCCAAGTCACAAGGGGGAGGAGGCAGCCCACATTCATCTCCCTCAAAGCAGTTGTCACACCCTAGCCGATTTGAGCAAGGGTGTCTGCCAGAATACAGAGGGAAGACAGCATCTCACCTTCGTCTTCAGCACCGATGCTCCAAGCCTCGGTTGAATCAAGGAGGGACCACCTCCCATCGGAGAAATCTCGACCAGATGCTAAGATGGACAAGAAGATCTTAGCCTCCTCTAATCCTTTCTTGGAGACTAAATCAAAAAGAAGGATAACTCTCGGCCACAGTTTAATCATTCCCAACTCAGATTGAAGATCGTCGATCATCTCCGAATAAACAGAATTTTTTGAAAAACATCTAAAAACCTCTCCAACAACGAAACAGTCTGAGTGTAAAGTAAGAAGATGGGGCGCAACCGTACGCTCCTCTTCCACTTATATAGACCTTCGATGTCACGCCCCGAATTCCCGACCGAACCCGGGGACGCGACTGAAGGAAACAAAGAAGAAAATAAATAGAAAGTGACGAATAAATAAATAAATAAATATTTAACGAATTTTAACTAAGTTTACTAATTTAGCTAATTTATATACAAGCGTATTCCACTAACATAACTATACATCCATCCATACACATACATTCCCGTTTTAAAAAAATTTCGGCAGAACCTCCTTTGTTTCTCGAGCCTTTTTCCCCCTGATAAACACAATACATCATATATATACAACAGTCACAATCCATCCTCACTCGATGGCCACAACTTTATCAAAGTTAGAGATACATCGCCTACTTATACAATCCATCACGTCTACTCATACACTTAAACTAAAAGATCACAAATTCCATATTTATTACAATATACAATGCCATTTCCATTCTTTTAAGAAACACACCAATCTTTTATAATATCAAAATACGCCCCAAGGGCTCAAATATTCTTCTACAGTCAAGTCTCCTCCACTCGGCTAGACTTCCTCAAGCCTCAGGTGTCGGGAATGTCATCTGAAATATGGTTCCCACGAATGGGTCAGCGCCAACATGCTGGTATGGTACAATACTAATGCAAGGAACAAAATTAAGACGTGACATGTGCAAGTGTACATGTATATCTATATGCCTCCCTAATCATGCATACAGTATAATGGCAATGTACAAATTACATCTGTATAAAAACCCTATATCACGTTCACAAATTCATCAACAGAATGCACAGGTAATATGCATGACACACCCATGCATCTCAATGTCACATCCATGTCTCGCTTCACGGTTCTTCCCCGTTGGCATGCAAGTACCAATATATGTCTCGCTTTACGGTCCGGACCCCGTAGGCCTGCGAGTACCTAATGGCCAATTTTGGGTTTTCACCACAGGATCTGCACCCTCATAATGCACCAGCACCTCGTGCTGACCCACACTATGCTTTCAAGGAATCACACTATGCCAATATGCCATGATTTCATCATGCAATATCGCAATCTCAATAAAACATTTCACCAATGCATAAAGCATGCTTTTTAAACAATATCGTCCTCTTAAAAATAACAATAGCATTTGAATCATAAGACCTCATCCACAAATGTACGTATCATGCACAATCAATCTCAGTCACAACATCGACAATCCTTCTAAAACATAAATCACATATGATGGCAACGCAAGAAGTAAATCACATATGAAGCACATAACCAAACAACTCAAGGGTTCTCAAAGCAATAATTCCTACGTGATCTTCTATCAGCAGATAAGCACAACAATCATTCAAGCAATATGCACATCAATCCTAATTTAATTCTATTCCTTACTTAGTAAAGTACCATACCTGATCGGGTTATCTCAACCCAAAGAAGTCATATTCACTATGCAATCCAATCAACCAAGTTCATCTTTAGTCCACGGTTCCTTCTTCAGCCTTTTTCCTCAAGCAGATGATGATCCTGACAAATTCTGTCCCTTTATCATCCCATCTATCAGATATTGAAGAACTTTCCCTTCCTCTCATCAGATTATTGTGCCGAGTCTTCCTAATCAATAACTCCAATTTCTACAAGCAAAGTTAAAACTCAACAACATTCAGAACATCTCCGTGAACAGCCCCTGTTCCATCACCATTAGCAGCAGAATAGAGAAACCCATCTCAACCGCAACCTCACAACCCCGCAACCGTTTCTCAAACCCCAATGATCTTCCCAACAAATTGACACATAAAATCCCCTAACCAACCTGCCCAATAATTCCACAACCGTTGCTCCAACATGCACAATTCATAATGACAGCCCACCGCAACAACAAACAGCCCATCACAACAGCACATCTCTCTTCCTCCACCTCAACATGTAACCAACACCACTGCCAAACGATTGTTACCCAAACCCAAAATCTCCTCCGCACCACATAAGGTCCAACGATCACCTTTAAACACGACCGGGTCACAAATCCGACCTGCTCTACGTCAAACCCAAACAACCATACACAAAACCGCAACATCCTCATTCACCCTTTAATACCCCCAATTCCTAACAATGGTCCATCATAACAACAAACAATTCATCAACAAATCGGGTAGTGCTTCGTGGACAAAGCCTTAGCTCTTTACTCAGTTCTGAACCATCCCACAAAAACCCGAACATCCATACACAAATCCAAGCCGTATAAAAAAAAACCCCCCCTTCATCCAAACCAAACTGAGTGCAAGGAGGACCGTGTCCAACACAAGGAACAACCCAAAACCTCTGCCGCAACGTCGTCATCATCCCCCCTATCGCAACTCCAGTAGCAGCCCCTGTTCGAATCATGTTACGGTGCAACGTCTTCTCAAATCAACTGCCCTGATTACTGCTCAATTTCAACCCAAGTTCAGCTCCATCCATGCCAATACAACGAGATCTACTCATCACCAAAACCCATTCAACACTGCCGTTACTCCTCTACCTTCTTCCCAAACTGCCATAAATATCTATATATATATATATGTATCAATCTCCTCCACCGCTGCACACACAGTAGTAATAACCGAGCTCCCAACAAAAATCATAGAAGAACAAGCAATCGACCCTCAAATCACAAACCAATCAAACGGACCAACTTAGTCGTTGTTCCTCCATTTCCTCTGTTCTCAACGGAAACGGCAAAAACAGAGGAAATCCACAAAATTGTATCACCCACATGCAAGTCTGAGCTATATCAAAACCCACTTGAACAAGAAACCCAACACCCAAACCGACTAAAGCCATCCATTCGGTATTCACAGAACTCTCACCTTTTCGATCAACACCTCCGGTGCTACGCTGCGACGATCGTCCCTTCTGATCCCCTAGGCAGCGCGGTCGACATCGAAACCCAAGCCTCCGATAACCACGCCGTCGACGATCGTCTTCTCCGCCGTCGCCCCCTAGCCTCGATTCCCCCTCGCGACCACCGCCGTCTCACCCCCTTTTTCCTTTCTCTTTTTTCCCTTTTATTTTTCTTTCCCTCTTTTCTTCTCTCTTTCACGCGACCTCCCCTGTTTTTCCCATTTCTCCATCTCACGGTTTCTTTCCTAATTCTTATCTTCCCATTTTCTTTTTCTTTTTCTTTTTTCTTTGTCAACATAATTAATTATTGATATTGGCTTCATTTATTCATCCCGGTACTCAAATGACTGGATTAATTATTTTTCGAGCCTATTTTATTTTATTTTATTTTTTTTCCAAGTCTCTACATCTTTCTCCCCTTAAAGAAATTTCGTCCCGAAATTTAAAAATACATTTCCTCAACAAAATGACAAAAGATCGATGCAAAATGCACTGTGTCATGTAGACGTGCAGCCTTATCAATGGACCATTCACCCTTCCCTCAGCCAGGCGATGTGAGACGACTTATCACCTTCTCCCTCCCCCCCTTCCGGCTCAGCCACTCCGGGGCAGGCAGGGTCCCTCGGCCTGCGCCTCCACATTCCCTGCTAGGGTCTGGTTCCGATCCCATCCGTAACAACTCACTCCACATGGCACAACACATAATGAAATCCTCAAAACACATTGGCCTATCAGTGCCAATTTCCTTTCAATCCATCCGGGCATCACAACCCATCTCAGTAACTCAACACAATAAAAAAAAATAAAGAAAATTCCTCAATGATTACCAAGACACCACAATGTCCCTCACTATTTAACAAATCTCAAAATATATATATATATATATATATATATTCATACATAAATAAGCACACAGTCTGCTATACAGGTAACTAGGCACATACCTAACCCCATCGATATCCAGGCTTACAACTTATCTCACAGCCAACTAGGCATAACGCCTACCGTATAGATACCAAGTGTACAACATATATACCTAGTATCTAGGCATACGGCCTATCCCATAAAATATGCAGTCTCTAACATATATACGAGTTTCTAATCTTAGTCCACCATTACACCAAACAATCATATATCCTCAGTCAATCGGGAAATCCAATATAGTGAATACTCGTGCACATCAATGTAACTCGCACACATAACATGTTACCCAAACTCACCCAACTAAACTGAAGGTCTAAATTTCTCCCACTGTCCCTAGGTATTCGAACCTAAGCTCTGATACCACGTTGTCACGCCCCAAATTCCCGACCGAACCCGGGGACGCGACTGAAGGAAACAAAGAAGAAAATAAATAGAAAGTGACGAATAAATAAATAAATAAATATTTAACGAATTTTAACTAAGTTTACTAATTTAGCTAATTTATATACAAGCCTATTCCACTAACATAACTATACATCCATCAATACACATACATTCCCGTTTTAAAAAAATTTCGGCAGAACCTCCTTTGTTTCTCGAGCCTTTTTCCCCCTGATAAACACAATACATCATATATATACAACAGTCACAATCCATCCTCACTCGATGGCCACAACTTTATCAAAGTTAGAGATACATCGCCTACTTATACAATCCATCACGTCTACTCCTACACTTAAACTAAAAGATCACAAATTCCATATTTATTACAATATACAATGCCATTTCCATTCTTTTCAGAAACACACCAATCTTTTATAATATCAAAATACGCCCCAAGGGCTCAAATATTCTTCTACAGTCAAGTCTCCTCCACTCGGCTAGACTTCCTCAAGCCTCAGGTGTCGAGAATGTCATCTGAAATATGGTTCCCACGAATGGGTCAGCGCCAACATGCTGGTATGGTACAATACTAATGCAAGGAACAAAATTAAGACGTGGCGTGTGCAAGTGTACATGTATATCTACATGCCTCCCTAATCATGCATACAGTATAATGGCAATGTACAAACTACATCTGTATAAAAACCCTATATCACGTTCACAAAACGATGTAGAGACTTGGAAAAAAAATAAAAATAAAATAAAATAAAATAGGCTCGAAAAATAATTAATCCAGTCATTTGAGTACCGGGATGAATAAATGAAGCCAATATCAATAATTAATTATGTTGACAAAGAAAAAAAAAAGGAAAAAAAATGGGAAGATAAGAATTAGGAAAGAAACCGTGAGATAGAGAAATGGGAAAAACAGGGGAGGTCGCGTGAAAGAGAGAAGAAAAGAGGGAAAGAAAAAGAAAAGGGAAAAGAGAGAAAGGAAAAAGGGGTGAGGCGGCGGTGGTCGCGAGGGGGAATCGAGGCTAGGGGGCGACGGAGGGCGACGGCAGAGAAGACGATCGTCGACGGCGTGGTTATCGGAGGCTTGGGTTTCGATGTCGACTGCGCTGCCTAGGGGATCAGAAGGGACGATCGTCGCAGCGTAGCACCGGAGGTGTTGATCGGAAAGGTGAGAGTTCTGTGAATACCGAATGGATGGCTTCAGTCGGTTTGGGCGTTGGGTTTCTTGTTCAAGTGGGTTTTGATATAGCTCGGACTTGCATGTGGGTGATACAATTTTGTGGATTTCCTCTGTTTTTGCCGTTTCCGTTGAGAACAGAGTAAATGGAGGAACAACGACTAATTGATTGGTTTGTGATTTGAGGGTCGATTGCTTGTTCTTCTATGATTTCTGTTGGGAGCTCGGTTATTACTACTGTGTGTGCAGCGGTGGAGGAGATCGATACATATATATATATATACATATAGATATTTATGGCAGTTCGGGAAGAAGGTAGAGGAGTAACGGCAGTGTTGAATGGGTTTTGGTGATGAGTAGATCTCGTTGTATTGGCATGGATGGCGCTGAATTTGGGTTGAAATTGAGCAGTAATCAGGGCTGCTGATTTGAGAAGACGTTGCACCGTAACATGATTCGAACAGGGGTTGCTACTGGGTTGCTACTGGAGTTGCGATAGGGGGGATGAGAAGACGTTGCACCGTAACATGATCGCGTTGTATTGATTGTGCATGATGCGTATATTTATGGATGAGGTCTTCTGAATCAAATGCTATTGTTATTTTTAAGAGGACGATATTGTTTAAAGAGCATGCTTTATGCATTGGTGAAATGTTTTATTGAGATTGCGATATTGCATGATGAAATCATGGCATATTGGCATAGTGTGATTCCTTGAAAGCATAGTGTGGGTCAGCACGAGGTGCTGGTGCATTATGAGGGTGCAGATCCTGTGGTGAAAAATCCAAAATTGGCCATTAGGTACTCGCAGGCCTACAGGGTCTGGACCGTAAAGCGAGACATATATTGGTACTTGCATGCCAACGGGGAAGAACCGTGAAGCGAGACATGGGTGTGACATTGAGATGCATGGGTGTGTCATGCATATTACCTGTGCATTCTGTTGATGAATTTGTGAACGTGATATAGGGTTTTTATACAGATGTAGTTTGTACATTGCCATTATACTGTATGCATGATTAGGGAGGCATGTAGATATACATGTACACTTGCACATGCCACGTCTTAATTTTGTTCCTTGCATTAGTATTGTACCATACCAGCATGTTGGCACTGACCCATTCGTGGGAACCATATTTCAGATGACATTCCCGACACCTGAGGCTTGAGGAAGTCTAGCCGAGTGGAGGAGACTTGACTGTAGAAGAATATTTGAGCCCTTGGGGCGTATTTTGATATTATAAAAGATTGGTGTGTTTCTGAAAAGAATGGAAATGGCATTGTATATTGTAATAAATATAGAATTTGTGATCTTTTAGTTTAAGTGTAGGAGTAGACGTGATGGATTGTATAAGTAGGCGATGTATCTCTAACTTTGATAAAGTTGTGGCCGTCGAGTGAGGATGGATTGTGACTGTTGTATATATATGATGTATTGTGTTTATCAGGGGGAAAAAGGCTCGAGAAACAAAGGAGGTTCTGCCGAAATTTTTTTAAAACGGGAATGTATGTGTATTGATGGATGTATAGTTACGTTAGTGGAATAGGCTTGTATTTAAATTAGTTATGTGTATCTATATTAGTTATAAATTAGTTAAATGGTTATTTATTTACTTACTTGTCTATTTATTTTCTTTCTATTTATTTCTTTTCTTCTTTCCTTCAGTCACGTCCCCGGGTTCGGTCGGGAATTCGGGGCGTGACATTCGAGGCCCAAGAGCCACCCAGTCAAACCGTCGCAACGGTTAGGCGAAAAGTTAGCTTCAAAATCCCAAACGACGGTGGTGCAATAAATAAGGCATTAAACCGCCCTCTCGGGAGAAGCAAAAGGCAGAGCCACACACGTAATATATAGACTTTTCAGTCTTGTCCACATATATGTAGATGTGACAGTTTCTCCAGGACATTAACGCTTGATGGGCCACGTATACAATGAAGGTCTGTCAACTTTGATGTACCTTGACCTTTGTTTTAACAGATTTGGAGGCCGAAATTCTGATCAACCGAACTACAATCACGAAATACCCACTTATTATTGTAGGTCTCCAGATTCAGAATCGCCAGCTTTGAAATGTTTTAAAAGAAGTCTTTAATTACTGAACTATGGTAGGTAAAACAGCTCGGAATGCAACCACCTACAAAAGAAAATCTGGTCTGGTATATACTAAGCTCCAGAGCAACGCTATTTGCAACAATGACCACAATCAACTACAAGTTAAGACACTACAGAGCAGTATAACTCAAGTCATGCACAAACACTACAGAGTAATGTAACTAAGGAGACAAGAGCATTAAGGAAAAGACTGTTCCATTAACTAATGTATATTTCAAGTACATTGGAAGTTCAACAATAACAAAATATACATCCTAGGCCTGATCAGCAGGGACAAGATCAACGACTGGAGAAGGATCGAGAGGGGCAGCATCAACCGTCTCAGTCGGTACGACCGCTTCAGTGGGATCGGCAGGTTGGATATCAGCCACTTCATTTTGGATAGCAACCTCTGAAGGTTCAGATCCAGGTGGCACAATTGAGGAGACATCAAGGTCAGGAAACTTGGCAAGAAGCCGGGATCGGAAGTTGTTGAACCCAAACGTAATCAGGCGAGTGGTCATTCCTTCAAGCTCTGACCTCATTTCCTCCTCATTATCCACCAAGGCCTGCTCCACGGCGTCGTCAAGCTTTTTACGATATTGATACCGCATGCCATTCATCTCCGCCTGCAAACTCTTTGCCTGCTCAACGGCGAGGTTCCTCTCCGACTCCATCACGATCAAGGAGTTTTGGGACTCCTTCAGCTTCTCTGCAGAGTCGTGAGCCTCCGACTGAGTAGTACCAAGCTGAAGCCTAAGATCGTTCAGCTCGGCCCTGAGTTGGTCAAACTCCTTCGTAGGGGGAGAAACCTCCACCAGAGAAAAAAGTGTATGCAGGGTCTGCAAAGTACAAAGTAAATAGTTCAATACTAGCCAAAACACTTGGAGAAAAGGGAAAAAGAAATAAAGGACCCAACGAACTCACCTTGACCTGAAGAGCGGTCAGATCAGCAAGAAGCTTCTTCGACTTTTGGGGCTTGAGCTTAACTGAGCCTTTGGCCCAAAAGTCCCTCAAAATCCTCTTGGCCCCCTGATCAGCAGCATCAGGAGCCACCGATGACGATGCCCCCTTGCCCGCTCGCCGAGACGGGGCCGGGGGGACCACTAAAATGGGGATAAGATCCTCTCTCTCCCCCTCAGTAGGCTTAGGAGAGGACAGAACTAACCTCCGCCTTTTTTGGACGGGAGGGACCAATGGGGAAGAAGCCTCCCTCGCTGCCACAGACGAAGATGGCCCGGTCTCCCACCGAGCCATCACACTATTAGCAACCTCCTCAACACTCCCCCTGGCAGCCATCATTCTTTCAGGGTTAACAATGGAGGAATGCTCTCGATTGCAGGGCTTTAAGAGCTTCTTATATTGCTCCTGCAGCACGAGAGAAACGGCCGGCCTCTTCCACGCACTCCTGACTGCAAAACAAACACAAAAATTGATCAGTTCAGCAATCGGCGTACAAAACAGAATCAATGCAGCCACAGGAAAATTGGGCCTCACCCTTTCGCCTAGTGGTTTGAGGGAATGATGAAGGTTTGCCTTCGAAATCCTTGAATTCCCATCCTCCTTTTATGAAGAAATACCACTTCTTACAGGTCTTGTTGGAAGAGGGCGCAGAAGTAAGGGGTCTGAACCCACTATCAAAAGACATATAATAAAGGCCTTCCGCCTTCTGAAGTTTTAGATCCATATTACTACAGATCAGGTGAAGGAACACATTGACCTTATTCTTATGCCCCAACACAATAAAGCTCAACAGATGTCTCCAACTGTTAAGGTTCAGGTCTGCGAGGCAAAGGTCAAACCAACAAAAGAATTTTTTTATAATATCAGGAAGGGGGAGTGTAAGACCCATTTCAAACCAGGCCAGATAGACACAGATTTCCCCCTCTCTAACATTGCATGGACGATCCCGAGAATCTGGGACCCTGAAAGTCACATTTGTGGGAAGTTTGAATTTCGCCCATAATTCCTCCAACATTATTTCGGTGGTAACACTCTCGCCCTCCTCTCTGTAACTGGATCGACCAGAAGTCTCACTAGCCCTATTTGGGGGCTCATCAAATGCATCAATAATCCTAACCCCCGGACTAGAGGGGGGTTCTATCAATCTATTTTCATCATTATCTGCAGAAGAAAGATTCATTAACTGAAGTTGAGGAAGGGTCTCAGAAGGACTGCCCGAACCAGAGTGTGATTCAAAGCCAGACATGGCGAACAAAAGAAAGAAATGAAACAAATGAGAAGGAATGTAGAAGGGGACTAAAATCGAACCTGAGATCAAGAAAGGACTATGAACACTAGATATACTTCAAACTTCAAAATATGTCAAATGGCGGTCTGGTACTGTAGAAGCAAGAGCAGAAGAAAGGTATGAAAGACCTTTCCCTCCCTTTATATATACATCCGAAATATGAGTCTTCCAAGACGAGCCAACGCAACGGTTGAAAATAATGATGGATTCTCAAGTATCGGCTGCGCAATAAATAACTCATTAAACCGGTGTCTCGAGAGGTGGAGAAACGAAACATATGACTCTTCACAAAACCCATAACCCTAGTTAAGCCCTAGCTTCTAACTAGGGCTCAAGGGGGGAGTAGCTGATATATCACAAACAGACACACCAATCACCTTGAGACACGTGTGCATGCAGAGTTAATGATCTCAATCATACAGAGCAGTCACTAGCCTTCAGGGCATTCTCATATATATGTCATTCAGAGCCAATAAACTCGGTCATACAGTGCAGGCGAAACCTCCACGACGTTCTCATGCACATATCCTCCAGACCTTATGTTCTGGGCAATATTTATTCAACACGTCATATGGTACCGACCTTGTGGTTTCCTTAAACAACTGCCAAGCAGGGAATAAGAAAATAGTCTTCAACACGGAAACTACTATCTATGATTATCTCCATCTACGACTCAATGCTCCACAAGGTAACTGCAATCTCCGATGATCAAATCCCTATATTCATGGCATCGAATCCTAATCAACTTAGGAAAGGCCACGGTCTATAAATTAAACCCTAAAGGTACGCTTTATTTTTATGCTCATTCTTTTGGCTTTCAATACAGTCTTTCAATTCCTTCTACTTACTTAAGCATCGGAGCGGCTACCACCGGAGCCAATCCGGTGGTCCTCTGATCATCTTTCTGAGTGTTCTACAAGTCACGGAGCCCATACTTATTGTGAGTCAAAAAGTGCAGCATAAAACTCATGCTGCACTTTTTCATCCTGTCACATAGTAGGCTCCGCGTGCACCATATTGTCCGCTTTGGGCTTAAGAGCCCTCACGGCCTTATTCTTTCTGGGCGGAAAAGGCTTGATGCAAGGGAGAGGACGACTGGGGCTTATAAGCGACGCCAGTATCCGACTCCTATTCGATGTGGGACGCAAAGTGGCACAACAGCTACTCCCCCTAGTCGGGACTGGTGGAGCACGAGAACGAGGCACATGGCCCAAGCGTTCCCACAGACGGTACCAAACTGATGCTACACTTTTTCATCATGTCACATAGTAGGCTCCGCGTGCACCATATTGTCCGCTTTGGGCTTAAGAGCCCTTGCGGCTTTGTTCTTCCTGGGCAGAAAAGGCCTGATGCAAGGGAAAGGATGACTGGGGCTTATAAGCGACGCCAGTATCCGACTCTTATTCGATGTGGGACTCAAAGTGGCACAACAGCTAAAACTGATGCTGCAAAAAATAGCACAGGTCGATTCGATGTGATTCGGCAAGAAGGACCTACAAAAAAGAGAAGGAGGACCCTCCGACGATCAAGTCAGTAAAGAGGGAATATAAAAAATATGTGTAAAAGAGAGTGATTGTATATGTGATTGAATCTGAGATTCAATGTGAGATTGAATGATAAATTGAGCATACCTGACCCCTTTATTTATAGGGTTGAGAGTCATTGATTTTAGCAGTTTCCTATATTGAATAGAATTCCTTTCCTTGATTGACAAGGTTAAAAGATATGTGATAATCTTTCCTGATTGAGGTAGGATTCCTTTCCTATCTGAAAGACTTGCACTCCAAGATATATTCCTTATTCTGAGGTCGGAAGTCTATGAAAGGTGATGACCAGTTCGGAACTCCTCCTGCTCTTTAGGCAGCTCTGCTCTAGAGGTCTGCTGGTAGCTGCTCTATATGTATATATATATATATATATATAATCTCACGATCTTTTTGTATCCGTGTATATATATACATGCATCAACATGAGCATCATCTCAAGAGTTGCATCAATCTCAAAATCTTTTGAATAAAGTATGAGATCCATTATTTTAATAATTTGAATGCTTTGAGAAAAGAATCTCAGACTCTTTATTGCTTCCCTCATCTCCTTACATCTATATCTTCTGTTAATTAAACTAAATCAGTTTGTCAAAACACTGATTTCAAAGGTTTCAACAGTATCCTTAATGGGGCTCTAGTTCTTATGTATATAGACAGGTGCATGGCAGAATCAGAGTACGTGAAATACAAAGACCCAGCCCCATCTATTTTTTGGTCTGTGTTTCGGAAGATGATCTTCACTCCAGATCTGCACGGTGTTCACTCTTGGTCTGCGCCAGAGGCGCACCATCAACGATCTTCATTACGATCGGCGGTTTCTATCATGATCAGCGATCTCCTTATAGGGCATCTCTAAAAATCATCTATCAAGTAGAGGATTTGACATTCCTGAGAAGCCAAACAGTGTAGATTTGGTTTCCCTTATGCTTGTTTAAGAACTCCAGCTCCAGCAATGACAGTCAGCCCAGACATCGTCGGCCTTCATTCCTAAAAATCCAGTCTATGGTAGTGATTCACCATCCGATGGCCGCCTCGGATCTAGTTGCCCATCCAACACAATTTCTCTTTGTTTCGTATTTCGGGATCAAATCAGAGTGGATCGAATTTTCTGACAGACAATCGGAGTTGGATGATTTCGTAGGCACTATTTCATATGGGCGATCTGTATCTCAGAGGCGGCGACATGGTTCGAGTTTATATAATGCTTCCTTGTCCATACAACAACTCACAAAAACAAACCTCCAGATATATCTATTATATGTCCGAAGCTCTAGACATGTCTCTCGATGATATCATCAGGAATAACAAGAGATCTGGAGGTTCCAACAGTAATTTCAGGGGCAAAGGACGAGGAGGCCGTTCTTGTCACTACCATTATGCTTTGTAAAAGGGTTTGCCCCAATCTCCAAAGATATTTTGTATAGCTGGTTTTTATGAAAGGTGGATTGATGGCCTTCAGTTGTCCTCGCTCTTCTGGCCTCCACCGCAAGAAACACTGCAACGACAGGCTCAAATTACTGCCTATGTTGAGTAGTTTGGTCAGTTCATATCAGAGCAATTTCTTGAAGATATAGCTGAGCAACGTTTGTTCTTCATCATCCAGAGCATGGGCATGCTGTCATTCTTCCTATTATTTCATATCTCATTGATGGTACACTGGAGTTTGATCGAAGCAACTCTCCATTTGCTTCTTTCAATTCCTTAGTTTGTCCTAGTGGTGATAAGTATTCCGAACAGTGGGCTTTGGCATGTGGAGAGATTTTAAAGAATTATAACTCATTACAATCGTCCAATTTACAAGGATGAACACTTGCCTCTGTTTCAATACCCTCAAGGGTCTCTCAGGGCCTTTCATCAAATGGTTTCCATAGAAGATTGGTTATAGGGGTCTGAATAGTTTGTTATTGGCATATGAGGATAAATTAGTCTCTACTTTGTGTGTATTTTCTCTTGCAGTTGTGCCAAACGTAGAGTTGATTATTTTTATTGGAAAAATTCTGGGGAAGATATTTCCTCCAAGGGGGCCTAATGATTTTGGGTGGGATCCAATCTTTCCACCTGATAGCTATGATCGGACTTATACTGAAATGCTAGAGGAAGAAAAGAATAAAAATTCTCACCACTCCAAATCTCTTACACTGGTTAAAATCCCACTTTGCCAATGCTGGACACACTTTCCAAATGGGCCCCTATATATATATATATATATATATATATATATATATATAAACGTGGAAGGCTGTTGCTTGGATCATCCCATTTGGTACATCCTAACTTTTGGTCTACAACCATCAATCATCAGTTCTATTACGATTTGCAAGTATAAGAGAGGTGATGGACTTGTTGAAGGAGCATGTGCCGTGCCAGTGAAGTCTCAGCCGCTGCACGACTTCTCTCTAGCGTTCCTGAAATGGGATCAGAATAACCAGATGAATTTACCCCTAACCGAGCTGCCGTTTGCTGCACCGTGGAGGCGATTGTGTGATCGACCAACTCAACGGAAAACGATTTGTCAAGATCATCCCGATCAAATCATAGTGAGTGCCGACCATTTGTCTAATCAAATCAAGCTTCGGGTTCATTTTTTGAGTTCGCTATGGTCGCTTTGCAATACTTGAAGTCTCTGTGTGATGCCCATCCAGAGCTCTCCGATTGATACAGTACCTTATCAGATCTGTATCAGAAAGATCCTTGTCCAAACCAGACTTGCTCCTCTGCTCATCGTGATGCAAAGGAGAAGCAAAGCATTTGTCCGATTTTTCTCATTTTCGAAAAAATCAAGCAACAGAGAGAGTCTGGTGGAAGTCTCCTCTCCCATCTGCGTTCGGAGTTGCCGTTGCCCCTCCTCTGAGCAAACGTATAGTGCTGAGATTCATGGTGCCGACAATGGACGCGAAACCAACAGTCCTCGTCGCTGAAGTGCTGCGAGAGGCTAGACTCAATCTGTTAAAGGAGTTTGCTAACGTTGACTGCTGACACAACTCGAGTGCTAAAGCTGTACAGACGCGCTTTAAGAGTTACTCGAAGAGCCCTTGTTCATGCTAGAGCTGAATTGAGATAGACTATTAGACAAGAGATGGAGAATAACCGAAATTGTAGTGACAAGCAGAAGAATCTTTTAACCAAGATGTGATCTCTACTGTTGAAAACACCATAAATAAATATGCTGACAATCTCATGTGTTTTCTTGATGGAATCAGCTCACGTCTGTCACAGTTGGGATTATACTGCTACAATCTCGATAAATCCATTGGAGAAATGCGTTCCGATTAAGTTCGTGACCATGGAGAAGCCGACTCAAAACTTAAATTTCTTGAGAAGCACGTACAAAAGGTCCACAAATCAGTACAGATCCTAAGAAACAAGCAAGAATTTGCTGAAACTCAAAAAGGACTAGCCAAGCTCCAACATGCACAGAAAGAGTCCTCCACTACAATCCATTCCAACAGAATGAGGAGAGATCTCCACCACCAGTTTCTGATTCCAAAGAGGCTGACAACGCATCAGAGGTGCATGGCCAACTTCAACCCCATTGACATTGTCTCATTTTACTCCGTCAATGCTCAATACAGATCTACACATCACCATCGGTATTGTGCTGGATTCTGGTGACGGTGTAGGTCACACAGTTTCAATCTATGAAGGCTATGCCCTTCCCCATGCCATCCTCCATCTGGACCTTGTAGGCCAAGACCTGACAGAAGTCCTGTATGAAAATATCTCACTCAAGGTGACTTCAAAGCCTTGTTTCGAGAACTTTTGGCAACTCACCCAGCTATATCTTTGCACTGCATGTATCTCTATCATGGTACACTTGCTAGTAAACCAAGGGAGTATGAGTGTAATGGACTCCACTAGCATTCTCAAGCTATTTCAACAAGCATCCTTACTATTGGACTACTTACTACAGATATATCAATTGTCTACTATGCTAATCATGCAGATTCTTCTACGATTCTTCCATTTTAAATGCATAGACTCAGGTCTGGTCCATCTTAATGCATAGACCCCTAGGTCTGGTCCATCTTAATGCACAGACTCAGGTCTGGTCCATCTTAAATGCACAGACTCAGGTCTGGTCCATTTTAATGCACAGACCCCCAGGTTTGGTCCATCTTAATGCCTAGACTCAGGTCTGGTCCATCTTAATGCACAGACCCCCAGGTCTGGTCCATCTTAAATGCACAGACTTAGGTTTGGTCCATCTTAATGCACAGACCCCCAGGTCTGGTCCATCTTAAATGCAGAGACTCAGGTCTGGTTCGTCTTAATGCACCGACTCAGGTCTGGTCCTTCTTAAATGCACAGACTCAGGTCTGGTCCGTCTTAATGCACAGACTCAGGTCTGGTCCCTCTTAAATGCACAGACTCAGGTCTGGTCTGTCTTAATGCACAGACTCAGGTCTGGTCCATCTTAATGCACAGACTTAGGTATGGTCCATCTTAATGCACAGACTCAAGTTTGGTCCATCAAATGTACAAGCCTTCTGGTCTGGTCCATCAAATGTACAGGCCTTCTGGTCTGGTCCATTTTAATGTACAGACTCTAGTCTGGTCTATTTTATTAACCCCTAAAGCCTTGTATCCATTACAAGTGCTGTAGGCTTGGTTCATCTAAATGTACAGACTCCTAGGTCTGGTCCATTTTTCTCACCCTACCGACTTTTATAAAAACCCTGTTTTATTTCTAAGTGTTGCAGGCTAGTATATTATAAATCATCAAGTACGCGTGACTCTTCAAAAATCCTAAACCTCAGCTCTACACGGATCTCACAGAACTGAGGCTTGGGGGGGGGGGGAGTAACTGATGAGCCATAAAATGTGCCTCCAGAGCTAACAAACTTAGCAGAGCAACTACCTTCAGATCTGCCTCCAGAGTAGCCTTCAGAGCAGCTACGAGCAGAGCTGCCTCCAGAGCAGCTAAGAGCAGAGTTGCCTCCGGCAGAGCAGCTACTAGTAGAGCTGCCTACAGAGCAGCTACGAGCAGAGCTACCTCCAGAGCAGAGCTGCCTTCGGCAGAGCTACTACTAGCAGAGCTGAGCTACCTCCAGAGCAGCTACCAGCAGGCCTCTAGAGCAGAACTGCCTCCAGAGCTGAGCTGCCCCTAGAGCAGCTACCAGCAGACCTCTAGAGCAGAGCTGCCTAAAGAGTAGGAGGAGTTCCGAACTGGTCATCGTCTTTCATAGACTTCCAACCTCAGAATAAGGAATATATCTTGGAGTGCAAGTCTTTCAGATAGGAAAGGAATCCTACCTCAATCAAGAAAGATTATCACATATCTTTTAACCTTGTCAAACAAGGAAAGGAATTTTATTCAATATAGGAAACTGCAAAAATCAATGACTCTCAACCCTATAAATAAAGGGGTCAAGTATGCTCAATTTATCATTCAATCTCACATTGAATCTCAGATTCAATCACATATACAATCACTCTCTTTTACGCATATTTTTTATATTCCCTCTTTACAGACTTGATCGTCGGAGGGTCCTCCTTCTCTTTTTTGCAAGTCCTTCTTGCCGAATCACATCGAATCAACCAGTGATGTTACCGCAAACAGACACACCAATCACCTTGAGACACGTGTGCATGCAGAGTTAATAATCTCAATCATACAGAGCAGTGACTAGTCTTCAGGGCATTCTCATATATATATATATATATATATATATATATATATATATATATCATTCAGAGCCAATAAACTCGGTCATACAGTGCAGGCGAAGCCTCCACGACGTTCTCATGCACATATCCTCCAGACCTTATGTTTTGGGCAATATTTCTTCAACACTTCATATGGTACCGACCTTATGGTTTCCTTAAACAACTGCCAAGCAGGGAATAAGGAAATAGTCTTCAACACAGAAACTACTATCTATGATTATCTCCATCTACGACTCAACGTGTCACGCCTCGAATTCCCGACGAACCCGGGACGCAACTGACGAGACAGAAAATGAAATAAAATAAATAAAAGGACAAGGTAAATAAATCCACTAAACATGTATCCATTCCCATCACTACATACAATAACATAAAATATATTACACAACTGCATTGTTCATAGGTCATTCGGGCTTAAGCCCTTACATTACAAAATACAAGTCCCATGGTCTAAAATATACACCACGTGCTTCACCCTATCAGGGTATCACAGAATCTCCAGTGGCTGGAGGGTCCTCATCTGAAAAATGTTCCCCACGAATGGGTCAGCTCAACTGCTGGTATGACGAAGCGCTAATGCAAGAAATAAAGCTAAGGCGTGGTATGTGCAAAGTGTACATTTATATCTAAATGACATTCAAAGCATCGCAGCAATATATATATATATATATATATATATATGAATGGTATGCATGACGCACCTATGCACAACTCTATGCCACACCCATGTCTCATTTACGGGTACTCCCCGATGGGAAACAGAGTACCAATGCAATGGCCAATTTTAGGTTTTTCACCACAGGATCTACACCCTCATAATGCAAAGCACCACATGCTTACCCACGCCATGTTCTCAAAGAATTCATCATATGCCAATATGCCAATACAATCTCAATGAAACATAGTTTCCACAATATAGCATGCTCGAGACAATAATACATAAATCACCAGCTGATTCCACATATAAGCATATCTCATATAATCAACATATACACATGCCATGATTCACGTTCATCATTTACTAAACATTCATAAAGTACAAGTAACATGTAAGCATGTGAACAACCAATTCTAAATCATCAAGTAAACACATTCCACATAAACACATAAGTCATGCCAGTCATTCAAAAAACATTCCTAACTTAACTTCATTTCTAACATTAGCAAAACACCATACCTGTCGGGTAGTCTCAACCCTGGAAGATCGTGTACGACACGTGACTGAACTGGTCAATGGAAAGATAGGAGATCAGATCGCCCTCTCCTGTCCAGTCAGTGTCCCTAAAAGCATAAATTACAACTCAGTCTATTGTCATTTGAATTTATGCTATTCATCAAATTTTATGTCTTTTAATTCATAGGTTTCTGTTCTGCTAAATTAAACTGTGCCATTGAGTCTAGGACGTTGAAGAAAATAAGTTTAGGCTTTCGTAGAACTCAATTCGGACATCTGGGCTCAAAAGGGTAAAACAGTCATTTTGCACTTTTCATGGCTCGTTATATTTCGTGACCTCTTTTCACAAATCGAACTCCACGGTTGAGTCCGGAATGCTCGAGATAATAAAGTTTCACTATTTGTTTACTAAATTCGGAGTTCGTTTGGCTGTACTTCAATTCAGGGGCATTTTAGTAATTTTAAAGGTTACTACGGGTCCTTTATTTTTTGGGACCCCGTCTCATAAAACAGACCTCACCATCAGTCTCAGAATGGTCGAGATAGTCAAAATACACTAATGACTTATCCCATTTGGACTCCGGGTTATTTCTGAATATTTAAATAATTAAATTAATTAATTAATTAATTAATTAATTAATTTATTAATATTTTATTCTGGAGGGTCAAAACATAATTAGTCAAAGTTTTGTGGTTCAAAATCAGATTTCCTAAAGTTCTGGGGTTCAAATTTAATTTCCAAAAGTTCAGGGTTAAATTTGTAATTTTTCAATTCTTCCTATTCTCAATTCGCATAGCCAAATGGGGTTTAGTCCAGAACAGGGATAGGATATCCCTGTTCCTGTTTAAAATTCAGTTTCAATTTCTTATCCCTGTTGCCAAACACTCCCATTCTCCTTTTTAATTTAAAACCAGTGACCGACACGTGGCAGGGGCGGGTTGCCCTTGGCCCGATCCGAACCCAGACCCGACCCGAGACCCGAACCGGACCCGAGTGCATAGTGCCTTCTTCCCCGTTTTTTCGGCGAGGTACCAGTAGGGTTCCGGCGCCAGCGACTGTTTTTCGGTGACTTTTCAAGGTTTTGAAAATGCCGTTTTCTAGAGTCTTCATGTAGATTCCATCCCCACCCTTCATTTTCAATTTGGACTAATGGATCATCACGAAATAGGGCTCAAAGGTCCATGGCCGAATCTCCAGCCAACTTTTCTTTTCTGTTTCTACGCTTATTCTTTTACTGTTTTTCATTCTTTCTTTTTCTATTTTCTTTCTGCACCTCTTAGGATTACGTTAGGACCATTTAAACAAGGTTCTATGCATAAAATATCAATACACCCGAAATTTTTCTCACACCTGCAACTAGGGTTTACTCACTGATTTCTCAACCAATTTCCTTGATTTTTCTTGCATTATATTCCTGATTTCATGCTTTATAAAACCCTCTAATTTAAACTAAACAAATCATGCTTTTAAAATTTAAAACAGAAATGACCCACTTACCTAAAATTTCTGTTTTTCTCTTTGGGGGTTGCTTCCTTTCACTTCTGTTCCTCTTGGTCACTTCTGCTTCTTCCCACTTCAATCCTCTCCTTCTATTTTCCTCTTTAACTCACAGATGCACACACATATACATAGAACACTCACAACCGACCCTTTTCTCTCTCCTCTCTTTCTCTCTCTATTCCTCTCCACTTGCAGCCTTCCTTGAGCTTTCTCCCCTCTGCTCAGCCACCTTGCTTCCTCCCAAATGCAGCTTTGCATTAAATACAAAGCTGCTCCTATATAAACCTACATATATATCTATATATCACTCATCACACACACACTAGACACACACACACAGCCGATACCTCACACACCCACTTGCACAACCTGATATATATATATATATATATCTATATATGTATACATATATACATATAATTATACACACACACACATATATCACACACATGTTTAATACACACACACCTTACACACATATATATATATATATTTACACATAATCATACACACATTATTTTCTCATAATAATAATAATAATAATAACCATGAAAATTTATTTATAATAAAATTTTTTTTTTCCCGATTATTACATCCTTCCCTCCTTAAAGAAATTTCGTCCCGAAATTTAAAATAACATAAAATAAAGGAAAATACACCACTGATCGAACAACTCGGGGTACCTAACTCGAACCTCGGCCTCACGCTCCCAAGTAGCCTCCTCAACCCCATGATGGTTCCAACGAACCTTGACTAAAGGGATGGTCCTGCCTCGCAAAACCTGGTCCCTCGAGTCTAATATCTCTACGGGTCTCTGGTCATAGGAAGCGTCACCCTCTAACTGAAGATCTACCCAATCTAATACATGAGAGGGGTCAGGCTGGTACTTCCTTAGCATCGACACATGAAGGACATCATGAACTCCTGATAGCTGCGGTGGTGAGGTCAGCTTATAAGCCACCTCACCTACCTTCCTAAGAATCTCAAAGGAGTCTATAAATTGTGGCGACAGCTTCCCACTGCGCCCAAACCTCCTCAAATCTCGTTGGGGGGATATCTTGAGGGACACATGGTCCTCCACCTCGAATGACAAGGGTCGCCGCCTCCTATCTACATAACTCTTCTGGCGACTCTGGCTGGCAACAAGCGCTGCTTGATCACTTGTATCTTGTTTGTGGTCTCACGGACTATATCGGATCCCAAAACAATTATCTTCCCTACCCCAGTCCAACACACCGGTGGACGACACAGCCTACCATACAACGCTTCGAATGGTGCCATCTAAATACTGGACTGCTAGCTACGGTTGTAGGCAAACTCTACCAAAGCAAGGTGATCCTCCCAGCTACCTCTAAAGTCCATAACGCAGTCTCTAAGCATGCCCTCTAGGATCTGAATGGTACACTCTGACTGACCATCAGTCTGAGGATGAAAGGTAGTACTAAACTTAGCTGAGTCCCTAAGGCTGTTTGGAGGCTCTACCAAAACCGTGCAGTGAAACGTGGGTCCCTATTTAAAACCATGGATAAAGAATTCCATGTAGTCGTACTATCTCTCGACATAGAAATAAAAGATCAATGCAAAATGCATTGTAACCTGTAGACGTGCAGCCTTACCTATGGATCGCTCACCTCTATAATTCAACACAATAAAAGTAAAGGAAACTTCTCACTGTTCACAAGGATACCCCAAGGTCTCTCACACATGTGATGTCATCTAACCCACTTCAAATTAACCCATGAAATCACCTAGTGATTTATCCCAATGGCATAAATACACATTATCTGTACCACAATGCAATCTATCATCAGTACTTTCTAAGTACCCTAATTACCCACAAGATATCAACAGTACAATCTAAAAGTAAAGCTATCATCTCCCACCTTAGTCTATATATAACTGAGACTAAGTGTCATGTACTAATAAGGACTAGCCTATCCATTTCACGTACGCTTACATTGATTGGGTATACAATGTAGACAGTGTAGTTTATGTACTCTAATCATGAAACTTAAGTCAATATACCAAGGTTCAGAAGAATAAAACACTAGTGGTACTCTTCATCAATTTCCCTTACGAACGTATATCAATTTTCACACACATGTATTAACGCACACATACAAACACGTTTAAGCATTCTCTTATACATGCATTAATAACAACCAGTCTGAAAAAAAAAAAAATAAAGTCATACTCGCAGCACTATAACGATCACTAAACTAGCATGATTATACAGAGTAAACATACAACATTCAATAGCTAACACGTAGCTTATCACATCAGCACCCAGTACAAAATTTCATTCCAGGAATACATATATACATAAATAAGTACATAATCTGTTGTACAGGTAACCAGGCATATTCCCAACCTTACGGATATCCCATGAAATAAAGAAAAACATCTCCCTTAGAAGTACACACTGTCTCTTTTCCCCTGTAGCAGCCTATACTCGTCTAAAGTGTAATTAACCGATCTATCTCCAACATAATACCAATACTAGACGCATCAAATAAGATGAAGAATCCAAATAAGGCATGTGGTCAGCTACCTCTATCGAGTAATCTCTACAGATTCTCGTCAGCATCACTCTACCCCCTAATGTCATGTCAACATAGTAAATATGAATGAATGAGATGCATCATAGTCTATCAATATGCTAGTCCATAAACTAAACACAAAAAAATGTACCTCAAGGCTCTGAAGGTCCAAAAGAATAGGTGACTCTAGGCTGGCTACTGCATAATGCCACTCGGAGTGGTCTGGTCCTGCCTACCATCCTTCTCACTGAGAGTCTTGGCACTCAATGCTGTAGGTGCATGCTGAAAATACGGTGTCGGAGGTCCCTGACCCAATAGTGGCCGTGGCAGAGGCACTTGGGTATACTGATAGAAATGTGTCTCCTCTAAGTCTTGGGAAATCAGCCTTTAAGGACAATTGGCCCTAACATGGCCAGCCTGGTGGCATACAAAACAAAGTCGTGGAGTCCCCCGTCCGTGACTCTGTACTGGTGATGGAAATGACTCCTGACTAGACTTGATCCTCTGTCTCAAGCTAGGGTCCCTCAAAGGACAAGTGACCATCTTGTGGCCAGGCTGTCTACAACAAAAACAAATAATGGTCCCTTGGGATGTGGATGTGGATGTGGAAGAAGCACCAGTCCGGAACCTCTTCGGTGGTCTCTTACCAGTGCGAGTTTGGGCAAGTATAGATATCTGTGCAGAAGCAGCACGAGCTCGAGACCTCTTCGATGGTCTCTTACCAGTGTATATCGGCGTAGACCTAGGGATCTGTGCTGGAGTGGCCCCGCTCTGGGTCTGGGGCTCTCTAACTCCTCTAAGCTCAGCCAACTCTCTCTCAGCCCTGACCGCTCTCGTCACTACCTCCTGTATAGTGTGAAGGCATTCCCACATAATGGTCGCTATGTCCCCAAAACCACTAGTTTGCCCTACCTCCATTGGAGCAGGTGTAAAAGTGACAGCCTCCTTGGCTGTACCATCTGCAGAAGCAGTAGCTCGGGGCCAACTATGCCACGGTGGTGCAGTGGTCCTAGGCTCATCGTGTCTAGGTGGTATAAGTCTGGGAGTAGCTTGTCTCGGTGGCATGTCTACAAGTTCAAAGAAAAGAAAAATTAATACCCCATTTTTAGACACTTGTGTTAAAAGAACATTAAGTAGGTACTTGTCAACACTTTCACAATTCCGAAGTAATAACCACAATATGTCATGACACACTTGCCTAATCAATGCCTACATAACTAATGTCCATCATCATCACCCATTGGTTACACTAAACAATTTACACCGAGTTCTAACATAGCTCTCTATTAAGAAGTATTTCATCTAAACAATGTAGTACACGCATACTTAAACATTTGAACACTAGCAAGGTTTAACTCCCAGCGAATACTATCCAAAACAATACATCTTTCCATAACCAGGGTTTAACACCAGAACATCTTTAAAGATCTAAAGATAACACTCTAAGTATCCATCTATACACAAAAGCTCCACAAGTCCAAATCCTTATTCTAGCATTTTAAGGTTTGATGTGTCTTTTATTATCCTTTACTTTTATAGCTAGGTGATAACCCTTCATGGATCACAGCTCCTTTCATTACTGGCTGATGGGGTACCATCCATCAACTGTAACTCACGACCTGAGACCAATCCAGTCTGTATAAATATCATAGTCATAGTACTATAATCCCTGAAATTTGGTTACTAACCTAGCACACTCATACAGAATCCACAAACAACAGTTAACCAGGTAAACAACCAGGTTCACAACCTGTCTCCTAAGTAACTAGGCATAATGTCTACCGTGTAAATAACTAAGTGTACAACCCACACCTCAACTAACTAGGCATACGGCCTATCCCATAAAATATACAGCCTACTACATAGACCTGAGTTTCTAACCTCAGTCATGTTCTTGTCAATGACTAGCATTTAACATGCGGTACATGTCACAGGTCATAATATATATACTTAACAATTTTCTCACACTATATATATGTCATGCTTCTCACTGCATTAAATCACATAATCATATGTCGTAACATAGCATCTAGTAACATGTGATCACAACAATCATGCTTCAAATGCACATATAATCACATAAGACACAAAATCTTATCGCATGCTACTAACAGTTCACACTAGGTCTCATTCTCTTCTCTAGGGTCTCATGGTGTTAAACAACACCCCACAGTCTCTAGGTATTCGAACCTATGCTCTGATACCACGTTGTCAAGCCCCGAATTCCCGACGAACCCGGGATGCGACTGACGAGACAGAAAATAAAATAAAATAAATAAAAGGACAAGGTAAATAAATTCACTAAACATGTATCCATTCCCATCACTACATACAATAACATAAAATACATTACACAACTGCATTGTTCATAGGTCATTCGGGCTTAAGCCCTTACATTACAAAATACAAGTCCTATGGTCTAAAATATACACCACGTGCTTCACCCTATCAGGGTATCACAGAATCTCCAGTGGCTAGAGGGTCCTCATCTGAAAAATGTTGCCCATGAATGGGTCAGCTCAACTGCTGATATGATGAAGCGCTAATGCAAGAAAAAAAGTTAAGGCATGGCATGTGCAAAGTGTACATTTATATCTAAATGACATTCAAAGCATCGCAGCAATATATATATATATATATATATATATATATATATGAATGGTATGCATGACGCACCCATGCACAACTCTATGCCACACCCATGTCTCATTTACGGGTACTCCCTGATGGGAAACAGAGTACCAATGCAATGGCTAATTTTAGGTTTTTCACCACAGGATCTACACCCTCATAATGCAAAGCACCACGTGTTTACCCACGCCATGTTCTCAAAGAATTCATCATATGCCAATATGCCAATACAATCTCAATGAAACATGGTTTCCACAATATAACATGCTCGAGACAGTAATACATAAATCACCAGCTGATTCCACATGTAAGCATATCTCATATAATCAACATATACACACGTCATGATTCACGTTCATCATTTACTAAACATTCATAAAGTACAAGTAACATGTAAGCATGTGAACAACCAATTCTAAATCATCAAGTAAACACATTCCACATAAACACATAAGTCATGCCAGTCATTCACAGAACATTCCTAACTTAACTTCATTTCTAACATTAGCAAAACACCATACCTGTCGGGTAGTCTCAACCCTGGAAGATCGTGTACGGCACGTGACTGAACTGGTCAATGGAAAGGTAGGAGATCAGATCGCCCTCTCCTGTCCTGTCAGTGTCCCTAAAAGCATAAATTACAACTCAGTCTATTGTCATTTGAATTTATGCTATTCATCAAATTTTATGTCTTTTAATTCATAGGTTTCTATTCTACTAAATTAAACTCTGCCATTGAGTCTAGGACGTTAAAGAAAATAAGTTTAGGCTTTCGTAGAACTCAATTCGGACATCTGGGCTCAAAAGGGTAAAACAGTCATTTTGCACTTTTCACGGTTTCTTATATTTTGTGACCTCTTTTCACAAATCGGACTCCACGGTTGAGTCCGGAATGCTCGAGATACTAAAGTTTCACTATTTGTTTACTAAATTTGAAGTTCGTTTGGATGTACTTCAATTCAGGGGCATTTTGGTAATTTTAAAGGTTACTATGGGTCCTTTATTTTTTGGGACCCCGTCTCATAAAACGGACCTCACCATCGGTCTCAGAATGGTCGAGATAGTCAAAATACACTAATGACTTGTCCCATTTGGACTCCGGGTTATTTCTGAATATTTAAATAATTAAATTAATTAATTAATTTATTAACATTTTATTCTGGAGAGTCAAAACATAATTAGTCAAAGTTTTGTGGTTCAAAATCAGATTTCCTAAAGTTCTGGGGTTCAAATTTAATTTCCAAAAGTTCAGGGTTAAATTCGTAATTTTTCAATTCTTCCTATTCTCAATTCGCATAGCCAAACGGGGTTTAGTCTAGAACAGGGATAGGATATCCCTGTTCCTGTTTAAAATTCAATTTCAATTTCTTATCCCTGTTGCCAAACACTCCCATTCTCCTTTTTAATTTAAAACCAGTGACCGACACGTGGCAGGGGCGGGTTGCCCTTGGCCCGATCCGAACCCAGACCCGACCCGAGACCCGAACCAGACCCGAGTGCACAGTGCCTTCTTCCCTGTTTTTTCGGCGAGGTACCAGTAGGATTCCGGCACATTCTCTAGCGCCGGCGACTGTTTTCCAGCGACTTTTCAAGGTTTTGAAAATGCCATTTTCTAGAGTTCTTCATGTAGATTCCATCCCCACCCTTCATTTTCAATTTGGACCAATGGATCATCACGAAATAGGGCTCAAAGGTCCATGGCCGAATCTCCGGCCAACTTTTATTTTCTGTTTCTACGCTTATTCTTTTACTGTTTTTCATTCTTTCTTTTTCTATTTTCTTTCTGTACCTCTTAGGATTACGTTAGGACCATTTAAACAAGGTTCTATGCATAAAATGTCAATACACCCGAAATTTTTCTCACACCTGCAACTAGGGTTTACTCACTGATTTCTCAACCAATTTCCTTGATTTTTCTTGCATTATATTCCTGATTTCATGCTTTATAAAACCCTCTTTAAACTAAACAAATCATGCTTTTAAAATTTAAAACAGAAATGACCCACTTACCTAAAATTTATGTTTTTCTCTTTGGGGGTTGCTTCCTCTCACTTCTGTTCCTCTTGGTCACCTCTGCTTCTTCCCACTTCAATCCTCTCCTTCTATTTTCCTCTTTAACTCACGGATGTACACACATATACATAGAACACTCACAACCGACCCTTTTATCTCTCCTCTCTTTCTCTCTCTATTCCTCTCCACCTGCAGCCTTCCTTGACCTTTCTCCCCTCTGCTCAGCCACCTTGCTTCCCCCCAAATGCAGCTTTGCATTAAATGCAAAGCTGCTCCTATATAAACCTACATATATATCTATATATCACTCATCACACACACACTAGACACACACACACAGCCGACACCTCACACACCCACTTGCACAACCTGATATATATATATATATATATATATATGTATACATATATACATATAATTATACACACACACATGTATCACACACATGTTTAATACACACACACCTTACACACACATATATATATATATTTACACATAATCATACACACATTATTTTCTCATAATAATAATAATAATAACCATGAAAATTTAGTTATAATAAAGAAAAATTTTTATTTTTCGGTTATTACACAACGCTCCACAAGGTAACTGTAATCTTCGATGATCAAATCCCTATATTCATGGCATCGAATCCTAATTAACTTAGGAAAGGCCACGGTCTATAAATTAAACCCTAAAGGTACGCCTTATTTTCATGCTCATTCTTTTGGCTTTCGATACAGTCTTTCAATTCCTTCTACTTACTTAAGCATCGGAGCGGCTACCGCCGGAGCCAATCCGGTGGTCCTCTGATCATCTTTCTGAGTGTTCTACACGTCATAGAGCCCATACTTATTACGAGTCGAAAAGTGCAGCATCATATATATATATATATATATATATATATATATATATATATATAGAGAGAGAGAGAGAGAGAGAGGTTGGGCTGAGGTATAGGAACTACTGAAAAAATTTTAGAAGAAAAGGCATTGAACAAGATACTAGAACTATCAATGAATAAAGTAATGGAGGATGGAAAAGAAAAAATCATTGGGTATCATTTAGTAATGTTTTTATAGTCCTTGTAATAAGAAAAAAATGTAACTTCTATATTTTTTAAATTAAAAAGAAAAAAATATGTTTGCTTATCTTTTGAAAGTTAACTTCTATATATTTGTTCCATTTAGCATTTAAAACCAGAAATTGTCATGATAAATAAAAAAAAAAAAATGAGGACAACTAGTTTTAAAATCCCACAAGAAAAAAATGTGCAAAAAACAAAATCAAGTGAAAGAAAAAAGGGAATATATATATATATATATATGTGTGTGTGTATATATATATATATATATAGAGAGAGAGAGAGAGAGAGAGAGAGAGATAATAAAACAAACAGAGGGGGAGAAAATAAATAGAAAAAAACCAAACATGTATATGTTGAAGACAATAAATAGACAAAATCAAATAATTTATGAATAGGTGTGACCCAAATCCTTTCACTATTTCTTTTGCCTGCATGGATGGTTTGACATATGCATGAAGGATAATATTTTCTTTTAACAAGATCTTTTCATGAGAAAAATGAAGAAAAAAGAAAAAAAACAAAGCTAGAAAAAAAAAAAAAAAAAAAAAAGAGTAGAGGGGCTTAAACAAGTTGTTCTTATTTGGAACCTTGATTTTCATTATGTTTGAATATGATAATTTGTCTAACATTGTTGCATACATAATAGTCTGTTATGACATGGAATTTTTTTTTTTATTATTATTCTTGGTTATTAATTTTTTTTTTTATTATTATCATTATTATTATTAATATTATTATCATTATTATTATTATTATTATTATGGAATGTATATATGTGATGTGTATAATGTATGCATGGATATGAGTATGTATATATTATTTAATTTTGTGTGCATGTATATGGGTATGTATATAGGTGAGTGTAGCATGTATGTGTGTGTGGAATATTATATATATGTATATATGTGTACATGTATGGATGGATGTATATGAAAGTGCATATGAGTATGTATATGTATATGAATACATTTGGCAATGTGTGTGAGTGTAGCAGACCTGGTGTGTGAGGTGTGCAGTGTCGGCTGAGTGTGTGTGTTTAGTGTGTGTCTAGTGTGTGATGAGTGAAATATATATATATAGGCTAGTGTAGAGCAGCTTTGCATTAAATGCAAAGCTGCATTTTGGGGGAAAGAAAGTGGCTGAATACAGGGTGATAGAAGTCAGGAAAGAGGGGTTGTGAGAGAGAGACGTGTGAGAGTGGGTTTGTGATGTATAAGGTTGGTCTCGGGTGGGAAGAAAAGAAAAGGAAAGAAAAGAAAACTGAGAATAAGGGAGAGAGAGAGAGAGTTCTGAAAAGAGAAGAGGTCTGTGAAGCTGATTCAAGCTAGGAACCAGAAGGGTGGAAGAGGGCACGGCTAGAGAGAGAAACAACAGAAAAACCGTAAGTGACCTCCTTCTGTTTCGATTTTTTTAAAGCATGTTAACTGATTTGAAGTGTAGGATCTTAGAGAGCATGATGTAGGGTTTATAATGCAAAAAGAATGAGATGAAATGGTTGAGAAACTAGGGAGAAATCCTAGGTTGCAGGTCACGGCCATGATAGGTGGGTGTTAACATTTTATGTGCAAAACCTTGCTTGGTTGTTGGGAAAATAGTCCCCTTGAGTGCAGAAATACATTAGGATAAAAATGGGAGAAAAACCGTGACCAAACTGTGACAAAAATGAAGGGGAAAGGGTCGACTGGAGTTTTGACCGAGGGATTGACCCTCTATTTCGTGGAGATTGGAAAGGTTTGGAGGGAAATGGAGGGTGGATATGGAATCTATGCGAAAAACCCTAGAAAACTACATTTTAAAAACCTTAAAAAGTCGCCGGAGAAGGCGCTGGAACCCTACCAGAAGCTCACCGGAAAGCTGGGGAAGAAGGGTGACTGTGCGGGTTGGGTTCCGGGTCCGAGTCGGGTCGGGTTCGGGTGAGGCTGAACCGCCCCTGCCACGTGTCGCGCTGATGTTCTAAATTAAAAAGGGATTGGGTCTGTTTAGTTACGGACTTAAGAAATCAAAAGATTTAAATTGAAATAGGAACAGGGATATCCTATCCCTGTTCTGGATAAGTCCCTGTTTGGGTAACCGAATTGAGGATAAGGAAATTTCAAATTTCAATTTGAACCTTAAACTTTTAGAAATTGAACCTTGACCCCAGAACCTTAAGAAATCTGATTTTGAACCCCAGAACTTTGATTAATTATGTTTGACCCCCCATGAATAAAATATTAATTAAATTAATTAATTTAATTAATTAAATATTCAAAAATATCCCGGAGTCCAAATGGGACATGTCACGGGCCGAATTCCCGACCGAACCCGGGGACGCGACTGAAGGAAAAAAAAGAAGAAAATAAATAGACGAGTAAATAAATAAATAAATATTTAACAAATTTTAACTAAGTTTACTAATTTAGATACAAGCCTATTCCACTAACATAACTATACATCCATCAATACACATACATTCCCGTTTTAAAAAAATTTCAGCAAAACCTCCTTTGTTTCTCGAGCCTTTTTCCCCCTGATAAACACAATACATTATATATATACAACAGTCACAATCCATCCTCACTCGATGGCCACAACTTTATCAAAATTAAAGATACATCGCCTACTTATACAATCTATCACATCTACTCCTACACTTAAACTAAAAGATCACAAATTCCATATTTATTACAATATACAATGCCATTTCCATTCTTTTCAGAAACACACCAATCTTTTATAATATCAAAATACGCCCCAAGGGCTCAAATATTCTTCTACAGTCAAGTCTCCTCCACTCGGCTAGACTTCCTCAAGCCTCAGGTGTCGGGAATGTCATCTGAAATATGGTTCCCACGAATGGGTCAGCGCCAACATGCTGGTATGGTACAATACTAATGCAAGGAACAAAATTAAGTCGTGGCATGTGCAAGTGTACATGTATATCTATATGCCTCCCTAATCATTCATATGATGTGATGGCAATTTATATAGTGCATCCATAACAATATCGTCCTCTTAAAAATAACAATAGCATCTGAATCATAAGACTTCATCCACAAATATACGCATCATGCACAATCAATCTCAATACTTATGCAATCCACATGTCACAATATCAACAATACTTCTAAAACATAAATCACGTATGATGACAACTCAAGAAGTAAATCACAACTCCCAAATAATCATAAAGAGCACGGAAACATATAAACAATCAACTCAAGGAAACAATAATTCCTACGTGATCTTCTATCAGCAGATAAGCACAAGAATCATTCAATCAATATGCACATCAATCCTAATTTAATTCTATTCCTTACTTAGTAAAGTACCATACCTGATCGGGTTATCTCAACCCCACTAAGCTGTGTCCACTATGCAGTCCAATCAACCAGGTTCATCTTTACTCCACGGTTCCTTCTTCAGCCTTTTTCCTCAAGCAGATGATGATCTTGATAGATTCTGTCCCTTTATCATCCCATCCATCAAATTTTGCAAATCAGCGGCTCTAAGAACATCCAACTGAATCAATCCAATTCAACTCAATACGGCCGCAACTCCTATCTCTCACCGGAACCCATATCAGGCCCTTCACCGCCTCTGTACTTCCGTTTCAACATCATCACTATCAGAATACTCCAAGAGACCCAAGACCCAAACTTGTAGCGACTGAAGTGCTGCAACTACTTTCAAGAACCCATCTGTTACAGAATCTGTGACAAACTGAAATCTGTGACACACCAAAATGCTCACAAGACACCCTCAAAACCTCTCATCTTCACCAGTAGGGTCAATGAGAATTCCTCCTACTTCTTCACAGCAATCATTTGAATCCTTCCATAATTTGCAATCAAGTCTACGACAACTGAACTGTTCGCCTTCAAGACCCCTAGATCAATTCCAACAGTCATCTGCCAGTTCTTCCATATTATGCTTATCTCCATTTCGAATTCCATCCACGTGAACTCAGTGAACTCTCTCTTTTCAGTAAAACGTTTCTAGTAATCCCATTGAGACTGTACACTTTCACTCCAACCGCCAGCCTTTGGAAAATTTGCAATCGAGTGTCACTAACCCCAACCATGTGTCTTGCTCTGACCTTCAACTGGTTACCCATCTCTCTTCTGAGGGACTACATTTGTTGCCCAACTAATTTTGAACTTCTCAAACAATCCCTTTTTCTCTACCCCTCTACCATGGCATGACACCCTTAAAGTATCATTATCCAATAATCCATAGAAGTGACTATGTGAATATCAGTTATCTTCAGGACAATTTCTAATTCTGCAAGCTCCCATCTATTTGAATATGTGATCTGAAGTTCGTCTCAACAAAAACTTGTTTGCTGAAATCAAAATCTGGAGAGTCGACCTTCATGGAGCGGCAGAATGAAGGAAACCGTATGGCATTGTTTCCTTAGCAATCCAAATACAGGATATCTTCTCCTTACCATAACCCAAACACAGCATAGAGGACAACTTAATACTTCGCCCAAAGGCCACAACAGTTTTGCTAACAAGTTACAATCACCTGATCATCCATAATTTCAATTATAAGAAAACCAAGAGCATTACTACTCCAGCTACCAACCAACAAAGGTTCTTGATATTAGATGGTATGCCCAAGCAACAGCAACATCTACAGACGCCTAATCCACCAATCATTCAAGACATCTCTGTGACCAGCCCCTAGCAGAACAGAGGAACTCCCAAAATCTCAACACCCACACGCGTAGATATAAATATATATATATATATATCCCTCTCTAATCTCTACAAATTCTATAAACTGCTACACGCATACATATACATATGTAAATTCTTACCGCAGCACCGTTATCGCCGTCCAATGCAACGCCAGTAGCAGCCACTTTCCTTCCTCTACCTCGTTGTTCCCAACGATCGGCTGAATCCCATGGATGGGTTCACTCCAACTACACCAGTTTGTTTGGTTCCTTAAAGTTCAATACAGATTCATCAATTGAACCTCCAACAGTGACCATCAAAAACAGGGCAATAGACCATCCCGCAACAACCTAGACCTTTCAGATCTTGAAGCCTCAATGTCGCAGATCGTGAAACTCAGTAGCAACCACCATTGACAACAATGAGGTACATCGATCACCTCCAACACGGCCGGATCAGAAGATCCGACTTGGTCAATCTCATTCCGACGGACCGACTCAGCCGTAGGGACCCCTGCTTCGAAGTCCAACTTAACGGCCAAAGTCGACAACTCCCCGACAGATCCGTCCCAACCCGTTTGTCGCTTCGCGTCCCTCCAATCCGCAACACACAGCCCAATCGCAATCCAAGGAATCCAAAACCCATCGCCACTCCGTCGCCCCCATGCTTCGATCTCCCTCGCGACCACCGTCGGATTCGCCCCCCTCCGTTTCTCTTTTCCCCTCTTTCTTCTTTCTCTCTTTCTTCTTTCTCTCTTTTTCTTTTCTTCCCCTGTTTTCACATGACCTGTCCACCGCCCCTGTTTTGTTCCCCATTTCTCTATATCGGTTTCCTTCCTTTTTGTTATCTATTCTTTATTTTTTTATTTATTTTTTTTATTTTTTTATTTTTTTCTATCTTCTTCAAGAAGCTTTTCCAATTTCTCCATATATATATATATATATCTCATTTTATTTTACTTAATTATTTCACTTCATTTGATTTTATTATTATCATTATTATTGTTTTTTTTTTCTTCATTATTTCTATTTCTCATGGTCACGCATATTTAATTATAAACCTATTCGGACTAATATGTACTGCCCTTTATAAATATCGTATCCTTGCATATTCGAAGTTGCCAATTATTAAATTGCACATCCAAAAATTTAATACATTAATATTTAGCTCAAGATTCCCTGTCATGGCCTACAGCCTTGTCGGCAAAACGAAAAATGTATTCCCAATTTTCCATGTCTCTACATCCTTCCCTCCTTAAAGAAATTTCGTCCCGAAATTTAAAAATACATCTCCTCAACAAAATGATGATAGATCGATGCAAAATGCATTGTGTCATGTAGACGTGCAGCGTTACCAATGGACCATTCACCTCTCCCTCAGCCAGGCGATGTGAGACGACTTATCACCTTCTCCCCCCCCTTCCGGCTTAACCACTCCGGGGCAGGCAGGGTCCCTCGGCCCGCGCCTCCACACTCCCTGCTAGGGTCTGGTTCCGATCCCATCCGTAACGACCCACTCCACATGGCACAACACATAATGAAATCCTCAAAACACATTGTGTAATATCCCAACCCGGGATACCGAGTCATATGGCACGCATTACGAGATAATGAAATAAATTGTGTAAAGGTATTTACACTAAAGAGGAAAATTGATTAATTAAATAATTAATTAATGTAAAATATTATATATATATTTAATTGTTAAAATTAAATATAAATAAACACACGTATGCACACATTATGGTGTATTGTGTGTGTATATTATGAAATATGTATAAATATGTATATATATAAATACATGTATACAAGGGAGGATATATATATATATATATAAATGTATACACATGTGAACAGTGTGTGAACAGTGCAGTGTGTTGTGTGTGTGTGTCGGCTAGTGTGTGTTTCTTCACATGTAAGTGTGTGTAATTTATATTATATGTATATATATATATGAAATATCTTGCAAAAATTAAAGAGAAAGCTGAATAGAGAAAAAGTAAAATTAATTGGTGTAAGAAAATTAATTGAGAAGTGAAGGGTTTCGGCCATGAGGTCATGAGGGGAGAGAGAGAACAGTAGAAAGAGAGAGGTCGGTCACTTTCTCTATAAATCCCAAGCATGCAAATCATGCTTTCTTCTTGCAAAAGAAACCAAAGAAGAAGAACTGAGGAGATAGAAGAAGAGTTTGGAGCAAGAAAGAAAGAGAAAACAGTGGTGAAAGGTGAGAAAAACTCAAGCTTCCATTTTTTCTCTCTCTAGAATTTCTCTAAGTATAAACTGATTTAAAGCTTTCATTTTATATATATGATGTTTAGAACACATTCTAATCATACCAAGCATGAAATTTAAGCTTAAAAACACCTAAGATCACAAGACCCATAAGCTACGGCCATGGATGGACCTTGCTCAAGCAGGTCTGAAACCGTGATGATTAAATCATGTTTGGGTTATTGGAACCTCAACTAGGCTCCAAAAGAGTTTTAAAAACCTACACCCGCGACCATAAAGCTCAAGAAATGGACCCCCTATAGTGACTTGCAGGTTACGGGTTTGGAAACCAAACCCCTAAACTCTGTGTTAAATCCATTTTCACGAATGCGGAATGAAACCTCATGAATAGAGGATCAAAACAAGCCAAATTCCACGAAAAACCATCAAGAAATAAGCGTTAACCATGGAGTTACAGTTCTGGTTATCATGGCTTAAACCGAGTGTTTAAGCCATATTCAAAGCCTCAAATGAATGCCAAGATGGTCGGTTGTGTCTTAGGAATAATTTGGGACCAAAACAGGGGAGGTTGGCTGAGTAGAAATGCACGAAATAGGAAGAAATGGATTCAGAAATTAGGATTTTTGTAATATCCCGACCCGGGATACCGGGTCACATGGCACATATTACGAGGAAAAGAAATTATATATATATATATAATTAATTAATTAATTATAAGAAAATGGATATATATATATATATGTATTAATTAAATGTATATATATGTATATATATATATATATTAAATAAATGAAATATGAAAAGGTTAAAAAGTAAAAAGTTAACAAGTGTGAATGTGTGTGTGTGTGTGTCGGTTGGTGTGTGTGTGTGTGTGTCTTGTATATATATGTGTATATGTATATATATGTATATATATATATATGTATAAATATCTTATGAAATTTAATACAAAGTTGAAAAAGAAAAAGTAAAAATTAATGAGATGGGAGAGCTGTGTAGGGCTAGAATTCAGAATGTAGAGAGAGAGAGAGATAGCTGTAGAGAGAGAGAGAACATGAAGAGAGAGAGAGGTCGGCTACCCTTGCTTTAAAAGCCAAACATGCAATGCATGTTGATCTCTCACGAAAGAAACCAAAAGAAGGGAACTGAAGGAGAAGAAGAGGAAGGAAATCAGAGAGAAAATGACGAAAACCCCAACCAAAAAGGTGAGAATGTTCAAAATTGTCAAATTCTCTCTCTAGAATTTCTCTACATACAAACTAATTTAAAGCTTCCATTTGATATATATGATGTCTAGAACACATTCTAATCATAACAAGCATGAAAATTTAAGCTTTAAAACACCTAAAAACATGAAACCCATGAGCAGTCGCCATGGATGACCTTGCATGAAGCAGGTCTGACCCGAGGGAAACCAAACCTTGTTTGCTGTATAGGGACCTCTAGTAGACCCTACAAGCATACTAAAAACCTATGTACGTGAACTTGAAGCTCAAAAATCGACCCTCAAATGTCAAGATGCAGGTTACGGGTTCACACCCCAAACCTCTAAACTTATGATTTAAGCCATCTCTTTAAATGAAGACTGAATCCCCATAAAGAGGGGATCACAGCAAGCCAAACCTCATCAAAAATGGTTAAGAAACGAGCATGAACAACCAAAATAACAGTTCGGATTATCCACTTCAAAAAAAACATATGAAGGAGTTTTAAACTCCAAAACGAATGCCAATCAAATCATTTATCCCTTAGGAACATTTTGGGATAAAAACACTGAGGATCCATGGATCCAAACTGCTCAAAATAGAAGAAGAAGGGAAACTGAAATTAGGGTTTCAGTCGTGGTCTCGTGGGGAAGATGAAGACGAGTCAAGTCGTTTTAAAAATAGGGCTGGGTCGACTCGGACAGGTGGCAGCCTTTGGGCTTGCCACCGATTAAATGTAACGACGCCGTTTAGGGTGTCGGTTTAAATAAAATGAGATATAGGGCTGACGTCATGATGATGTCAGCCACATGTAAGCAGACCGGCTAAACCGGTTGGTTTGCGACTGAACCGGACTGGTTCATTTAAAATTGGACCGAACCCTTTGGTTTATTTAATTAATTAAAAATAAAATAAACCAACACTTTACCCATTTACAGATTGACCCCAGAAGTTTTTAGAAATGCTACTGTGGCCCAACTGAGGGAAAATTTATGCATTAAGGCCCCTGAAAAATAATTAAATAATTAAATAATTAAATTAATTATTTAATAAATAAGGATAAATTACTATTTTACCCTTGGCTCATAAATAGGGCAAATGAAGTCCAAATTAAGCTTATGAATAGTGTATTTTTACTATTTTGGATATTCTGAAGCCAATGGTAGGGTCCGTTTTACGAGACGGAGCCTGAAAAATAAAGACACGTAAGGGGTAAATGACCAAAATACCCCTGAACCAAAATTTACAAGTTATTAGTGTATTCTTACTATCTCGGACCTTCTGAGTCTAATGGTGAGGTCCACGACACGAGATGAGGTCCCGAAAAATAAAGACACAAAAAGGGTAAAATGACCAAAATACCCCCGGTACCCCTAAAGCCAAAATGAAATCAGAGGAGGTCTAAATTAACTTTCGTTGACATTCCGGACTCAAAAATGGAGTTCAAATTACGAAACGAAGTACAGAAAAATATGACGCGTAAAACAATAAAATGACCATTTTGCCCTTTTACATATAAAAGTCCGAATTAAATTCTTGGGAAGCCTAAACTGACTTTCTTCAGCACCCCGGACTCAATGTGGAGTCTATTCGACCAAAAGAGATGTCTAAAATAAAAAGACATAAAATTTGATAAATAGAACCTGTCAGATGACTAAAAATATAAGAAATGCCAAAGTACTAAACTGAGGCAAGTACGAGAAATGAAATACGAAAAGACACGATACGTAAACATGTTAAGTAAATAACTTTAAATTAAAGTTAATGGAACTCCCAGAAGAGTATGATTGTAGAAATCTATTTTTCTTGACACGGTAAATTGTGTTTTTAAACAGAGAATTAACTAAACATAAAAATGAGCCAAGAACGAGAAGTTACTCCTATGATGACAAGGGCACAACTAGTAAAGGATCCCAAACAGAAAGTTTTTCGGGAGAAACTGGAAAAACAGCTCCAGCTGATTCAAAATCGCATTCGAATTTCCAAAACGAACGAAGTGTGCTGTTAGCCCCTTTATTTACAAGACTATCACTAAGGAGCAACTGGCAGCTAGAAAGCTTAAGAAACAGGAGGATACGGAAACATTGCAAGAATGGCTTCAAAGGTTAAAGAAAGCCAAGGGAAAAGCGCCCAAATAGAGCAGGACTAGAAGTACAAGGTGAGTAACCCTGTGTTTGAATTGGAGATTTAACTCCATGAATTTGACAAGGTTTTAAGTTTAAAGATATGAAGCATTTGGAATTTCAAATTCAGTATTTACATGATTCAGTTTTTAATTGTTCTATTTTATAACCCCATTGTGACATGCTTAGTGATTGGTTTCTGCAACAGTTTTCCTTCAAATACCTTTCAGCATGTCTAGTTAAAATGCAATTATTGTTAAATATTCTGAATTTGCTTATTTCAAGTATACGAATGTTTATTACGAATTTATGAAAAGTATCTATGAAACAAGTCACATGATAAATGTTTTATAAGATGAATGGTGCATAAGCACTTAGACAGGATTCTGAGTTTTCAGTTGCCCTGTAAAATAGGCAGGATTTTGGGTTTTACGGAACTCAATTGCCCTGTAAAATGCCCGGTAGCAGGATCTAATCCCCCAGGCAGATGAGATATCTCCATTTATAAGTAAAATGGGTGTCCGGTTCGAAACGGATTCCACTAACGGAAGTGATAAGATGACAAATGATCTGAAAATGGAAGCAAGTTTTTACTCTCATTTTCAATATGCATATGTTTGAGTTTTATATACTCTATTTAAGAAATACATGATATGTTATATGTTTTAAAGTTCATATGAATAAGTTTAGCTTGAATGCTTTAAATATTTCAAAGCTACATGTTTTAAGGAATGCATATATTCTGTATTCAATTATACGAACAATTGGCGGTGACTATTTTACAACTCATATGTACTAAACCACTGCTAATTGAAAACCCCATGACGAATATTGGAATTGCTCACAAGCTTAGATTAGCTTACCCGGACTTTGTTCGGACCCCCCTTTTAGGTAATTAGCAGCAGTCTTGACTTAAGGACGACGATGACGAATCTGCTGATTTTGGGAAAATATGATTAAATAGTTTATTTTGATAAGTCTATGAACTCTAATAGTACTTTTGTATTAGTAGACATTGTAAGGATATGTAATCAGCCCTCTGGGCAATCGAACATGTATTGTAATTAATGTTATAAGTCTTTAAGTTTTTAGTTATACTCTGAATGTGTAACCATGTATGCTATGTATGGAGCAGCAGTACCGAACGGATATACATAATTTAAAAATGAGAAAAGAAAAGAAAAAGTTTTTCACGCTTCCGCAAAACGTATGTTGCACATCTATTCGATACCGCTGCATATGCGAGCCTTGTCTCGGGGCCCTCGGGTCTCGGGGCGGCGATCGCGATCCGGTAATCCGCAGAGGGTGGGTTTCGGGTCTTGACAGTTTTCAGAGGGGGTCGACGTGGGGAAGAAGAAGACGGGTCAACTCGGTGTAAATAGAGACTGAGTCGACTCGGACAAGTGGCAGCCTCTGGGCTTGCCACCGATTAAATGCAACGACGCCGTTTCGAGTGTCGGTTTAAATTAAATGAGACCTAGGGCTGACGTCATCATGACGTCAGCCACATGTAATAAACCGGATAGACTGGTTGGGTTACAACTGAACCAGACCGGTTCACTTATATTTGGACCGAACCCTCTGGTTTTCTGTTTTAATTAAAATGAAATAAACCAATACTTTTGGTTATTACGGATTGACCCTTGGGCTTCAAAAAAATTATACTGAGGCCCAACTGAGGGAAAATTTATGCATTTAGACCCCTGGAAAAATAATTAAATAATTAAATAATTAATTTAATTATTTAATAAATGAGGTTAAATTACTATTTTGCCCTTGTGGCATAAATAGAGTAAAAGAAGTCCAAATTAAACATATGAATAGTGTAATTTTACTATTTTGGACATTCTGAGATCAATGGTAGGGTCCGTTTTACGAGATGGGGCCCAAAAAATAAAAACACGCAAGGGGTAAATGACCAAAATACCCTTTGACCAAAATTAACAAGTTATTAGTGTATTCTTACTATCTTGGACCTTCTGAGTCCAATGGTGAGGTCCACAACACGAAATGGAGTCCCAAAAAATAAAGACACGTAAAGGGGTAAAAAGACAAAAATACCCCTGGTACCCCTAAAGCCAAAATGAGATCAGAGAAGATCTAAATTGACTTTCCTTAACATCCCGGACTCAATAATGGAGTCCAAATTATGAAACGAAGTACGAAAAAATGTGACACGTAAAACTGTAAATGACCATTTTGTCCTTTTACATATAACAGTCTGAATTAAATGTTAGGAAAGCCTAAACCGACTTTCTTCGACACTTCGGACTCAATGGTAGAGTCTATTCGACCTAAAGAAATGTCTAAAATAAAAAGACATAAAATTTGATGAATAGCATCTGTCAGATGACTATAAATTAGAGTAATGCCAAATTACTAATACTAAGGCAAGTACGAGAAACGAAATACGAAAAGACACGACACGTAAACATGTCAAATAAATAACTTTAAATTAAAGTTAATGGAACTCCCAGAAGAGTATAAATTGAAATAAATTCAATTTCTAACACGTTAAATTATGTCATAGGTTACAAGTACGAGTTAAATTAAGTACCTATGAAATTGTGAAATCATTTTAGGATCTAATACGATTTAAGCATAAGTTAAGGAATATCGAGATGATATTACAATGAATATGAAGTTGATGAGGTGTTTATGAATTGTTCTTAGGAACTACAAGGAAAGTGGGAAAGCGTTTTTTTAGCACTAACCCTAAAGAATCAAGGTGAGTAACCCTGTGTTTGAATTGGAGATTTAACTCCATGGATTTGAAAAAGTTTTAAGTTCAAAGATGTGAAGTATTTGAAGTTTCAAATTCAGTATTTACATGATTCAGCTTTTAATAGTACTGTTTTATAACTCTATATGACATGCTCAGTGATTGGTATTTATCATAGTTTTCTTAAAACATATTTCAGCATGTCTAAAGTTTTAAATGCCAAATTATGTTAAATATCCTGAATTTGATAGTTACAAGTATTTGAAGTTCTATTGTAGAAATTATACATTTCATGTTTTAAATATATTCATGAAAGTATCTATTGAGGAAGTTATGTGATAAATGTTTTACAAGATAAACGGTACTAAGTACCACCCCATGTGACGTTGAAATCCTTCAGGATTCAACAGTAAATGCCCGGCAGCAGGATCTAATCCCCCAGGCAAATGAGATCGGCAGTATTGGCAGTAAAATGGGAGTCTGGTTCGAAACAGATTCCACCTAATTAAAGAGAAAAGATAACAAAGTGATTTTGGAAATGAAAGCAGGTTTTACCCTCATTTTCAAATACATATTGATGTGATTTAAGTTATATACTTAGCTGATGAAGTACGAGTTTTGCTTGGATACCTTAAATGTTTCCAACTTATTTGAAATGCACATGTTTGAGTTATATACTCTATTTGACGAACTACGAGCTTAGCTTGAATACTTTAAATGTTTCAAAGCTATTTATTTGAAATGCATATGTTTGAGTTATATACTCTTTTTATCGAAGTACGAGTTTAGCTTGAATACTTTAAATGTTTCAAAGCTATCTGTTTTAAGAATGCATGTACCTTGTATTCTAAATTGTATAAGCAATTGGCAGTGAATGTTTTACAACTCTTATGTACTAAAAACCACTGGTAATTGAAAACACCATGACGAACACTAGAATTGCTCACAAGCTTAGATTAGCTTACCCGGACTTTGTTCAGACCCCCCTTTCAGGTGATGCAGCAGACAGGGTCTTAAGGACTACAACGATGAGTCTAGCTGTTTTTGGAAGGATCTGTTAAGTAGTTTCTTTTGAAGAACTTATTAACACTAGTAGTACTTTTGTATTAATAGACAGAGTAAGAATATGTAATAAGCCCTCAGGGCAACCGAATATGTATTATATTAATGTATGAAGTTTTTAAGTCTTAGTTATACTCTGAATGTGTAACCATGTATGCTATGTATGGAACAGCAGTATCGGACGGATGTGCATAATTTAAAAATGAGAAAAGAAAAGAAAAAGTTTTTCACGCTTCCGCAATCATGTGTAGCACATCTATTTGATACCGCTGCAGATGCGAGCCTTGTCTTGGGACCTTCGGGTCTCGGGGCAGCGGTCGCGATCCGATAATCCGCAGAGGGTGGGTTTCGGGTCGTGACACATTGGCTCATTAATGCCAATTTCTTTCAAATCCATCCGGGCATCACAACCCATCTCAATAACTCAACACAATAATAAAAATAAAAGAAATTCCTCAATGATTACCAGGACACCACAAGGTCCCTCACTATTTAACGAATCTCAACTCACGCCATGAAATCACCTAATGATTCATCACAATGGCATCATTCACATATCACCCATACCACAATGCAATGTAATAACCTATTTTTCCCCCAAGGTTATTCTAACTTATCGGAGCCTACCAATAGCCTACCACATCAATCTCTAAGTATGAAAATCCATCTCAAAAAAATATATATATACATACATACATAAATAAGCACACAGTCTACTAAACAGGTAACTAGGCACATACCTAACCCCATCGACATCTAGGCTTACAACCTATCTCACAGATAATTAGGCATACCACCTACCGTATAGATACTAAGTGTATAACTTATATACCTAGTAACTAGGCATACGGTCTATCCCATAAAATATACAGTCTATAACATGCATACGAGTTTCTAATCTTAGTCCACCATTACACCAAACAATCATATATCCTCAGTCAATCGGGAAATCCAATATAGTGCATACTCGTGCACATCAATGCAACTTGCACACATAAAACATGCTACCCAAACTCGCTCAACTAAACTAAAAGTCTAAACTTCTCCCACTGTCCCTAGGTATTCGAACCTAAGCTCTGATACCACGTTGTCACGCCCCGAATTCCCGACCGAACCCGGGGACGCGACTGAAGGAAAAAAAAAGAAGAAAATAAATAGACGAGCAAATAAATAAATAAATATTTAACGAATTTTAACTAAGTTTACTAATTTAGATACAAGCCTATTCCACTAACATAACTATACATCCATCAATACACATACATTCCCGTTTTAAAAAAATTTCGGCAGAACCTCCTTTGTTTCTCGAGCCTTTTTCCCCCTGATAAACACAATACATCATATATATACAACAGTCACAATCCATCCTCACTCGATGGCCATAACTTTATCAAAATTAAAGATACATCACCTACTTATACAATCTATCACGTCTACTCCTACACTTAAACTAAAAGATCACAAATTCCATATTTATTACAATATACAATGCCATTTCCATTCTTTTCAGAAACACACCAATCTTTTATAATATCAAAATATGATCCAAGGGCTCAAATATTCTTCTACAGTCAAGTCTCCTCCACTCGGCTAGACTTCCTCAAGCCTCAGGTGTTGGGAATGTCATCTGAAATATGGTTCCCACGAATGGGTCAGCGCCAACATGCTGGTATGGTACAATACTAATGCAAGGAACAAAATTAAGTCATGGCATGTGCAAGTGTACATGTATATCTACATGCCTCCCTAATCATTCATATGATGTGATGGCAATTTATATAGTGCATCCATAACAATATCGTCCTCTTAAAAATAACAATAGCATCTGAATCATAAGACTTCATCCACAAATATACGCATCATGCACAATCAATCTCAATACTTATGCAATCCACATGTCACAATATCAACAATCCTTCTAAAACATAAATCACGTATGATGACAACTCAAGAAGTAAATCACAACTCCCAAATAATCATAAAGAGCACGGAAACATATAAACAATCAACTCAAGGAAACAATAATTCCTACGTGATCTTCTATCAGCAGATAAGCACAAGAATCATTCAATCAATATGCACATCAATCCTAATTTAATTCTATTCCTTACTTAGTAAAGTACCATACCTGATCGGGTTATCTCAACCCCACTAAGCTGTGTCCACTATGTAATCCAATCAACCAGGTTCATCTTACTCCACGGTTCCTTCTTCAGCCTTTTTCCTCAAGCAGATGATGATCTTGATAGATTCTGTCCCTTTATCATCCCATCCATCAAATTTTGCAAATCAGCGGCTCTAAGAGCATCCAACTGAATCAATCCAATTCAACTCAATACGGCCGCAACTCCTATCTCTCACCGGAACCCATATCAGGCCCTTCACCACCTCTGTACTTCCGTTTCAACATCATCACTATCAGAATACTCCAAGAGACCCAAGACCCTAACTTGTAGCGACTGAAGTGCTGTAACTACTTTCAAGAACCCATCTGTTACAGAATCTGTGACAAACTGAAATCTGTGACACACTGAAATTCTCACAAGACACCCTCAAAACCTCTCATCTTCACCAGTAGGGTCAATGAGAATTCCTCCTACTTCTTCACAGCAATCACTTGAATCCTTCCATAATTTGCAATCAAGTCTACGGCAACTGAACTGTTCGCCTTCAAGACCCCTAAATCAATTCCAACAGTCATCTGCCAGTTCCTCCATATTACGCTTATCTCCATTTTGAATTCCATCCACGTGAACTCAGTGAACTCTCTCTTTTCAATAAAACGTTTCTGGTAATCCCATTGAGACTGTACACTTTCACTCCAACCGCCAGCCTTTGGAAAATTTGCAATCGAGTGTCACTAACCCCAACCATGTGTCTTGCTCTGACCTTCAACTGTTACCCATCTTGTCACGACCCGAAACCCACCCTATGCGAATCTCGTATCGCGGGGCTGACCCGAAGGCCGTCCCTACTTTTTCCTTTTAATTCATTCCTGTATGATAGTACTAATATGCAATGTACTAGAATTTTAAACAATGTATAGCGGAAGCCTTTATCAATTACAGTAATCCAGCGGAAGTCTTTTTAAATACATGACATAGTTCAACATAATTCAAAATGAGAACTAAAACGTCACCAGCACCCGAGGGTGGTGAATACATGGGAGAACTAACATAGACTGATACAATACTCCAAAATGTCCCCCTACGCTCTCAGACTCCTACTGGGGTCTCGCAGCGTCATCACCTGAAATGGGGGTAAATGGGGGGGGGTGAGCTACAAAGCCCAGTAAGTAAAACAGATCTCCAACACTGGTATCGATGATCAATGTGAATCCATGAATAAGATAATGATAGCCAATCATAAAGAAGGAGATTCTGTGATAGCCAATGAAGATAATTGCCACGAGGGCCAATGAAATAATTGCCACGATATACAATGATAATATATCAACAATGAAGTACTGCCACAATGAACCGATCACAATCAAATCAATCAATGTAAGTCTTTCATGACTTAAAGAATTATAAGGAATAATGCCATTCAACCATCAAGTTCTGTCAATCATAAGAGATGCCTTTATTCTGTAACATGCCAGTGAATTTGCAATGCAATGCCAGTGAATATGCAATGCAATGCTAGTGAATATGCCAATCAATTGCCGGTGGAGAGCCTTCGAGGAATTCATTCCTGCCACCTGTCCATTCAATGCAATGCCAGTGAAAATGCACTGAGATGCCAATGATCATGCCAGTCAATTTGCCGGTGGAGAGCCTTCGAGGAATTCATTCCTGCCACCTGTCCATTCATGGACTTGACCCTTAGGTCTCCAGTCAATACAGAAGCATCGGATGGATATTGTGACTGAGCACAAATCTGGTATTCATAACATATCATGAGCATTCGTGATTCCATAGAAGTATAAAATGGAATATCATAGATTCAGTGAAAACAAAACTGTACGCCTTTCAAGGCATGGTTCAACATGATATCAATGATACAACAGTCAATCAATGTCCACATGATAGAACAATATCACTTTGTGGATAGTAATAACATGAGTTGCTTTCAATCACAATGAAACATGATAACAATGATACAACAGTCAATCAAATGTCCACAAGATAGAAAATATCGAACTGTGGAACACAAGGATATGAATACATTCAAGAGTACAAGTTTGGCAGTATAAGAATAAACTTGGCTTGTGAAAACACCACATGTAAGAGAGAATGATCCACTTACCTTTTTATCGTGATTCTATCTCAGAAATCCGTGAGTATACCCTTGCCTTTGGAGTTTCCTATATATCAATGAATACGTTTTAGAATAGATTCTATTCATCAAATTTTATGCCTTTCCATCATAAGTATTTCAAATACTAATTTAAACTTTACCATTGAGTCCGGAACACCGAAGAAAGTTAGTTTAGGCTTTCGCGGAATTCCATTTAGACTTTTGTACTAAAAAGGGTAAAATGGTCATTTTGCACTTTTACAGTATTTTATTCTTCGGGGTCTTATCTCGTAAAACAGACCCCACTATTGAACTCAAAAGGTCCGAGATAATAAGTTTTGACTATTCATTTGCATGGATTGGACTTCGTTTGATCTTTTTAGGAGAAAGGGCAATTTGGTCATTTTTGACATATTCAAGGGTCTCAAATTTTTCGGGACCTCATCTCGTGTCGAGGACCTCACCGATGGACTCAGAAGGTACGAGATAGTAGGAATACATATATAACTTGTCGTATTTGGACAACGGACCATTTTTGAAGTATTTAATTTAATTAATTCATTTAATTAAATTAATTACCTAAATCATAACATATATATTATTTTAGTTATAATATGAATAGGTTGAATAGGATGGCACGCTGGCCAGCGTGCCATCTCCCTCCCCATATCACCCGTGTTCGAATCCCACCAGGTGCGTTGCACCTTTTTAAATTTTGCATTTAATATCTTATATATTATATATATATTCGGTCGTAAATAGGACACATATGAGCGCGTGGCCGAGTGGATAAAAAACGCGTGGGGCGCGTGAGGTCAGGGGTTCGATACCCCGTAGCAACCCTTTGCTTCTTTTCCTTTGATTTTTCAAAACGGTTTATATATATAACCGTATAAGCCCCTAAACGACGTCGTCCCAATAACTCGGTGGCAAGCCCAGAGACTGCCACCTATCCCGAGTCCACCCACCGTTTAAAACGGTTCACGAGTCGACTCGGTCATCTTCCCCAAATCGACCCCACTGTAACCCTAGTTACAGTTTTCACATTTCTCCTATTTCGTGGATTTTGGCCAACGATTTTCTCACTGTTTATTCTTCAAGATGTTTCTAAAACATCATGGAGTGTTTTGGCATTCATTTGATACTCTAAAACCAACCCAATCGTTCGGTCTAAGCTTGAATACCCGAACCTGCAACTCCATAGTAAACCCTTGTTCCTTCACCATTTTGGACGGGGTTTAGTTCTATGAAGTCCCTACAGCAAGGGCTTCGATCCTCCATCCTTAAATCGTGGTTTGGGGGTCTAGTTTAAAGGTTGGGTTTTTGGGCCGAGACCTGCAACTCACGATTTGGAGGTCAAGGTCAAGGTTTTGAGGTCGCGGTCACATGTTTTTATTACCTTCATGGCTTCATCTTGAAGCCTTGATATACCATTTTCGGTTTAGTTGCCATGGGTTCAGACCTGCTTCAAGCAAGGTCCTCCCATGGCGGTTCCTCTGGATTTCATGGTTGTGAGCAGTTTTCATGACCTAATTTCGTGTTTATTTCACTTATAAACATATATATATCATAACCTATGTAGAAAAACAATTTAAAACAGTTCCTATCTATCACAATTTTAGAGAGAGGAAAAATGAAAAAAAATGGATTTTTACCTGTTTACACTTGCTTTTCTCCTCCAATTCTCTCTCTATTCTCCTTACTTCTTCTTCCTTTGATTTCTGTTACAAGTAGAGAGCATGGTTTGCATGCTTGGCCTTTTAAAATGAAGGTGACCGATCTTCTTTCTCCTCTACTCCCTCTCTCTCTACTTTCTCTCTTTACCAATTCTGCCAGCACCTTCCGATGGCCTCTTTTGGCTTGTGCTCCCTCCACTAATGCAACTTTTGCATTAATGGATGGGAGACAAGATGCACTTATGTATATTATATATATATATATATCACCTTATATATATATATATATATTCCACACACTTTACACACACACACCACATGCACTTACTGATGTTGTTTTGCCCACTTGCCCACTTTCTTTTATTTTTATTGTTATTATATACATATAGATATATATCTATATATATATACATATATTTTTATATATATATATATATTATATTATATGTATAATTCATAATTATACATATTTATACGTATCTATACGCGTATATACTTAAACTTTAGGCATGCATGAAAATACGTGCAGCACGATTTACGATGCAATGTTTCGGGGTGCTCGGGTGTTATGTCCCAGGGTGCTCGGGTGTTACCCAGCACCTGTTATACAGTTCAATCATTTTCCATTTCCAGTCATTCATTTCCATGAAATACCGTAATATACATTTCTTACCTTTCAAGTTACACAGTTTAACCGACTTACCTCGGTATACGTGACGTATCCCGGGTCGGGATATTACACATCTCTCTTCTGAGGGACTACATTTGTTACCCAACTAATTTTGAACTTCTCAAACAATCCCTTTTTGTCTACCCCTCTACCATGGCATGACACCCTTAAAGTATCATTATCCAATAATCCATAGAAGTGACTCTGTGAATATCAATTATCTTTAGGACAATTTCTAATTCTGCAAGCTCCCATCTATTTGAATATGTGATCTGAAGTTCGTCTCAACAAAAACTTGTTTGCTGAAATCAAAATCTGGAGAGTCGACCTTCATGGAGCGGCAGAATAAAGGAAACCGTATGGCATTGTTTCCTTAGCAATCCAAATACAGGATATCTTCTCCTTACCATCACCCAAACGCAGCATAAAGGACAACTTAATACTTCGCCCAAAGGCCACAACAGTTTTGCTAACAAGTTACAATCACCTGATCATCCATAATTTCAATTATAAGAAAACCAAGAGCATTACTACTCCAGCTACCAACCAACAAAAGTTCTTGAAATAAGATGGTATGCCCAAGCAACAGCAACATCTACAGACGCCTAATTCACCAATCATTCAAGACATCTCCGTGACCAGCCCCAGGCAGAACAGAGGAACTCCCAAAATCTCAACACCCACACGCGCAGATATAAATATATATATATATATATATCCCTCTCTAATCTCTACAAATTCCATAAACTGCTACACGCATACATATACATATGTAAATTCTTACCGCAGCACCGTTATCGCCGTCCAATGCAACGCCAGTAGCAGCCACTTTCCTTCCTCTACCCCGTTGTTCCCAACGATCGGCTGAATCCCATGGATGGGTTCACTCCAACTACACCAGTTTGTTTGGTTCCTCAAAGTTTAATACAGATTCATCAATTGAACCTCCAATAGTGACCATAAAAAACTGGGCAATAGACCATCCCGCAACAACCTAGACCTTTCAGATCTTGAAGCCTCAATGTCGCAGATCGTGAAACTCAGTAGCAACCACCATTGACAACAATGAGGTACATCGATCACCTCCAACACGGCCGGATCAGAAGATCCGACTTGGTCAATCTCATTCCGACGGACCGACTCAGCCGTAGGGACCCCTGCTTCGAAGTCCAACTTAACGGCCAAAGTCGACAACTCCCCGACAGATCTGTCCCAACCCGTCTGCCACTTCGCGTCCTTCCAATCCGCAACACACAGCCCAATCGCAATCCAAGGAATCCAAAACCCATCGCCACTCCGTCGCCCCCATGCTTCGATCTCCCTCGCAACCACCGTCGGATTCGCCCCCCTCCGTTTCTCTTTCCCCCTCTTTCTTCTTTCTCTCTTTTTCTTTTCTTCCCCTGTTTTCAAGCAACCTGTCCACCGCCCCTGTTTTGTTCCCCGTTTCTCTATATCGGTTTCCTTCTTTTTTGTTATCTATTATTTATTTTTTTTTAATTTTTTATTTCTAGCTTCTTCAAGAAGCTTTTCCAATTTCTCCATATATATATATATATATATATATATATATATATCTCATTTTATTTTACTTAATTATTTCACTTCATTTGATTTTATTATTATCATTATTATTGTTTTTTTTTTCTTCCTTATTTCTATTTCTCATGTTCACGCATATTTAATTATAAACCTATTCGGACTAATATGTACTGCCCTTTATAAATATCGTATCCTTGCATATTCGAAGTTGCCAATTATTAAATTGCACATCCAAAAATTTAATACATTAATATTTAGCTCAAGATTCCCTGTCATGGCCTACAGCCTTGTCGGCAAAACGAAAAATGTATTCCCAATTTTCCATGTCTCTACAGGACAAGTCATTAGTGTATTTTGACTATCTCGACCATTCTGAGACCAATGGTGAGGTCCGTTTTATGAGACGGGGTCCCAAAAAATAAAAGACCCGTAAAAACCTTTAAAATTACCAAAATGCCCCTGGATTAAAGTACAGTCAAACGAACTCAGAATTAAGTAAAAAAATAGTGAAACTTTATTATCTCGAGCATTCCGGACGCAACCGTGGAGTCTGATTTGTGAAAAGAAGTCATGAAATGTGAGGACCCGTGAAAAGTGCAAAATGACTGTTTTGCCCTTTTGAATCCAGATGTCCAAACCGAATTCTACGAAAGCCTAAACTTATTTTCTTCGGCGTCCTAGACTCAATGGCAGAGTTTAATTTAGCAGAATAAAAACCTATGAATAATAGACATAAAATTTGATGAATAGAATAACTTCAAATGACAATAGACTGAGTTGGAATTTATGTTTTTAAGGACACTTACAGGACAGGAGAGGGAGATCTGATCTCTTGCATCTTCATTGACCAGTTCAGTTACATATCGTGCAGGTTCTTCTTGGGTTGTGACTGACCCATCAGGTATGGTGTTTTGTTGGTGTTAGAAATGAAGTTAAGTTAGGAATATTTGTGAATGACTGGAATGCTGTATGTGTTTAATTGTAATGTGTTTACCTGATTATTTGGAATTGGTTGTTCACATGTTTATGTGTTACTTATAAGTTTAGTAAAGTGAAGGACATGAATTGTGATGTATGAACTCATGAGATATGCATGTATATGAAACTGACTGATGATTTATTTATTATTGTTCGAGCATGCTATATTATTGAGATCCATGTTCATTGAGATTGCATTGGCATATTGGCATATGATGAATTCTTTGAGAACATGGCATGGGTAAGCACGTGGTGCTTTGCATTATGAGGGTGTAGATCCTGTGGTGAAAAACCCAAAATTGGCCATTGCATTGGTACTCTGTGCCCATCGGGGAGTACTCGTAAATGAGACATGGGTGTGACATAGAGTTGTGCATGGGTGTGTCACGCATACCATTCATATATATATATATATTACTGCGATGCTTGAATGTCATTTAGAAATAAATGTACACTTTGCACATGCCACGCCTTAGCTTTATTTCTGGCATTAGCACTTCATCATACCAGCAGTTGAGCTGACCCATTCGTGGGCAACATGTTTCAGATGAGGACCTTCCAGCTACTTGAGACTTCCTAATACTCCGATAGGGTGGAGCACTTATTATATTTTTGGTCCATGAGACTTGTATATTGAAATGTAAGGGCTTAAGCCCGAATGACTCATGAACGATGTATTTTGTGTTATTTTATGTAGTGATGGGAATGAATGCATATTTAGTAGATTTATTTACATTAGTCCTTTATTTATTTTATTTTCTGTCTCGTCAGTCGCGCCTCGGGTTTGTCAAAATTCGGGGCGTGACAACATAGTATCAGAGCATAGGTTTGAATACCTAGAGACTGTGGGGTGTTGTTTAACGCCATGAGACCCTAGAGAAAAGAATGAGACTTAGTGTGAACTGTTAGCAGCATGTGATAGGATTTTATGTGCTACGTGATTATGTGTCTTGATGCATGCCTTATTGTAGTTACATGAAAAAGGTGATATTGAAGTTTTTTCTCTTGGATTTGTAGATATGCCTCCTAGACGAGCTCCTACGAGAGGCAGACCACCCAGACGGGGCAGGGGTAAAGGTGCACCTAGAGGTGCTGCCCAGCCTCATCGTGGCAGATCTAGAGATGCTGCCCCTGTTCCAGATGTAGTTGAGGAGGTTGTTGCCCCAGCTGTCGTACCTGAGCATAGTGCAGCTGAGGAGGGTATTGCTCCAGCCCCTGTGGAGGAGGTGGGGTAGACTATTGGCGCCAGAGATTTGGCGACCATTATACAGGAGTGCTTCCGTGCTATGCAGGAGGCCCGGACCACTGATGCTGAGGCCAGGGCTGCTGATGCCGAGGCCAGAGCTGTCGATGCTGAGGCCAGAGTGACAGGTGGAGAGACCAGAGACACCTTCGTCATGAAGGCGTTTCAGCGGATGAGGCCGCCGTCATTTGTAGGACAGCCTGATCCTTTGGCAGCCGAGGAGTGGCTGGACCAGATTGTGAGGATCCTAGACTCACTGGGGATCGTCGAGCCACATTTGAGGATCCGATGTGCTACCTTCCAGTTCACTGGATTAGCGAGCCAGTGGTGGAAGGTATCTGCGGGGAGGATTAGCAGGTTTGGAGACGATTGGGATGCATTTGTGGCCATGTTCAATGACCACTACTTTCCAGCGACTGCTAGGGTCGGGTTCAGGAGAGAGTTTGAGACCTTACTCCAGAGGGATATGACGGTGATGCAGTATGAGTCCCAGTTTACCGCATTGGGCAGGTTTGCCCCGCACATTATTGGGGTGGAGGAGCTGAGAGTTTATCATTTTCTAGAAGGGCTGAAGACCTCTATCAGGGAGAGACTGGCAGGTCACATCATTGATACCTATGAGGAGACTGTGATCAGGGCCACGAGGGTTGAGCGAGAGTTGGCTGCTCTCAGAGGGATCAGGGAGTCCCGGGCTCAAACTAGGCCAGCCACAGTACTAGTACTTACACAAGCTCAGCCTATTGTGACCGTCCCAGCTCACTCTGGTAGGAGGCCGGTGAAGAGGTTCCGGGGCAGTACCTCTTCTCCATCGACATCCTAGAGGCCTACACAGTTTTTAGCTTCCCAGCCTACTATGTCCATCACTCCTCGAGGAGGGGCACCACCGATGACCATTACTTGTTACCAGTGTGGACAGCCTGGCCACAGGATGGCTGATTGCCCACAGAGAGATCCTAGTCAGGGATCAGGGACAGGGCCGAGCCAGCTACCACTTCCATCCCAGTCTCAGAGTCAGGCCTAGAGGGCCACACCAGTGTGCTATACTTGTCATCACCCGGGCCATATCAAGGCCCACTGTCCTCAGGGGCAGACTTCCCAGAGCGCACCGAGGTCCCACTATTTCCAGCCCACCTAGGTGCCTTTACCCCAGACGCAGTCAGGCTATAGACCCTCAGTACCTTACTATCAGCCAGCATCTTCGGCATTGAGTGTTAGAGCTCCAGCCCCGATGTAACACCCCAATTACTTAACTGGCATGTTTTGTGTATTGAAAACTATTTTGGGAATGAAATGTCAGGTTTAGCTAATTTAATGTCTATTTTTAATAGTGATAAAACTCGAATTAGCTAATTATGAGAAACTTGAGAAAATAAAAACTGACATTGGACCTTGGTCAATGAAAGATATTCTGAGTAGGAAGTGACAGAAAGAAACCGCATTGAAAAAGGAGTTACGGATTGGGAGTTAAGGCCAAAACAGTGAAACTGGAATTCTGCGACAACCAAACAGGGCCTTAACCAGAAAAATAGGAGAAAATGGTCACTTGGGAGGCCAAGGGGAATTGAACCCTTGACCTACCAAGGTAAGTAATTCTGTCCCAAAAAGTTACCAACTAGGCTGTTGGTTACTTTGTGCATATATACAACAATATATGTATATAACCTATAATCTTGCCCAAGCCACCACCCAAATTGGCCAATGGCCTTGCATGCATTCCCTTCATCATAGCCCTCCATCACCTCCATCAGTCAATCAGCCACTAACCCTACTAAGGGCAGAGATACACTCATATATGTGTATAGCCCTATATGTATATATATACATAACTTGCACCAAGAATTCTCTCTTTAGAGAATTCTGAAATGCCAAACAGTGAGAGTGTGTGAGTTCTGTTGTGTGTACGTAGGGTTGGCTGAGAGGGAGAGAGAGAGAGAGAGAGAGAGAGAGAGAGAGAGAGAGAGGAAAGGAAGCTTGTGCATGCATATGTGTTGTGAGAAATTTGGCCATTAAAGAGGAAAGGTGAAGGCTTGAAGTTAAAGTGCTTGACCTGAGGAAGCTTGAGGAGCACTTTGAGGATTCTGGACCAAGCCATCGACAGAGAGAGGGTCACTGTTGAAGGTAAATTTCCAAATTTGCCTCATTTCTTATTTTGATTTTTGGAACTGTTTTGATAGATTGCTACGGGTGTAGACTGCATGCATGGTTATTTTTGGTCCTAAGAATTAGTTTTGAGCATACTGTGTGTGTTGGAGGTGTCGGGTTGGCCAAGAACCATGAAAACCGAAGGTGACCTCCATTAATGGACCTTGGAAAACCCAGGTCTGAATCGACCCTAGCAGATTGGAATTCCGAGCATTGAAGCTCAAAATAGATCTACCAGAGACCCTAAAAACCCTAACCCGCGACCCTAAAACTCTAAACAACACCCTTAAAAAGTTAGTTGCAGGTTCGGGTGTAAACTGTCATTTTTGATTTGGATGCTTTAAACCTATTTTATTGATTGAGGATTGAACCTACACACTGTGAGGACCACGTAGCTTCAAACCACACCAAAAATGGTTGAGAAATGGGGACGTATTGACGAGTTGCAGGTCACGGTTATCACTTTGTAAACAACCACTTAGAGGTTGATACAATGCTTGAAATCGATGCCAAAATGTTGGTATCAAATGCAGAAATCGAATGGAGTAGGAACCAGTTGAAAACCGTGTCCCAAATCTCACGAAATAGAAAGTGAAAAATCTGCAGAAATTAGGGCAACACTGAGGCAGTTAGTGAGGAAGACAGAGTTGACCCGGCCGAGTCGAGCGAGTCGACCGAGTCGAGATGAGTTGGGCCGAGCCAACTCGGACATGTGTCAAACAACGGGACTGCCACCACATTAATTAAACTGCGTCGTTTTGGAATACTGGTTTTTAAATTATTTTAGGGCTGACGTCATCATGACGTCAGCAGTGTGACCAACCGGTCAGAACCGGACTGAACCGGACCGGTTCAGTTGCAAAGAGACTAAACCCTTTGGTTCAGTTTTGAACTTTTAAATATTTACAAACTGACCCCCACTGTTTAACAGAATTACACTAAGGCCCAGATTTTGAAAATATTTTGCAATTATACCCCTGAAAAATTAAATAAAATAATAAAATAATTATTTTATTATTTTATTAAAAAGGAATAATTACCATATTGCCCCTGAACCTTAAACAAGTCAAACCAAGTCCGAATTTAATGAATGAATAGTGTAATCTTACTATTTCGGGCATTCTGGACTCAATGGCTGAGTCCGATTTGTGAAACCAAGTCCCAAAAATACAGACATGTAAAGGGTAAATGACCGTACTGCCCCTAATGACACATAGGGCCAGATTACACAGAAGGATAGTCCATTTTAACTATGTTGGACATTCCGGACTCAATGGTGAGGTCCGTAATAGCAAATAAAGTACCGAAAAATACAACATATGAAATTATCATAATACCCCTGACACTGTACAAGGCCCAAATGAAGTCCGATTAAAACGGAATTAATACCAGTGATAGACCTGACACTTGTGAAACTGTACACATGATTAGATGACGAATCCGAGACAGAAATTATGTGACGACAAAAATGACCAAAATACCCCTGATATACCCGAACCCAGATTTAAAAGCCGAGAGAGTCTAAATTGACTTTCTTCGACCTTCCGAACTTAATGGTTAGGTCCATTTTATGAAAATCAGAACCGATAAATGTGTGAAGACACTGAAACCCTAAGCCAAATGCTTAAGAGGTAAGACCTATGAACTAGCCACTATAAGTTAGTTCCATGAAACCCATCATAGGGTAGACTTACTCAGTCTAAGGTCATGAGTTGATAAATCTCTATAAATTGTTTTAGGCTTAAGGAGAAAAGAGGAAGGCTCCGTTCATAGCTTCAAACTCAAATATTGAAGGTGAGTAACTTCTGACACTGTTTAGTTACTGTTCCTTGATCTGCTAAATTGTTTCGAATACCATATGTTTTAAATGCAATTGTTTTAAATGCATGCTTTTATCACTCACGACATGGTTTTTAGTCTCTTAAATGATTAACTGTATTTTTGATTGATATGCTAGCACCCTGAACCATTTATCTGTTTTGATCTATTGAACTTGACTTGGATTTATTGAACTATTAATTCCAAACTGATTTAATTACCATGTGATTTAAGCAAAGATTGAATTCGAAACTCTTGCCTGGATATCTGTGTTACTCACTGGGCTTTTTAAAGCTCATTCCATTATTTTAATAATTTTAGGGGAACTCTCAGATGGACAGGTTTAGCAGGTCCAGGACTTAGGGGGAAAATGTTGGAGACCCCCAGATAAAATGATAATCCATTTTTGTGAACCCATACCATTTTTGTACTTTTTGTGTAACTGAACAGATTATGACCTTTTGTGGTGAAACTGTTTTGTAATCTTGATTAAGATAGGACTGACTATGATGTATCCTGAATGCTCTGCCAAGTGTATATGTATGCATTCTCTTGTGAAAATTCCGCTGCTTAAATTATATATGTTGAATGCATTATGCTTGGGATTTATATCGGAATGGCCTGTGGTTAGGATTACCGCCGGGGTTTTGCTTTCAAAAAAAAAAAAAAACTGATAAAACCCGATGGGTGCCTAACTGGCCTTTGTCACGTGCCCCAAATCCGCACAGGGTGGGTCTGGGGGATGTGACAAAAGAGTGGTATCAGAGCAACAGGTTTGAAAGTCAGTATAGACCAGAACCTTAGGGTTTTTTAAACACTGAATCCTTAGAAGGCAAATACTTAAGGCGTAGGATTTTTGAATCGATGAATAACTTGAATGACAATCTTACTATGACACATTGAATAAGGATACTTAGAATACTTTTTATCTTGCTTCAGATGCCGCCTCGAACTAGGAGTAACAATAGGGAACCGCGGGCTCCAACGGAGAGCGTAGCCCTACGAAAAATGCGGGCCACATTAGCTCGACTCGGCCAGGCCATTGAGGGACTATCAAGAACTTTATAGCAACACCAGGCCGGACCAGCAAATAACCCGGTAGAGCCTCCGGTAGTTCCGCCTCCGTCCGCCCCAGCGCAGCTGTTGGAAATCGGCATTCGTAATGACTTGTTAGATCGCTTCCATAAGCTCAAACCCCTGACTTTTGATGCTGTTACCGACCCCGAGAAAGCTGAGCTGTGGGTCATGTCAATGGAAAAGACCTTTAAGCTCTTGATTTGTTCGAAAGCTGAGAAAGTGATGCTAGCCACTTACATGTTACAGGGAGAGGCTTACAAGTGGTGGCTCGAGATGCAAGTACAGAACCCCACCATTACCTGGGCCGATTTTATTGATAAGTTTTATGGCATGTTCTTTCCCCCTACGATCCGGGAGAGAAAAATTCAGGAGTTCGCCACCCTAAAACAAGGGGACATGACCGTAATTTAGTATGCAGCCAAGTTCTCTGCGTTGTCCAAATTTGCTTCCTTTTTGGTGAGGGAAGAGCATAATAGGGCAAGGAAATTTCTCGTAGGTCTTCGGATCGAGATACGGACTAAAGTCTCAGCCTTTGAACTACACACCCATTCCGATGTTCTTAACAAAGCCCTAGTTATTGAAAAGGACATGGAAGAGTTCAACCAATTGAAGGACCAGGAAAGAAAGAAAAAGGGCAAAAACTTTAAGAAGGAGCAGCCGAGCAAGAAGCACAGGACTGAGGGCCCAAGTAAGAGCAACAAGGGTCAGAAGAAAACTGAGGAAGTGCCCAGATGCCCTCACTGCCAGAACCTACACACTGGAGAATATCGCCGACTGACTGGTGCATGCTACCGATGTGGAGATAAGGGGCACCAAGTCAAAGATTGCCCGCAACATCCACCAATCCCGAGAACCCCCGCCTTAACTACTGGCACCGCAGGACAGAAGCCTATTCCAGCACCTCTTGCCAAGACAAAGGACAAAGGCAAGGAGCCACAGGGCCGCCCGGGAAGAGTCTTTGCACTGCTACCAGGAGACACCTCTGCTGCAAATGCTGTAGTAGCAGGTATACTCCCGATTTCTGGAATTTCTGCATATGTGTTGATTGACCCTGGATCCACGCATTCTTTTGTGTCTCCATCTTTTGTTGATAAACTGCATAAGATACCTGAACCTATGGATGAACTGTTATCGGTACAAATTCCTTCTGGGATGTCAATGATTGGGTCCATGATCCTTCGGAACTGCAGAGTAATGATTGGAGATCAGGAGTTGCTAGTCAATCTAATACCCTTAGCGATAAAAGGATTTGATGTGATATTGGGCATGGATTGGTTATCACACAATCATGCCACCATCGATTATTTTGAGAAAAGTGTATTTTTTCAGCCCCCGGGGCAGCCCGAGTTTATGTTTAGGGGAAAGGGCATTACCCCACCGCCCTACCTAATCTCTGCCATTCAGGCAGGGAGCTTATTAAAGAAAGGGTGTCGTGGTTATTTATGTAGTGTCTTGGATAGTCAAGCCCAGAATCCCCCACTGCCCGAAGTGCCAGTTGTGTGTAAATTTCCCGACGTGTTTCTAGAGGAACTACCGCAAGGAACGGTTGATCGAGAGATCGAGTTTTCTATCGATCTTATCCCTGGAACTCAACCTATATCCAAAACTCCCTATCGAATGGCCCCATCAGAGTTAAGGGAGTTGAAAGCCCAATTGAAGGAATTGTTGGAGAAGGGGTTTATCCGACCCAGTCTATCTCCTTGGGGAGCACCCGTGTTTGTGAAAAAGAAGGGCGGCTCCCTAAGACTGTGCATTGATTACCGTGAGTTAAATAAAGTGACGGTAAAGAATAAGTACCCTCTTCCGCGTATCAATGAATTGTTTAACCAGTTACAAGGGGCGAGTGTATTTTCTAAAATTGATTTGAGATCGGGGTACCATCAACTCAAAGTCAAGGATACTGATGTACCAAAGACGGCCTTCCGAACCCGATACGGTCACTATGAGTTCCTGGTCATGCCTTTTGGCGTGACTAACGCCCCTGCCGCGTTCATGGATTTAATGAACCGGGTTTTTAAACCGTATTTGGATAACTTCATCGTTGTGTTTATCGATGATATACTAGTATACTTGCGCAACGAGGAGGAGCATGAAAGACATCTGGGGATAGCACTACAAACCCTAAGAGAACACAGACTGTATGCAAAATTCAGCAAGTGTGAATTCTGGTTGTCCAGTATTACCTTCTTGGGCTATGTGATTTCCAAAGAAGGCATCGCTGTTGATCCACAGAAGGTGGAGGCCATATTGGATTGGCCCCAACCGACCACTGTGATGGAAGTCAGAAGTTTTCTTGGACTGGCTGGGTACTACCGACGTTTCGTGAAAGATTTTGCAAAGTTGGCCAAACCGCTCACACATTTGACCAAGAGTAATGTACCATTCATTTGGGCAGATGTGCAAGAAAAGAGTTTCCAGCTGCTAAAAGAGAAGCTGACCACAGCGCCAGTATTGACTATTCCCTCCAGAGAAGGGAAGTTTGTCATTTACTGTGACGCCTTTTATAAGGGACTGGGTTGTGTCCTTATGTAGAATGATAGAGTCATCGCTTATGCTTCCTGACAGCTCCGACCTCATGAGCAAAACTATCCTACCCATGATCTAGAATTAGCTGCAGTGGTGTTTGCCCTAAAAATCTGGCGCCACTACCTATATGGGGAGGTGTGTGAGATTTTTACGGATCACAAGAGTTTGAAATATTTCTTCACACAGAAGGAATTAAACATGAGGCAGCGAAGATGGCTCGAACTAATTAAGGATTATGATGTGGCTATTCAGTACCATCCGGGTAAGGCAAATGTGGTGGCCGACACCTTGAGTCGACGATCTGGAAGCCTTGCCTACATGATTACCTCTCAGGAGGAGTTAATTCGAGATCTGGAAGAGATGGGTATCGAAGTGGTTCCACCAGGTAGCGCGGCTTTTCTAGCCAATTTGACTGTTGGATCTACATTGGTGGAGCGAATTAAAGCGGGACAGACTCAAGATGAGGAGTTGATTAGAATCTGTGATGAAGTAAAGGCAACGGGGAAAGCTGATTTTGGAATTCAGGATGGAATTCTACGGTATCGAGGTAGGTTGTGTGTGCCCAAGATACCCGAGTTAAGAAAGGAAATTCTGGAAGAAGCCCATGCCTCGAGATTTACGGTACACCCTGGGATTACGAAGATGTATCATGACCTCAGGGAGTTATACTGGTGGACCGGATTAAAGAAGGATGTAGCAAATTTTATTGCTCACTGCACACGATGCCAACAGGTGAAAGTTGAGCATCAACGTCCTAGCGGACTTCTGCAACCACTCCCTATTCCAGAATGGAAGTGGGATCATATTACTATGGATTTTGTGTCCGGTTTTCCCAAGTCACCGAAAGGCTCTGATGCTGTCTGGGTCATAGTGGACAGATTGACCAAGTCTGCTCATTTTCTACCTGTCAGGACCACTTATAGCTTAGAGAAGTTTGCCGCATTGTACATTCAGGAAATCGTACGCTTACATGGCACACCATTGTCCATTGTATCCAATCGAGATCCCCGATTTGTGTCATGATTCTAGAAAAGTCTATAGGAGGCACTCGGCACGGAACTCAAGTTCAGTACAGCATATCACCCGCAAACTGATGGACGATCTGAAAGAGTGATACAGATGTTGGAGGATATGCTACGACTGTGTGCACTGGACTTCAAAGGAAACTGGGCAGAGCATCTGCCACTTGTCGAGTTTTCCTATAATAACAGTTACCAAGCCAGCATTAAAATGGCACCATATGAGGCACTATACGGGAGGAGGTGCCGATCTCCACTTTGCTGGATTGAAGCCGGTGAACAGAAGCTGCTTGGGCCAGATTTAGTCCAAGCCACCACGGAACAAATTCAGAGGATCCGGAACAAACTGCAAACGGCCCAAAGCCGGTACAAAAGCTATGCCGACAATCGGAGGAAGGATCTTGAATTCCAAGTAGGCGATCTTGTGTTTCTTAAAGTGTCGCCACTAAAGGGAGTACTCCGATTCGGCAAGAAAGGCAAGTTAAGTCCTCGTTACATTGGTCCTTTTGAGATTTTAAAGAGAATTGGCCCGGTTGCATATAGTCTGGCATTACCACCTGAGTTGGACAAGGTACACCGTGTATTTCACGTATCCATGTTATGGAAGTGTATACAAGAACCGGGGCAAGTCGTCGAGTATGAGCCACTCAAGTTGAGAGAAGACTTAACGTATGAAGAACGGCCAGTCCAGATCCTTGACCGGAAAGAAAAGACCTTGCGTAACAAGGTAATTCCGTTAGTCAAAGTCTTGTGGAGGAATCACACTAGTGAAGAAGCAACCTGGGAACTTGAAGCTGAAATGCATGAAAAATATCCCGAGTTGTTTACTTGATATTGTAGACTGAGTTTTGGGGACAAAAATCTTCTGAAGGGGGGGAGGATGTAACACCCCAATTACTTAACTGGCATGTTTTGTGTATTGAAAACTGTTTTGGGAATGAAATGTCAGGTTTAGCTAATTTAATGTCTATTTTTAATAGTGATAAAACTCGAACTAGCTAATTATGAGAAACTCGAGAAAATAAAAACTGACATTGGACCTTGGTCAATGAAAGATATTCTGAGTAGGAAGTGACAGAAAGAAACCGCACTGAAAAAGGAGTTACGGATTAGGAGTTAAGGCCAAAACAGTGAAACTGGAATTCTGCGACAACCAAACAGGGCCTTAACTAGAAAAATAGGAGAAAATGGTCACTTGGGAGGCCAAGGGGAATTGAACCCTTGACCTACCAAGGTAAGTAATTCTGTCCCAAAAAGTTACCAACTAGGCTGTTGGTTACTTTGTGCATATATACAGCAATATATGTATATAACCTATAATCTTGCCCAAGCCACCACCCAAATTGGCCAATGGCCTTGCATGCATTCCCTTCATCATAGCCCTCCATCACCTCCATCAGTCAATCAGCCACTAACCCCACTAAGGGCAGAGATACACTCATATATGTGTATAGCCCTATATGTATATATATACATAACTTGCACCAAGAATTCTCTCTTTAGAGAATTCTGAAATGCCAAACAGTGAAAGTGTGTGAGTTCTGTTGTATGTACGTAGGGTTGGCTGAGAGGGAGAGAGAGAGAGAGAGAGAGGAAAGGAAGCTTGTGCATGCATATGTGTTGTGAGAAATTTGGCCATTAGAGAGGAAAGGTGAAGGCTTGAAGTTAAAGTGCATGACCTGAGGAAGCTTGAAGAGCACTGTGAGGATTCTGAACCAAGCCACCGAGAGAGAGAGGGTCACTGTTGAAGGTAAATTTCCAAATTTGCCTCATTTCTTATTTTGATTTTTGGAACTGTTTTGATAGATTGCTACGGGTGTAGACTGCATGCATGGTTATTTTTGGTCCTAAGAATTAGTTTTGAGCATACTGTGTGTGTTGGAGGTGTCGGGTTGGCCAAGAACCATGAAAACCAAAGGTGACCTCCATTAATGGACCTTGGAAAACCCAGGTCTGAATCGACCCTAGCAGATTGGAATTCCGAGCATTGAAGCTCAAAATAGATCTACCAGAGACCCTAAAAACCCTAACCCGCGACCCTAAAACTCTAAACAACACCCTTAAAAAGTTAGTTGCAGGTTCGGGTGTAAACTGTCATTTTTGATTTGGATGCTTTAAACCCATTTTATTGATTGAGGATTGAACCTACACACTGTGAGGACCACGTAGCTTCAAACCACACCAAAAATGGTTGAGAAATGGGGACGTATTGACGAGTTGCAGGTCACAGTTATCACTTTGTAAACAACCACTTAAAGGTTGATACAATGCTTGAAATCGATGCCAAAATGTTGGTATCAAGTGCAGAAATCGAATGGAGTAGGAACCAGTTGAAAACCGTGTCCCAAATCTCACGAAATAGAAAGTGAAAAATCTGCAGAAATTAGGGCAACACTGAGGCAGTTAGTGGGGAAGACAGAGTTGACCCGGCCGAGTCGACCGAGTCGAGATGAGTTGGGCCGAGCCAACTCGGACATGTGCCAAACAACGGGACTACCACCACATTAATTAAACTGCGTCATTTTGGAATACTGGTTTTTAAATTATTTTCGGGCTGACGTCATCATGACATCAGCAGTGTGACCAACCGGTCAGAACCGGACTGAACCGGACTGGTTCAGTTGCAAAGAGACTAAACCCTTTGGTTCAGTTTTGAACTTTTAAATATTTACAAACTGACCCCCATTGTTTAACAGAATTACACTAAGGCCCAGATTTTGAAAATATTTTGCAATTATACCCCTGAAAAATTAAATAAAATAATAAAATAATTATTTAATTATTTTATTAAAAGGGAATAATTACCATATTGCCCCTGGATCTTAAACAAGTCAAACCAAGTCCGAATTTAATGAATGAATAGTGTAATCTTACTATTTCGGGCATTCTGGACTCAATGGCTGAGTCCAATTTGTGAAACCAAGTCCCAAAAATACAGACATGTAAAGGGTAAATGACCGTACTGCCCCTAATGACACATAGGGCCAGATTACACAGAAGGATAGTCCATTTTAACTATGTTGGACATTCCGAACTCAATGGTGAGGTCCGTAATAGCAAATAAAGTACCGAAAAATACAACATATGAAATTACCATAATACCCCTGACACTGTATAAGGCCCAAATGAAGTCCGATTAAAATGGAATTAATACCAGTGATAGACCTGACACTTGTGAAACTGTACACATGATTAGATGACGAATCCGAGACAGAAATTATGTGACGGCAAAAATGACCAAAATACCCCTGATATACCCGAACCCAGATTTAAAAGCCGAGAGAGTCTAAATTGACTTTCTTCGACCTTCCGAACTCAATGGTTAGGTCTATATTATGAAAATCAGAACCGATAAATGTGTGAAGACACTGAAACCCTATGCCAAATGCTTAAGAGGTAAGACCTATGAACTAGCCACTATAAGTTAGTTCCATGAAACCCATCATAGGGTAGACTTACTCAGTCTAAGGTCATGAGTTGATAAATCTCTATAAATTGTTTTAGGCTTAAGGAGAAAAGAGGAAGGCTCCGTTCATAGCTTCAAACTCAAATATTGAAGGTGAGTAACTTCTGACACTGTTTAGTTACTGCTCCTTGATCTGCTAAATCGTTTCGAATACCATATGTTTTAAATGCAATTGTTTTAAATGCATGCTTTTATCACTCACGACATGGTTTTTAGTCTCTTAAATGATTAACTGTATTTCTGATTGATATGCTAGCACCCTGAACCGTTTATCTGTTTTGATCTATTGAACTTGACTTGATTTATTAAACTATTAATTCCAAACTGATTTAATTACCATGTGATTTAAGCAAAGATTGAATTCGAAACTCTTGCCTGGATATCTGTGTTACTCACTGGGCTTTTTAAAGCTCATTCCATTATTTTAATAATTTCACGGGAACTCTCAGATGGACAGGTTTAGCAAGTCCAGGACTTAGGGGGAAAATGTTGGAGACCCCCAGATAAAATGATAATCCATTTTTGTGAACCCATACCATTTTTGTACTTTTTGTGTAACTGAACAGATTATGACCTTTTGTGGTGAAACTGTTTTGTAATCTTGATTAAGATAGGACTAACTATGATGTATCCTGAATGCTCTACCAAGTGTATATGTATGCATTCTCTTGTGAAAATTTCGCTGCTTAAATTATATATGTTGAATGCATTATGCTTGGGATTTATATCGGAATGGCCTGTGGTTAGGATTACCGTCGGGGTTTTGCTTTCAAAAAAAAAAAAAAAAACTGATAAAACCCGATGGGTGCCTAACTGGCCTTTGTCACGTGCCCCAAATCCGCACAGGGTGGGTCTGGGGGATGTGACACCCGAGAGGGGGAGGACAACAGGGGCAGAGAGGGGGAGGCAGACAGGGTCAGACCGTATAGGGCAGAGTGTACGCGGTCGCTACCCCAGAGGCTTCTACTGCTGGGCCATCAGTAGTGCGAGGTACCTTTCTTATGTTCAGTTCGTGGGCTAGCGTGTTGATAGACTCTGGTGCATTGCATTTTTTTATATCCACTGCATTTGCCATGTCATTGGGGTTGACTATAGATCGGATAGATCCACCGCTACATGTTGATACCCCTGTTAGGGGTAGTGTGACATTGACCAGGATTTGTAGGGGTTGTTCACTCGAGATTGTCACGACCCGAAACCCACCCTATGCTGATTTCGTGTCGCGGGGCCGACCCTAAGGCCGTCCCTACTTTTTCCATTCCTGTATCATAGTACTAATATGCAAAGTACCAAATTCTTAAAACAATAACAGCAGAAGTTTATCACTACAATAGTCAGCGGAAGTCTTAACATACATCATATGGTTTTACAGTACCAAGTCAAAACTAAACATAACCAGCACCCGTGGGTGGTGAATACATGGGAGAATTAGAACATAGTCTGATACAATTCTTCAAAATATCCTCCTATGCTTCCAGACTCCTATTGGGGTCTTGCGGTGTCATTACCTGAAAAGGGGTAAGTAGGGTGGAATGAGCTACAAGAGCCCAGCAAGTAAATACAGATCTCCGACACTGGTATCGAGGATCATAAAAGAATATGAATCCAAGAATAAGAATATGATAGCCAATCATAAAAATAAGATGCTATAATAGCCAATGGAAACAATTGTCATGATGGCAAATGAACAGTGGAATCACAATGTGTAATCAGTAGGAATGGCATAACAATGTCCTGGAATTCTCGACGATAATACAATAACAAGAAAGTACTGCCAATATAATTGATCACAATAAATCAATAAAGGAATATCTCGCAATACAAGATAATCACAAGAATAATGTAATTCAACAATTATAGTTGAGCAATCGTGTAAGAGATGCTTTTATTCTATGTCAGGGCTTAGCACGCCCTCGGTCCTTGGGGGCCCGGTTTACCCCCTTCAGTGCATTCCAATGTATGGCCACATGTCCGTTCACGGACTCGACCCGAAGGTCTTCAGTGTATTTAAAAGCATCGGATGGATATTGTGACTGAGCACAAATCTAGTATACATAAACATTTCATGATCATAAATGATTCCATAGAAGTATATAAAAATGGAATATCATCATTTCAATGGAAATATAACAATAGGCATTTCAAAGCACGGTTCAACATGATAACAATAGTACAACAATAAATCAATGTCCACCAGATAGAACAATATCACATTGTGGAGACAATAACATCAGATACGCTCAAAAGTACAAGTTTGGCAGTAAATGAATGAACTTGGCTTGATAACACCACATGGAAGAGAAAGGGTATCTACTTACCTCTAATGAAATCTTAGCTTAGAAATTCGTGAGTGGGCCCTTCCCCTTCAAGTTCCCTATATATCAATAAACGTGTTTCAGAATAAATGTTTATTCATCAATCTTACGTCTCATCATCTTAAGTATCTCTAATGTCAATTTAGACTTCACCATTGAGTCCATAGGGTTCAGAATAATAAAAATTCACTAGTTCTTTAATTTAATCGGAGTCCATTTGACTCACTTATGAAGCAGGGGTATTTTGGTCATTTTTACGAGTCGTAACTTTTCGGGACTCCGTCTCGTGAAACGGACCTCACCATTGGACTCAGAGCATCCGAGATAATAAAAATTGACTAATCATTTACCTTATTTGGACCTCGTTTGACTCGTAATTAAGGTAGGGTTATTATTGTAAAATTAACATTTTCTTGTTGGGCCTTAGTGGAATTACCTATAACTTTCAGGGTCAAAGTGTAATTATGCAAAGTTGCGGTCTGAACCAGTTGGTTCATGACCAGAAACCCTAAACCGGTCTGCCTATTTCCTGAACCAACCGGTTCAGTTCAAAACAGAGAACCGGATTGAGATATTCTCTTATCTACCTTATCCACGTTTTAGATAACCCCAAAAAAACCCAATTTGATTTACTATGTCCGTGTCCAAACAAGCCTAATCTCTTTTAATTTTAAAACAAAACGACACAGTGTTGGTACCCGTATAGCAGTCGGTCGGATCTCAACCCGACCCGACCCAGACCCGGCCTCATCCTGACCCGAAGAAGCCCCCGCTAATCCGGTCGTCTTCTCCGGTGGGTTTTCCGGCCATTATCGCCGGAATAGCTAAATTCTCTACGGATCTCACTGATTTTACGTCTGTTTTCTACTGTTTTCGTTCCAAATGAAATCTAGGATTTAAAGAAACGTTTGAGGACTAAATTTGGCTCTCCATGTGATCGGTTTTCCAACACCCGTTCCCAGTTTCCGGCGTTGCACCGGTGAGGGAATAACTGGCCATAGAATGGCCATTTCTTGACCATTTAAACTGATTCAAAGTGTTTTGAGATCCTGGGGTAATTTCCTATGCATATTATGGTTCAATTTTCCATTTAGGTTCACCTATTTTAAATCACCATTTCTAACCGAAACCCAGTTCTTTTTTTTTTCTCTTGTTTTTCCTTCTTTGTTTCAGGTCCTACTGTTCCAGTAATTAGTTCTATAATTATACAAAGTAAATTTAAAGAACAAAGGCGCAGTGGTTTACCTGTTCTCAGGCAACTGCTGTACCTCAAATTTCAGCTTTCTCTCTCTATCTCTATGTCTGATTCTATTTTCTCTCTCTTTAAATTCCTTCTTTATTCCCTTAACCGACCCTCAGTCGGTGGCCCTTGCCACCTGTAACTGCGGTGGCAGCATACCCGAGCACCCAAGACACCTCACCTATTCCTTATATATATATTTACATATATTATTCAATCTACCATATATATGTTTATATGGCCGTATACGTCTTTATATATATATATATATATTCATGAGATCACTTTAATACATTATTATGCATTTATACTCATATATACATATCCATTTAATTATGCAACATAAACTTAAAACAGTTCGGGTTTTATTATTGTATCGACTTACCTCGATATTTGTGCTGTATCCCGGGTCGGGGTATTACAGAGATAGCCGATCGTACTCTCTGCTTTGATTTTATTGTGCTTGATATGACTAGCTTCGACGTTATCTTGGGTATGGATTGGCTGTTTACTTTCCGGGCTAGTATCGATTGTTTCAGGGGGAGAGTTATGGTGTGCACCCCTGAGGGGGATTGTTTTTATTTCACGGGAGATCGTGGAGACTTCTTGGTACCACCCTTGTACGACTCTAGGAGTTGGGGAGCCCATAGCTATATGTTGGCTAGTATGATTGCAGGGGATAGTGAGGCTACAGGGGTTGTGTTACCACCGGTGGTAGAGGAGTTTCCTGACGTTTTTCCCGACAGCTTGACTAGCTTACCCCCGAGGCGGGAGGTGGAGTTTACCATCGAGCTTATCCCCGGTACTGTACCCATATCTATCCCACCATACCGCATGGCTCCAGCAGAGTTGAGAGAGCTGAGGGAGCAGCTGACTGACCTTCAGGGTAAGGGGTTCATCCATCCTAGCACTTCTCCTTGGGGTGCCTCAGCACTCTTTGCGAAGAAGAAGGACGGGACGTTGCAGTTATGTGTAGACTACCGGAGGCTGAACCGGGTGGCTATTAAGAACAAGTACCCGTTACCCAGGATCGATGACTTGTTTGATCAGTTGAGAGATTCGAGATGCTTCTCGAAGATTGATCTTCGATCTAGGTATCACCAGTTGAGAGTGCGAGAGGGGGACATAGCGAAGACAGCTTTCCGCACTCGCTATGGTCACTTTGAGTTCGTGGTGATGCCGTTTGGTGTGACGAATGCCCCAGCGGCATTCATGGACTTGATGCACTGTGTCTTTGGCCAGTACATAGATCAATTCGTGGTGGTGTTTGTGGATGATATTTTGATTTACTCACCTTCTAAGGATGAGCATGCTTTCCACCTACGGACTGTGTTATAGATCTTGAGAGAGCATAGGCTATTTGCCAAGCTCTCCAAGTACGAGTTCTGGCTTCAGAAGGTACAGTTCCTGGGCCATGTTGTATCTGGGAGTGGAGTATCTGTTGACCCTTCTAAGGTTGACTCTGTTATGAGCTGGGAGAGGCCGAGGAATGTGTTTGAGATACGGAGTTTCTTGGGGTTAGCAGGGTACTACCGCCGTTTTGTGGAGGGATTTTCTCGCCTTGCCGCACCGATGACCCAGCTGACGCGCAAGGGCGTCGGGTTTCAGTGGACCGACGACTGTGAGCAGTCATTTCAGGAGCTAAAGAGGAGACTGACTTCAGCTCCAGTCCTGATTATCCCTGAGGGAGGCTTGGGTTATACTGTATACTGTGATGCTTCCCGAGAGGGATTGGGTTATGTATTGATGCAGGAAGGCAGGGTAGTAGCTTATGGTTCTCGCCAGTTGAAGAGCCATAAGAAGAACTACCCCACCCACGATTTAGAGTTGGCTACCGTCATCTTTGCTCTTAAGAGCTGGCGACACTATTTATATGGGGTGAGATTTGAGGTGTTCTCGGACCACAAGAGCCTCAGGTATATCTTTACACAGAAGGATCTGAACCTTCGACAGAGGAGATGGATGGAGTATCTAAAGGATTACGACTTTGACCTTCAGTACCATCCTGGGAAGGCCAACGTCGTAGCTGATGCACTCAGTTGGAGGCCGAGGAGCACCTTAGCCAGCCTAGCCATCAGAGAGTGGGAGATGATGGGAGCTATTGGGGAGTTTGACTTAGAGCTTACCGAGTTTGAGGGACACGCCACTCTATTTAGCTTGTGTGTGCAGCCTACCCTTTTGACCAAAGTTATAGAGGCACAATTACTGGATACTGAGGCCGAGCAGATTAGGGCACGGATTGCTAGCCCTGAGGGATTTGGGGGATGGGCAGTCCATTCTGACCTTGGCTTGAGATACAGGGGTAGAGTCTTCGTTCCCGAGTCCCTTAGGACTGATGTCCTTAGGGATTTCCATCATTCACGCCTAGCGGTGCACCCAGGGGGCACCAAGATGTATCAGGATCTGCGCCGTCAGTATTGGTGGACTGGGATGAAGGCAGATGTGGCACAGTTTGTGGCTAGGTGTCTCACGTGCCAGCAGGTGAAGGCTGAGCACCAGAGGCCTAGAGGTTTGTTACAGCCACTACCGGTAGCCGAGTGGAAATGGGAGCATGTTACCATGGATTTCGTGATGGGTCTTCCGAAGTCACCTAGGGGCCGTGATGCAATTTGGGTTATTGTGGACAGGCTGACGAAGTCCGCCCATTTCTTATCGATCAGAGTGACTGACTCATCAGACGCCCTCAGTAGGTTGTACATTAGAGAAATAGTACGACTACATGGGGTTCCGGTATCCATAGTTTCTGACAGGGACCCACGTTTCACTGCACGGTTCTGGCAGAGCTTCCAGACAGCCTTAGGGACCCAGCTACAGTTTAGTACTGCTTTCCACCCATAGACGGATGGCCAGTCAGAGCGCACTATTCAGATCTTGGAGGATATGCTCCGGGCCTGTGTCATGGACTTTAGAGGTAGCTGGGAGGATCACCTTGCCTTGGTCGAGTTTGCCTACAACAACAGCTACCAGTCCAGTATTGAGATGACACCATTTGAGGCACTATATGGTAGGCCGTGCTGTTCCCCGGTATGTTGGACTGAGGTAGGAGAGACAACTGCCTTAGGACTTGATATTGTTCGTGAGACCACGGACAAGATACAGGTGATCAGGCAGCGATTGTTGACAGCCCAGAGCCGCCAGAGGAGTTATGCAGATAGGAGGCGGCGGCCCTTGGCATTTGAGGTGGGGGACCATGTGTTCCTCAAGGTATCTCCCAGACGAGGTTTGAGGAGATTTGGGCGCGATGGGAAGCTGTCGCCACGGTTTATAGGCCCCTTTGAGATTCTTGGGAGAGTTGGTGAGGTGGCTTATAAGCTGGCCTTACCACCGCAGCTATCAGGAGTCCACGACGTCTTCCATGTATCTATGCTGAGGAAGTACCATCCCGACCCCTCACATGTACTTGACTGGGTAGATCTTCAGTTAGAGGGGGACGCTTCCTATGACCAGAGACCCGTAGAGATATTAGACTCGAGGGACCAGGTTTTGCGAGGCAGGACCATCCCTTTGGTCAAGGTTCGTTGGAACCACCATGGGGTTGAGGAGGCTACTTGGGAGCGTGAGGCCGAGGTTCGAGTTAGGTACCCCGAGTTGTTTGATCAGTGATGTATTTTCTTTTGTTTTATGTTATTTTAAATTTCGGGACAAAAGTTTTGTAAGGAGGGAAGGATGTATGACATGGAAATTTTTTTTTTATTATTATTCTTGGTTATTAATTTTTTTTATTATTATTATTATCATTATTATTATTAATATTATTATTATTATTATTATTATGGAATGTATATATGTGATGTGTATAATGTATGCATGGATATGAGTATGTATATATTATTTAATTTTGTGTGCATGTATATGGGTATGTATATAGGTGAGTGTAGCATGTATGTGTGTGTGGAATATTATATATATATATATATATATATATGTGTATATATGTGTACATGTATGGATGGATGTATATGAGAGTGTATATGAGTATGTATATGTATATAAATACATTTGGCAGTGTGTGTGAGTGTAGCAGACCTGGTGTGTGATGTCACGCCCCGAATTTCGGCAAACCCGAAGCGCGACTAACGAGACAGAAAATAAAATAAATAAAAGGACAAGGTAAATAAATCCACTAAACATGAGTCCATCCCCATCAATACATAAGATAACATGAATACATCGTTCATAGGTCATTCGGGCTTAAGCCCTTACATTACAAAACATAGGTCCCACAGACCAAAATATAACAAGTGTCTCATCCTATCAAAGCATCACTGGGTCTCAAATAGCTGAAGGGTCCTCATTTGAAAATGTTGCCCACGAATGGGTCAGCTCAACTGCTGGTATGATGAAGTGCAAATGCAAGAAATAAAGCTAAGGTGTGGCATGTGCAAAGTGTACATTTATCTCTAAATGTCATTCAAAGCATCGAAGTAATATATGAATGGTATGCGTGACGCACCCATGCACAACTCTATGCCACACCCATGTTTCTTTTCCGGGTACTCCCCGATGCAATGGCCAATTTTGGGTTTTTCACCACAAGATCTACACCCTCATAATGCAATGCTCAACCCACACAATGTTCTCAAAGGATTCATCATATGCCAATATGCCAATGCAATCCCAATGAACATGGTTATCAATAATGTAGCATGCTCGAACAATAACATATAAATCATCAGTCAGTTCCATATACAAGTATATCTCATATTATCAACTTAAACACATGTCATGATTCACATTCATCATTCACTAAATTTTTCATAAAGTACAAGTGACATGCAAGCATGTGAGCAATCAACCCTAAATCATTAAGTAAACACATTCCACATAAGCACGTAAGTCATTCCAGTCATTCACAAATATTCCTAACTTAACTTCATTTCTAACATTAGCAAAACACCATACCTAATGGGTCAGTCACAACCCAAGAAGAACGTGCACGATATGTAACTGAACCGGTCAATGAAGATGCAAGAGATCAGACCTCTCTCTCCTGTCCTGTAAGTGTCCCTAAAAACATAAATTCCCACTCAGTCTATTTTCATTTGAATTTATGCTATTCATCAAATTTTTTTATGTCTTTAAATTTATAGGTTTCTATTCTGCTAAATTAAACTCTACCATTGGTTCTAGGACGTTGAATAAAATACGTTTAGGTTTTCGTAGAATTCGATTTGGACATCTGGGTTCAAAAGGGCAAAACAGTCATTTTGCACTTTACACGTGTCCTTACATTTCGTGACCTCTTTTCACAAATCGGACTCCACGGTTGAGTCCGGAATGTTCGAGATAATAAAATTTCGCTATTTGTTTACCTAATTCGGAGTTCGTCTGACAGTGTTTCAAGTTAGGGGCATTTTGGTAATTTTAAGGGTTACTACGGTTCTTTCATTTTTCGGGACTCCGTCTTGTAAAACGGACCTCACCATTGGTCTCAGAATGGCCGAGATAGTCAAAATACACTAATGACTTGTCCCATTTGGATTCTGAAATGTTTTTTGAATATTTAATTAATTAAACTAATTTAATTAAATAATTAATTAATTAATTTAATTAATATTTTATTAATAATTTAATCAGGTGGGTAAAAGTGTAATTTCTAACAGTTGTGGGGTCAATTTGTAATTTTCGAAAGTTCAGGGTTAAGGTTCAAATTCTAAAAGGTTCAAATTCCAAAAGGTTCAAATTCCAAAAGGTCCAAATTAAAACTAGTTTAATTTGTTATTCTAAATCAGGTTAACCAAACAGGGGATAGGGCTAAAACTGGGATAGGATATCCCTGTCTCCAATTCAATTTTCCAATTTCAATTTCTCATCCCCGTTGCCAAACACCCCCATTCCCCTTTTTAATTTAAAACAGAACGCGACACGTGGCAGGGGCGGTCCACGCCCGCCCGAACGTGACCCGACCCGAACCCGGAACCTGACCCGGTCACCCCATCCTCTTCCCCGATTTTCCGGTAGGGCAACAGTAGGTTTCCGGCGCCGGCGACCGATTTCCGGTGAGTTTTCCCAGTTTTCAAGATGCTATTTTCTCCCCCTCTTCACGTAGATCACATCCCCATCCTCCATTTCCATTTTCACCCATTGGATCCCCATAGATGACTAGCAACCGTAACTCCGACCACCCTAAGCCCAGATTCCGGTGACTGGTTTTCCTCACTGTTTTTGACTCTTTTTAATCCCATTTCTTTTCTAATCACTTCCTGTATTTTAAGTGAATCATTTCCTATTTTTTTAAAATAAGTTTGAGGCTTAGGTTTCAAAAAATCAGATTATCCCCCCACCTGCAACTGACATTTTTTCACCCATTTACTGATCATTTTTACTCATTTCTTTTGCAAAATCTTTCTTACAGTTCACTCTATAGGACCCTATAATTTATAGCTAATTTATCATGCCTCAAAACAAGTAGCATACATGAAATTCTAGAGAGAGAAAGTCACTAAATCTGTCTGTATTTACCTCTACAATGGTGTCCTCCCTCTCCTGGATGCCTTAGTTTCCTTCCTTCTGCTTCCTTATCTCCTCAGCCTTTCTTTCCTTTTTCTTTTCTCTCACCCGAGACCAACTCTCTTTTTTTTCTCTTCACTTTCTCTCTCTATATCTCTCTCTCTCCAAGACCAGCCTCTTTGCATCAGGACTGCCCCTCCCATGCCCTGAATCCCCCTTCTACACTCCACCAACCATACCTGCTACACCATTCCTTGTTGAGTGTGTAACAATCAACACATGCACACACACACACACGGCACACACACACACACACTGCTTTATACACATGTATATATTTATATACACTTACATATTTACCTATTTTACACACACACTCACATGTATACACATATACCCAATATATAATTTAAAATATATATATATACACATATATATATATACACATACACACATTACCATTATCATAATAATAATAATAATAATAATAATAATAATAATAATAATAATAATTAATATAATAAAAAAAATATTTAATAACCAACGAAAATTTTATAGATAAAAAAAAAAAAAAAAATTTCGGGTTATTACATGTGAGGTGTGCAGTGTCGACTGAGTGTGTGTGTTTAGTGTGTGTCTAGTGTGTGATGAGTGAAATATATATATATATATATATATAGGCTAGTGTAGAGCAGCTTTGCATTAAATGCAAAGCTGCATTTTGGGGGAAAGAAAGTGGCTGAATACAGGCTGATAGAAGTCAGGAAAGAGGGGCTGTGAGAGAGAGACGTGTGAGAGTGGGTTTGTGATGTATAAGGTTGGTCTCGGGTGGGAAGAAAGGAAAAGGAAAGAAAAGAAAACTGAGAGTAAGGGAGAGAGAGAGAGAGAGTTCTGAAAAGAGAAGAGGTCTGTGAAGCTGATTCAAGCTAGGAACCAGAAGGGTGGAAGAGGGCACGGCTAGAGAGAGAAACAACAGAAAAACCATAAGTGACCTCCTTCTGTTTCGATTTTTTTAAAGCATGTTAACTGATTTGAAGTGTAGGATCTTAGAGAGCATGATGTAGGGTTTATAATGCAAAAAGAATGAGATGAAATGGTTGAGAAACTAGGGAGAAATCCTAGGTTGCAGGTCACGGCCATGATAGGTGGGTGTTAACATTTTATGTGCAAAACCTTGCTTGGTTGTTGGGAAAATAGTCCCCTTGAGTGCAGAAATACATTAGGATAAAAATGGGAGAAAAATTGTGACCAAACTGTGACAAAAATGAAGGGGAAAGGGTCGGCTAGAGTTTTGACCGAGGGATTGACCCTCTATTTCGTGGAGATTGGGAAGGTTTGGAGGGAAATGGAGGGTGGATATGGAATCTACGCGAAAAATCCTAGAAAACTGCATTTTAAAAACTATAAAAAGTCACCGGAGAACAGTCACCGACGCCGGAGAAGGCGACGGAACCCTACCGGAAGCTCACCGAAAAGTCGGGGAATAAGGGTGACTGTGCGGGTCGGGTTCCGGGTCCGGGTCGGGTCTGGTTCGGGCGGGGCTGAACCGCCCCTGTCACGTGTCGTGCTGATGTTTTAAATTAAAAAGGGATTGGGTCTGTTTGGTTACGGACTTAACAAATCAAAAGATTTAAATTGAAATAGGAACAGGGATATCCTATCCCTGTTCTGGATAAGTCCCTATTTGGGTAACCGAATTGAGGATAAGGAAATTTCAAATTTCAATTTGAACCTTGACCCCAGAACCTTAAGAAATCTGATTTTGAACCCCAGAACTTTGATTAATTATGTTTGACCCCCCATGAATAAAATATTAATAAATTATTAATTAAATTAATTAATTAAGTTAATTAAATATTCAAAAATATCCCGGAGTCTAAATGGGACAAGTCATTAGTGTATTTTGACTATCTCGACCATTCTGAGACCAATGGTGAGGTCCGTTTTATGAGACGGGGTCCCAAAAAATAAAAGACCCGTAGAAACCTTTAAAATTACCAAAATGCCCCTAGATTAAAGTACAGTCAAACGAACTCAGAATTAAGTAAACAAATAGTGAAACTTTATTATCTCGAGCATTCTGGACGCAACCGTGGAGTCCGATTTGTGAAAAGAAGTCACGAAATGTGAGGACCCGTGAAAAGTGCAAAATGACTGTTTTGCCCTTTTGAATCCAGATGTCCAAACCGAATTCTACGAAAGCCTAAACTTATGTTCTTCGACGTCCTAGACTCAATGGCAGAGTTTAATTTAGCAGAATAGAAACCTATGAATAATAGACATAAAATTTGATGAATAGAATAACTTCAAATGACAATAGACTGAGTTGGAATTTATGTTTTTAGGGACACTTACAGGACAGGAGAGGGAGATCTGATCTCTTGCATCTTCATTGACCAGTTCAGTTACATATCGTGCACGTTCTTCTTGGGTTGTGACTGACCCATCAGGTATGATGTTTTGCTAGTGTTAGAAATGAAGTTAAGTTAGGAATATTTGTGAATGACTGGAATGCTGTATGTGTTTAATTGTAATGTGTTTACCTGATTATTTGGAATTGGTTGTTCACATATTTATGTGTTACTTGTAAGTTTAGTAAAGTGAAGGACATGAATTGTGATTTATGAACTCATGAGATATGCATGTATATGAAACTGACTGATGATTTATTTATTATTGTCCGAGCATGCTATATTATTGAGATCCATGTTCATTGAGATTGCATTGGCATATTGGCATATGATGAATTCTTTGAGAACATGGCATGGGTAAGCACGTGGTGCTTTGCATTATGAGGGTGTAGATCCTGTGGTGAAAAACCCAAAATTGGCCATTGCATTGGTACTCTGTGCCCATCGGGGAGTACCCGTAAATGAGACATGGGTGTGACATAGAGTTGTGCATGGGTGTGTCACGCATACCATTCATATATATATATATATATATATATATATATATATTACTGCGATGCTTGAATGTCATTTAGAAATAAATGTACACTTTGCACATGCCACGCCTTAGCTTTATTTCTGGCATTGGCACTTCATCATACCAGCAGTTGAGCTGACCCATTCGTGGGCAACATTTTTCAGATGAGGACCCTCCAGCTACTTGAGACTTCCTAATACTCCGGTAGGGTGGAACACTTATTATATTTTTGGTCCATGAGACTTGTATATTGAAATGTAAGGGCTTAAGCCCGAATAACTCATGAACGATGTATTTTGTGTTATTTTATGTAGTGATGGGAATGAATGCATATTTAGTAGATTTATTTACATTAGTCCTTTATTTATTTTATTTTCTGTCTCATCAGTCGCGCCTCGGGTTTGTCAAAATTCGGGGTGTGACATAGTCAATATGTTGTGTGAGGCTAAAACCTACAAATAACTTTGTTGGAGATTCATTGATGGCTATATCGATAATTGGGTTATGGTGTTCATATTAAAGGATGAACTTGAGTAAAATGAGTTGTTTCTTGTGAAATAGTTTGATGATGAGAAGTTTGAATCTTTATCACTTAAGCAAATCTCCATGCATTAGCATATGGGCATTTGATTTGCAAATTTGGCAAATCTCAAAAGTTGTCAACCAAGGACCATGTTTTATATATTCCTCTTTTTGAATTTAATTATAATATGTTATCAGCATTACTTATTAAAAGATAATATTTATTAGCATTGCAATGGTTAAAGTTCTTTTAGTTCACTGTAATTTTCCTTGACTACTTGATTAAAAAGTTAATTTGAAAAAGTTGACACTTGGAAAGTTCAAGTGAGCAAAGATTGAAATCTATTTGTTATTATTTGAATTACACATGGACTAAATTTGCAGCATGACGTACCTCTATATCTCTTTTCATGGAAGGGTAAATCATAGACACAAACCAATAATAGAGTATTACCTTCTCATTGTTTGGACAATGAGACATGCGTGTAAATCTAAGTAGTAGCCATGCTTCTTCTTTTCTATTTTGTTTATCTATTTCTGGTTCATGTTCTTTATTGTGGTTGATTAACTATTTTTTCTTTTTCTTTTTCTTTTTTTATGTTCTTGTAAAGATGAACTATCAAATATTTGTACTTTCTGGATGAACTACCATATATTTGTACCTTCTGAATTTGAAAATAAAGAACTGTGTGCAACCAATCTTTACTTTTCTATGTGAAAGTATAGTTCTCCATAAAAAATAAAAAAAAAAAATAGATTAATTAGGATATTGACTCCTAGATTCTTGGTTTGAGATTCGGAATTCATAAAAAGTGCCAGAAGTTTGGGTGCTTGTCGGTTAAACCACCAACTCATCTAAAAGTTTAAGCTATTAGAGATGGTGTAACTTTAATATTATATCCTCTAACACACCCCCTCATGTGTGGCGAACCTGAGCCTACACGTGTATGAATTCATACTATCAAGGTAACAGTGAGGTTTGAACTCTAGACCTTTGCCTGTTTTGATACCATGTTTGTCACGCCCCGAATTCCAATGAACCCGAGGCGCGAGTAACGAGACAAAGGAAAGTAAAATAATAAAGAAATGAAAGATAATAATGACATTCTCATACATTCTGTACACTGTTCTGATACATACATAGGGTCTAGTCCACTTGCTTACAACATGTAAAATAAAATACGGTCTTGGGCTCATGCCCTTATACAATATCAAAAACAAACGCCCCTTGGGCCTAACACAGCCCCTAGTCAGATCATCTCCACGTCTCGTACAGCTGGGACATCATCTGAAATGTTTGCCCCATTAAAGGGGTCAGCTCAACATGCTGGTACAATATAATGCTAATGCAAGAAACAAAACTAAGGTCGTGACATGTGCAAGTGTGCAATTATTTCTACATGGCATTCAATATCATGATGGCAGTAATGAGCAGTATATAGTATATGTACTGTATGTGTGACACACCCATGCAACTCTATGCCACCCATGTCTCATGATACAGTCATTCTCCGCTGGCATGAGTACCGCCGCATATGTCTCGCTTCACGGTCCGGAATCCGTCAGGCTTGCAAGTACCTATTGGCCGATTTTGGATTTTTCACCACAGGATCTGCACCCTCATAATGCAAAGCACCAAGTGCTTACCCACGCCATGTCCAAAGAATTTCACTATGCCAATATGCTCTGATCTCATCATGTCACAATGCAATCTCAATGATGCATCTCATTCATACATAAAGCATGCTTTCAAGTACACAATTCATAATATCAACAGTTCTTCGAAGCATGTAATTAACACACTACACTAACACATGCAATATACCCATAATCATCATACAACTTAACAAGATAGCACGTAGCACATAAGCATGTGAACACTCAAGCAAACATGTGAACAATCAATGCAGCAAAGCAAGTATTCCTAATCTCAATTCTATTTCTTACTTAGCACAATATATCGTACCTGATAATCGATCTCAACTCAAGAAGGTGTACTCGAAGTATGGTAGAATCACAGTGAGAATACCGAAGGTCAGATCACCTTCTTCTTACCCTCTCGTGTTCCTAAAATCATAACATGAGATTCAGTTCATTGTCATTTGAATTTATTCTATTCATCAAGTTTTATGCCTTTAATTCATAAGTTTCTATTTTGCTAAATTAGACTCTACCATTGAGTCCGGAACGTCGAAGAAAATAAGTCTAGGCTTTTGTAGAATTCAATTCGGACATCTGGGTTCAAAAGGGCAAAACAGTCATTTTGCACTTTACACGGGTCCTTACATTTCGTGACCTCTTTTCACAAATTGGACTCCACGGTTGAGTCCGGAATGCTCGAGATAATAAAGTTTCACTATTTGTTTACTAAATTCGGAGTTCGTTTGACTGTACTTCAATTCAGGGGCATTTTGGTAATTTTATATGTTACTACGGGTCTTCTATTTTTTGGGACCCCGTCTCGTAAAACGAACCTCACCATTGGCCTCAGAATGGCCGAGATAGTCAAAATACACTAATGACTTGTCCCATTTGGACTCCAGATTATTTTAGAATATTTAATTAATTAAATAAATTAATTAATTTATTAATTAATTTAATTATTATTTTATTAATATTTAAATCTGGTGGGTCCAATTGTAATTTCTCTAAAGTTTGGGGGTTAAAAGGTAATTTCTGAAAGTTCAGAACAGAAGGGTAATTTTCAGAAAGTTCAGGGGCAATTTCGTAATTTGCAAAACCCTATTCTATATTCGGATAACCAAACAGGGGATAGGGTTAAAACTGGGATAGGATATCCCTATCTCCAATTCAATTTTCAATTTCAATTTATTAAACATGCAACCAAACAGACCCATTTGGGTTTTTAATTTAAAACAGGGAAGCGACACGTGGCAGGGGCGGTTCTGCCCGGCCCGAACCGGACCCGAACCAAGCCCGGATCAGCCCCCCCTTCTTCCCCGATTTTCCGGCGGTGAACCAGTAGGGTTCCGGCGCCTCTTTCGGCGCCGGCGACATTTCCCGATCATTTTTCTCTACCGTTTTCAATGCCATTTCCTTCCTCCCTTCCCAAGGACTCTAAATCTACCCTCCATTTTCATCAAGACCCACTCAACCGTCTCGAATATGGGTTTTAACAGCTCCGGCCGATTTTTCGGCGAGCTGGTTTTTCTTAATTTCTTGCTCGGTTCTCGATTGTTTTGGCTTATTTCTTTTTCTATTTTCTTTCTGCACCTCGTAGGATCATTTTAGGACCATTTAAACTAGGTTCTATGCATAAAATGTCAATGAACCCGAAATTATCCTTACACCTGCAACTAGGGTTTACTCACTGATTTCTCAACTAATTTAACTAGTTCTTTTTGCAATGTTTTCCATTTTTCATGCTCTTTAAAACTCTACACTTAAAATCAAATAAAAGTTCTTAAATCTTAAAAACAGAATGAGACCCACTTACCTTAAATTCCTGTTTTTCTCTTTGGGGTCGCTTCCTCTCACTTCTGTTCCTCTTCAATCCACTCTCAGTCTCTCCCCTCTTCCATTCTCTCCTTCTGTTTTCTTTTCTAACTCATCATTCACGTCCGTAGGTATGCACAAAGCACAACCGACCCTTTTTCTCTCTCTTCTCTTTCTCTCTCTATTCCCCTCCACTTGCAGCCTTCCTTGACTTCTCTCCCTTCTGCTCAGCCTCTTGCTTCTCCCCAAATGCAGCTTTGCATTTAATGCAAAGCTGCCTATACACCTATATATATATATATATATCAATCATCATATACTAGACACACACACTAAACACACACACACACCTAGCTGCCACCTCACACATATTTAGTTGGTCACACACACACACACACACACACTGCTATATAACACATACATACACACATCCATTGTTTTTACATGCACATACATTACACTACACATATATACATACATACTACACATACACCATGCATATATATATAATCCATGCCTCAAAAGAAAACTTAACAATAATAATGATAATAATAAATAAAATAAATAAATAAATAAAATATTTAATAACCAAAGAAAATTTTATATTAAAAAAAAAAATTTTCCGGGTTATTACAATGTTAAACAACCAATTCATCTAAAAGCTCAAGCTATTAGAAATGGTGTAATTTAATATTACATCTTCTAACATTTTCTGATAGAATTAAAAAAAAAGTCCTCGATGGCATTCTATTTGTCCTAGATTGTAGGAGTTCAAACTCCCAAATTCAAGGGCAAGAATTAACAATCTTTAATGCTTTTGAATTTGTGTTTTTTTCCTGAAACCTTAGAAGCCTTATACTTGATTTTTTTTATGCCTTCTACCTTTTTTTTAATACTCAATTAATAGTTTCTTAGGAATGTGAAATAAAGTTCTCTTGTGAAAGGAAAAATTGTACATAATTATTCAACTTTGTGAAGTCATTAAGCATTACATAACTGTGGCAACATTGGCCTCGAATAATAAATGTGTCTTGTTGCTCAATTATGAGTTTTCCCACTAAAACAGCATGACCAAATTGTAATATATTCATTAACAAATATTTGATGGTATAGAATCTTGTAATAGCAATATGAATTTTGTTCGTTGATTTATTTTAGTGTATCCCACCTTTACATGGGTTTGCACCCCTGTTTTGGTGTCAGTATTGTTTTTTTTTTTTTTTTTTTATGAACATAGGATATACAGTTCACTTTTAGGGGGATATATGCTGCGATTTTGCAATACTGATCAGACAAGCATACAGTAAAGTTGCAGTGGAGATTGCACAGACATGTTTCACGAAGGGCTTGTTGATATTTGTAGTGCAATTAAGATGGTGGATGCACAACATCTTGAACAACTTCTTCACCCAAGCACATATGTAGGTTAAAGTAGTTAAAAAATACATGCTATAATGGCACGATTCCAACATATCATATGATCATCTGAATGACAAATTATTAACTTTTTGTTCTTGGTTTAATCATGCCAATATGTCCCTAAAGAGTGTAAACAATAATTATACACTTTCTATTCATCATTTCTTTTTTCTATTTACTGTCATTCGTAATGTTTTTTAAGGTAAATTAAATAATCAAAAAGCCTACGTAGTCTTGTGGGAAATAAAATGCTTCCTCTCATACTTCCATGGTTAGAAACGTCGAGTAACATGATGACACTGTTATTATCTATTAAAATCTGTAAATAAATGTAGCAGCAGGTTAAAATGTTTGTGTTGCTACAATGATGTTGTGGAGCAAAAATCATGGACTTGAAGCCAAGACAAGCAGATATTACTGACTTTCTATGTCTCTTATGAGAAGTTACCTTCTAAAACCTAATGTTATTGTACAGCTGGTATTGTACACAGATGTAATACTGAATTCTGATACACTATTGATTCTTTTTTGTGGCCAGAAGCATCACACAGAAAGCTTCTCTTGCAAGCAGAAGAAGCAATTAAGATTCAACTCAATGATGCTCAAAGAAGAATTGCAGTTGTCCACAAGGCAAGTTTTTTTCCCCTCCCAATCTGGATAGTGCATCACATGTCAAATGGTTTTCCATTTTGTATCAAGATCCTAGTTATATTATTAGCATGCTGTGGAGTTACATATAGTTTGGGAGCCACTATACTTTGTTAAGCACTATATGTGTACTGGTAAGGACATGTAGTGATTTGGAATTCCCAATCAATAGGTTGCACATGGCTTTGCACCCCTATTTTGGTGTCTTTATTGTTGTTTTTTTTATGAACATAAGATATACAATTCACTTTTTGGGGATATAGGTTGTGATTTCGTAATGCTGATTAGGCAAGCATACTAGTAAAATTGGTGATTTTGAATTTGCTTTAAGACCGATAGAGTGCCGGAGAGAACTAGAGTGCAGGGACCCTCTCTTAAGGCAGCCTTTCTTTGAGCTAGATTATGAAGGAAACTCATTTGGCGATGGCTCCTTCAATGGATTCTCCAATGGTGTCACCTTTGAAACAAACAAAGAAGGTCATAAACATAATAGATATTGTTTAGACGTCATATCTATGAACTGTTTCTGTTTCTGTATTAGTGGAGCTCAAAGCTGGCATTATAATTCTCTCTCTTTGCAGGCCATATCAGAAACATTTATTTTCCATTCGACATTGAATCCGATACAACATTGAGTGTTGCAACTGAAATGGTTGCAGAGTTGGATATAACAGACCAAGATGTGACTAAAATAGCGGACATGATCGATGGGGAGATTGTTTCATTGGTGCCAGAGTGGAAGTCAGGGTCAAGAATAGAAGAAACTCCGTGCTTTGCAAATTTAGGCTTCTGCCACAATTGTGCCTCCAACCATACCTCTGATGGTTCCTTCATGAATTTTCTGTCGAAGAATCCCAGTGCCAAAGATTTGCAAATTTTGTAGTGTTCTGGCAATGGATGTGCTGCTATGCATGGACGGTTTGAAGAGATCACATATCAGGTTGATGGCCTGAGAATTATGTTTCAAATGATACAAAGAATCCAACTTTATCAATCCAATCCAATGGTTTCCATTATACAAGAATTTGGGATAAGCACAAAAGTCTTGCATGCAGTTCAGTAGGCCCTAGAGAGAGCCATTCTAATGAAGAACATGAAAAATTGGATCAAGCAATTTTTGCAAAGGGAGAGATAGGAATAGAGAATAAAAGTTCATCCAGTGCATTAAATTTTATCAAATCTGTATTAGGTTCCCATTCCTTTTTTGCAATTCATTCATTGTCTCATGACCTTTCAGATGATTATGATAATGAAATTTAGCAGGAATTGAGATAGCTTAGAGCAAAGTACCATATGGAATTGAGGAAAATTGTATGTTGCATATTTTGTAACTCATTTTTTGTTCTCAATGTCTTGGAAAATATAAACAAAAAATATTGTATGCAGTGATGTGATTATAAATTATTCACGCGCAACGCACGTGCAATATTACTAGTATACAATATACGTATGTATAAGTTGTTGAACATACATTACCTATATAATATATAATATAGATATATATATATATATCACTTATATATTTTCAATTGGTATATGATATATATATATATAAATATATCAATTATATGTTTGACTGAGTTGTGATAGATTGTTATATCTTTCGCTAGCTACCTATCAGTTTGTAGTGCTGTCACTAAATTGGGGGGTAATATCGGTAGCAATTTGGATGAGGTGGAGCGCATGGTAATGCGACTAGGCTGTTAAGATGGTGGCGAGGTGGTAGAGTTGTGGTAACGATCATATTGGAAATGACAATGGATGTGGTGGTTGAAGTGCAGTGGTGTAGGAGACGGTGGTGATTACGATGGCAATGACAACGATTGCAAAGATAGTGGTAGTACTAGCGGTGCGGTAATGCTGGTGCACATTCATTGTAACAAATAAAGTATAAAAGTGATTTGTTTATTTATGAAATGTATTTTTGTTTTAGCTTTTGCTTAAAAGTGTGTGTGTGTGTGTGTGTGTGTGTGTATATATATATATATATATATGTTTTGGCTATACCAAACACTCCATTTTAATTTTTTAAAGACACAAAATATTTTAAAAAAAGCATTACTAAGCTTACACAATTTTTTTAAATACCTAAAATATTTTTAAATGAATATTTTAAAATTTAGATAATTGTCAAATTAAAAAAGTAAAATTGTTAAATAAAAATATCTATTCTCTTTTCTTTTATTTTCTATTGATTATTTAAATAAATAATAATAATTTCTTCTCATTTCTCTCCTTAACATTTAAATAAAGTGAAAATGAGTACTTTATTTTATTTTCTTTTCTCATCTATTTTATTTTAAAGAATTAATTATACTTCAATATTTTATTGTTGGTTCCCAATTTTAAATAAAGCTTTCTATTATTAATTGTAACAATTTAACCTCTCAATTTATAATTTAATTTTAACTGAGACCAATTATAAACGAAACTCATATAAAATTATAAGATATTAAATTATTATTACACGAACCCTATCATTAATAATTTGAAACCATTATTTGAATTGATATTAAATAAAATAAAATTATAAGGTGAGTAACTCAATTATTACCATTAATAATAGAGGGGCAAACTACTCCAATTTATCCTATTTTAAATTATCTTTTATTTGTCTTTCTAAAACTTCGTTTCTCTCTCAAGTCTCGTAAGTTTTGTTTGAACAATCGGCTAAGAAGGCATGATTATCTATGAAATAGTTGGATTGGATAATATTCTGTAAGATGTTAATATTCTAATTCAGTATTTAAAACTGATCCAAATAAGACTGAATATGTTGTTATATCTTAATTGTAACAAACTAAAATTTTTTTTTTTAACTAAATAAAATTTTCAAGTGGTTATTATTATTTTTATTATTATGATTATTATTATTAAATTTTAATGTGTGTGGGGTGCAATGTGTGTATTGTATGTGTATGACTATGTGTATGGTATATGTACATGTATGTATAATATATATATATAATTAAAAATCTGAATTTGAGAATATGTGTATATTTATATATATATATGTATATATATATATATAAAACAGTGCACTGTGTGTGCCGTGTGTGTGTGAGTGTGTATTGAGTGTTACACACTCAATAGGAGTGAGGCTTGGGATTGTGTGTGTGAGTGGGATTCAGGGTATGGGGTGGCAGGTGCAGGTCTGGCCAGATGGTTAGGTTTGTCTAAGAGAAAGAGAGAGAGAGAGAGAGAGAGAGAGAGAGAGAGAGAGAGAGAGAGAGAGAGAAAGAGAAAGAGAGAGAAGGGTGTGTGTGTGTGTCATATATACATTGTATGCACGGCTAAGTGGGAAAGGAAAGTAAAGAGAGGAAGAGAAGAAGGAGAAACTGAGAGAAAGAGAGAGAACAAGGAGCTTGAACCAGAGGTGAAGCAGGAGAGAGAAAGAGAGGTCGGCTAGAGAGAGAGAAGCCGAAACCAAGGTAAGCCACCTTCTGTTTTGAAATTTTCCTTGCATAATTTTTTCCTTTTGAATATAGGGCTAGAAAGAGCTTGGAATATGAACAATTAGGAAAAGAAACCAACTAAAATGGTTAAGGGGAGAGGGAGAACTCCCCAGTTGCAGGTCTCGGTTTTAGGAGGTGGGTCTTGTGATTTTATGTGTAAAACTTGCTTTAGATGATAGGAAATGGAGCCTAGGAGATGCAGAAAATGAAGGGAAATGGTTTAGGCTTAAAATAGTAGGGAAAGGTGATGGAAAATGGATTGGCCGAAATGTTGACCGAGGGTTTGACCCTCTATTTTGTGAGAATCCAACGATCTAAACCCAAAACCGAGCCCATGTATGGAATCCTTGGAAAAAAATAGAGAGGACCACATTTTTAAAACCCTAAAAAGTCGCCGGAAAATGGTCGCTGGCGCCGGAGAAGGCGCCGGAACCCTAATGGCCCATCGCCGAAAAATCGGGGATGAAGGGGGGTTGATCCGGGCTTGGGTCGGGTCGGTTCGGGTCGGGTTGGGCTTGGGCCGGTCCGCCCCTGTCACGTGTCACTCCCCTGTTTTAAATTAAAAACCCAATGGGTCTGTTTGTCTACGAGGATAAGAAATTGGAAATTTGAATTTAATGAGAACAGGGATATCTTATCCCTGTTTTGGATTAGCCACTGTTTGGCTATCCAAATTGAGAATAAAGGTTTTCCCGAAATTACAAAATTGCCCCTAGACTTTTAAAAATTACAAACTTGACCCTGAACTTTCGAAAATTACATTTTAACCCCTGAACTTTGGAGAAATTACAGTTAGGCCCACCAGAATAAAATATTAATAAAATATTAATTAAATTAATTAATTAATTAATTAATTAATTAATTTAATTAATTAAACATTCAAAAATATCCCGGAGTCCAAATGGGACAAGTCATTAGTGTATTTTGACTATCTCGGCCATTCTGAGACCAATGGTGAGGTCCGTTTTACGAGACGGGGTCTCAAAAAAATAAAAGACGCGTAGTAACCTTTAAAATTACCAAAATGCCCCTAGATTGGAACACAGTCAAACGAACTCCGAATTTGATAAACGAATAGTGAAACTTTATTATCTCGAGCATTCCGGACTCGACCTTGGAGTCCGATTTGTGAAAAGAGGTCTCGAAATGTAAGGACCCGTGTAAAGTGTAAAATAACTGTTTTGCCCTTTTTAACCCAGGTGTCCGAACTGAATTCTACGAAAGCCTAAACTTAGTTTCTTCGATGTCCCGGACTCAATAGTGGAGTCCAAATTAGCAAAATAGAAACTTATGAATTAAAGACATAAAATTTAATGAATAGAATAAATCCAAATAACAATGAACTGATTTACCGATTATGCTTATAGGAACGCGAAAGGGTAAGGAGAAGGTGCTTTGACCTTCAGTATTTTCACAGTGATCCTACCATACCTCGAGTGCACTTCTTGAGTCGAGACCGATTTACAGGTACGATATATTGTGCTAAGTAAGAAATAGAATTAAGATTAGGAATACTTGATTTGCTGCCTTGATTGTTCACTTGTTGCTTGAATGTTTACATGCCTATGTGTTCCATGCTATCTTGCTGAAGTTGGGTGATGATGTAGAAGATGATTATGTGTATATTGAATGTGTTAGTGTAGTGTGTGAATCACATGCTTGGAGAACTGTTGACATTATGAAATATGTACTTGAAAGCATGTTTTATGTATGAATGAGATGCATCATTGAGATTGCATTATGACATGATGAGATCAGAGCATATTGGCATAGTGTGATTCCTTGGACATGGCATGGGTAGGCACTTGGTGCTTTGCATTATGAGGGTGCAGATCCTGTGGTGAAAAAACCCAAAATCCGCCATTAGGTACTTGCGAGCCTGACGGATTCCGGACCGTGAAGCGAGACATAAGTGGCGGTACTCATGCCAGCGGAGAATGACCGTATCATGAGACATGGGTGGCATAGAGTTGCATGGGTGTGTCACGCATATTACTCATATACTGTATACTGTTTATATACTGTCATCATGATATCGAATGCCATATAGAAATAATTGTCCACTTGCACATGCCACGACCTTAGTTTTGTTTCTTGCATTAGCATTATATTGTACCAGCATGTTGAGCTGACCCCTTTAGTGGGGCAAACATTTCAGATGATGTCCCAGCTGTACGAGACATAGAGACGGTCTGATTGGGGATTATGTTGGGCCCAAAGGGCGCTTTTGATATTGTGTAAGGGCATAAGCCCGAGACTGTATTTTATTTTGTATGTTGTGAGCCAATGGACCAGACCCTATGTATGTATCAGAACAGTGTACGGAATGTATGAGAATGTCATTATTATCTTTCATTTCTTTATTATTTTATTTCTTTTTGTCTCGTTACTCACGCCTCGGGTTTGCTGGAATTTGGGGCGTGACAACGTGGTATCAGAGCTTAGGTTCGAATACCTAGAGACCGTGGGGTGTTGTTTAACACCATGAGACCCTAGAGAAAAGAATGAGACTTAGTGTGAACCTTTAGCAGCATGTGATAGGATCTTGTGTGCTATGTGGTTTTATATGTCCTGATGCATGACTTATTGTGATTACGTGCTGATTTATGCTATGTTGGAGGCATGACATGTGTGATGTGTGAAAAACTTGTTAAGTGTATATATCATGACTTTCTACATATGCTACCCGTTAAAGTATAGGTTATTGATGAGAACTTGATTGAGATCACATTTAGATGCTTACATTGGAATGTGAAAAAAAAAAGTGATATTGAAATTTTTCTCTTGAACTTGTAGATATGCCCCCCAAACGAGCTCCTACGAGAGCTGGACCACCCAGACGGGGTAGGGGTAGGCCTAGAGGCGCTGCCCAGCCTAGAGGCGCTGCCCAGCCTCGTCGTGGCAGACCTAGAGCTGCTGCCCCTGTTCCCGATATAGTTGAGGAGGTTATTGCCCCGGCTGACACACCAGAGCACAGTGCAGCTGAGGAGGATGTTGCTCCCGCCCCTGCCCCTATTCCTGCTCCCGTTCCAGCACAGGAGGTAGAGCAGATGGTTGGCGCCAGAGATATGGCGGCCCTTTTGCAGGAGTGTCTCCGCACCGTGATGGAGGCGCGGACCACTGGCGGTACCAGGGATACCTTCGTGATGAAGGTGTTCCAGAGGATGAGACCACCTACCTTTGCCGGGCAGCCAGACCCACTTGTTGCAGAGGAGTGGTTGAGACAGATTACTCGGATTTTGGATTCACAGGGGATCATTGAGCCCCACCTGAGGATCAGATGCGCTACATTCCAGTTTACAGACCTGGCTAGTCAGTGGTGGGAGGTAGCTGCTGACAGACTACATCGGTACGGAGAGGGATGGGATGCATTTGTGGCCATGTTCAATGACCACTACTTCCCGATATCTGCCAGAGATGGGTTTAGAGAGGAGTTCGAGGCACTCCTTCAGAGGGACATGACAGTGGCTCAATATGAGTCACGGTTTACTGCTTTGGGGAGATTTGCCCCGCACATTATTGGACAGGAGGATTTGAGGGTGTATAATTTCCTCAAGAGGTTGAAGACCTCTATCAGGGACAGACTGGCTGGCCATATTATAGAGACCTACGAGGAGGCAGTGATCAGGGCCTCCAAGGTGGAGAGGGAGCTGGCTGATCTTAGAGGGATTAGAGAGACCAGAGCACAGGGCAGGGCACCCACAGTACAAACCTCTACACCTGCCCCGACATATAGACAGCCGAAGAGGTACCGAGCCAGTACTTCTTCCTCACAGCCACCAGCCGGACCCCTTCATTCGGTAGCTCCCCGTCCTGCCTTGCCATCTACTCCTAGGGGAGGAGGGTCGCAGCGACCTAGCACATGTTATACCTGCGGGCAGCCTGGCCATAGGAGGGCCGACTGTCCCTTGAGGGGACCCAGCAGTGCACAGGGTGTCGGATCCAGTCAGGGGTCATTTCCACTACCTCTATCGGCACCGAGTCAGAGGGCCCCGCCGATTTGTTTCACTTGTCAGCAGCCTGGCCATGTTAGGGCCAACTGCCCTCAGGGGCAGACTTCGTATAGTGCACTGAGTTCACACTATTATCAGCATACACAGGTGCCTCTGCCACAGCCACAGTCAGTTCAGGGACTCCCAGCGCCCTATCATCAGCCTACACCCTCCGCGCAGAGCGTCAGAGCTCCAGCACCTAGGGGAGGAGGCCAGCAGACACAGAGAGGGGGAGGCAGATAGGGCCAGACCATACAGGGCCGAGTCTACGCAGTAGCCACCCCGGAGACCTCTGCTGCCGGACCGTCAGTAGTCCGAGGTACATTTCTCATATCCAGTTCATGGGCTAGTGTATTGATAGATTCAGGAGCATCACATTCATTCATTTCTACTGCACTTGCCATGTCATTGGGTCTGGATATAGCTTGGTTTGACCCCCCGTTGCATGTTGGTACGCCAGTTGGGGGTGTTGTAGTACTGACGAGGATCTGTAGAGATTGCTCGATAGAGATAGCTGATCGTATTCTCCACTTTGATCTTATTGTACTTGATATGTCTGGGTTTGATGTGATTCTGGGGATGGATTGGTTGTTCACCTATCGGGCGAGTATAGACTGCTACAGGGGGAGGGTGACTGTATGCACTCCGGAGGGAGACTGCTTTTATTTCACAGGGGATAGGGGGGATTTCTTGGTTCCACCAGTGCGTGATTCTAGGAGCTGGGGAGGCCACAGTTATATGTTGGCTAGTCTGATTGCGGGTGATTTTGAGGCTGCAGAGATTGTGTTACCCCCAGTCGTGGATGAGTTCCCCGATGTCTTCCCGAGTGACTTGACTTGTCTACCCCCTAGACGAGAGATCGAGTTCACTATAGAGCTCATTCCTGGTACTACATCCATTTCCATACCACCTTACCGCATGGCTCCAGCTGAGTTGAGAGAGCTGAGGGAGCAGTTGACTGATCTACAGCGGAAGGGGTTTATACGTCCTAGTACTTCTCCGTGGGGTGCCCCGGCACTGTTCGCGAAGAAGAAGGACGGGACACTACGACTATGTGTAGATTACAGGAGGCTAAACCGGGTTACTATCAAGAATAAGTACCCGTTGCCGAGGATCGACAATTTATTTGATCAGCTGAGAGGTTCGAGATGCTTCTCGAAGATTGATCTTAGATCGGGTTACCACCAGTTGAGGGTCAGGGAGGAGGACATAGTGAAGACAGCCTTCCGCACTCGCTATGGTCACTATGAGTTTGTGGTCATGCCCTTTGGAGTGACGAATGCCCCAACGGCATTCATGGACTTGATGCACCGCATTTTTAGTCCTTACTTGGATCAGTTCATCGTGGTATTTGTAGATGACATCTTAGTGTATTCACCTACTAAGGATGTGCATGCCTATCATTTGAGGACTGTACTGCAGATTTTGAGAGAGCATCGGCTATTTGCCAAGTTCTCGAAGTGTGAGTTCTAGCTTCGAGAGGTACAGTTCTTGGGACATGTAGTATCTAGTGGAGGGGTATCTGTGGATCCCTCCAAGATTGAGGCTGTCATGAGCTGGGAGAGACCGAGCAGTGTATTTGAGATTCGGAGTTTTCTAGGGTTAGCCGGATACTACCGACGATTTGTGGAAGGTTTCTCCCGTCTTGCCGCGCCGATGACTCGTCTGACGCGCAAGGGCATCAGATTCTTATGGACAGATGACTGTGAGCAGTCTTTTCAGGAGCTGAAGAGGAGATTGACTTCAGCGCCTGTTTTGATCATACCTGAGAGGGGAGTGGGCTATGCTGTGTATTGTGATGCTTCTCGAGAGGGATTAGGTTGTGTATTGATGCAGGATGGCAGAGTGGTAGCCTATGGTTCTCGCCAGTTGAAGAACCATGAGCGGAACTACCCCACACATGACTTGGAGTTAGCTGTCGTCATCTTTGCACTGAAGAGTTGGCGACACTACTTATACGGGGAGAGATTCGAGGTGTTCTCTGACCACAAGAGCCTCAGGTATATCTTCACGCAGAAGGACCTAAACCTGAGGCAGAGGAGGTGGATGGAGTATATGGAGGATTATGATTTTGACCTTCAGTACCACCCAGGGAGGGCCAATGTGGTGGCTAATGCACTCAGCAGGAGGTCGAGGGTACTATTGCCAGTATTGCCATCAGGGAGTGGGAGATGATGGGGGATATTAGCGAGTTTAATCTAGATATTGCTGAGTTTGAGGGACAGGCCACTCTGTTCAGTTTGTGTGCACAGCTCACCCTTTTGACTAGAGTGATAGAGGCACAGCTAGTGGATGTTGAGGCAGATCAGATCAGAGTATGGATTGCTAGTCCCGAGGGATTTGCGGGATGGACGGTACATTCTGACCTTAGTCTGAGGTATTTGGGTAGAGTTTTTGTCCTAGAGTCTCTTAGGGCTGAGGTCCTTAGGGATTTCCACCACTCACGTCTGGTAGTGCACCTAGGGGGCACTAAGATGTATCACGATCTGCGTCGTTAGTATTGGTGGGCGGGGATGAAGAGAGATGTGACGCAGTTCGTGTCGAGATGTCTCACGTGCCAGCAGGTGAAGGCTGAGCACCAGAGACCTGGGGGATTGTTGCAGCCATTGCCAGTGGCCGAGTGGAAGTGGGAGCACGTTACTATGGATTTCGTGATGGGTCTTCCGAGGTCACCGAGGGGCCATGATGCAGTTTGGGTTATCGTGGACAGGCTAACGAAGTCTGCTCACTTTTTACCGATCAGAGTGACTGATTCATCAGATGCCCTCAGTAGATTGTATATTCGAGAGATTGTACGACTGCATGGGGTGCCGGTATCCATTGTTTTAGATAGGGACCCACGTTTCACTGCCCGATTTTGGCAGAGTCTCCAGACAGCCTTAGGGGCTCCAGTTTAGTACTGCCTTTCACCCCCAGACCGACGGCCAGTCAGAGCGTACCATTCAGATCCTCGAGGACATACTTAAGGCCTGTGTCATGGATTTCAGGGGTAGTTGGGAGGATCACCTCGCCTTGGTCGAGTTTGCCTACAACAATAGCTATCAGTCCAGTATAGAGATGGCACCATTTGAGGCGTTGTATGGTAGGCCGTGCCGTTCCCCGGTATGTTGGACTGAGGTGAGAGAGACAGCTGCCTTGGGGCCCGATATAGTCCGTGAGACCACGGACAAGATACAGGTGATCAGGCAGCGTCTATTGACAGCCCAGAGTCACCAGAGGAGTTATGCAGATAGGAGGCGGCGACCCTTGGCATTTGAGGTGGGGGACCATGTGTTCCTCAAGGTATCTCCCAGACGGGGCTTGAGGAGATTTGGACGTGGTGGGAAGCTGTCGCCACGATTTATTGGCCCCTTTGAGATTCTTGGGAGAGTTGGTGAGGTGGCTTATAAGCTAGCCTTACCACCACAGCTATCTGGGGTTCACAACGTCTTTCATGTATCGATGCTGAGGAAGTACCATCCCGACCCCTCACATGTACTTGATTGGGTAGATCTTCAGCTAGAGGGGGACGCTTCCCATGACCAGAGACCTGTGGAGATATTGGACTCGAGGGACCAGGTTTTGCGAGGCAGGACCATCCCTTTGGTCAAGGTTCGTTGGAACCATCATGGGGTTGAGGAGGCTACTTGGGAGCGTGAGGCCGAGGTCCGTGCTAGGTATCCCGAGTTGTTTGATTAGTGATGTATTTTCTTTTGCTTTATGTCATTTTAAATTTCGGGACGAAATTTCTATAAGGAGGGAAGGATGTAACAACCTGAAAATTTTTTTTTAAAATAAATAAAATTTTCAAGTTGTTATTATTATTTTTATTAGTATTATTATTATGATTATTATTATTAAATTTTAATGTGTGTGGGGTGCAATGTGTGTATTGTATGTGTATGACTATGTGTATGGTATATGTACATGTATGTATAATATATATATAATTAAAAATCTGAATTTGAGAATATGTGTATATTTATATATATATGTATATATATATATATATAAAACAGTGCACTGTGTGTGCCGTGTGTGTGTGAGTGTGTATTGAGTGTTACACACTCAATAGGAGTGAGGCTTGGGATTGTGTGTGTGAGTGGGATTCAGGGTATGGGGTGGCAGGTGCAGGTCTGGCCAGATGGTTAGGTTTGTCTAAGAGAAAGAGAGAGAGAGAGAGAGAGAGAGAGAGAGAGAGAGAGAGAGAGAAAGAGAAAGAGAGAGAAGGGTGTGTGTGTGTGTCATATATACATTGTATGCACGGCTAAGTGGGAAAGGAAAGTAAAGAGAGGAAGAGAAGAAGGAGAAACTGAGAGAAAGAGAGAGAACAAGGAGCTTGAACCAGAGGTGAAGCAGGAGAGAGAAAGAGAGGTCGGCTAGAGAGAGAGAAGCCGAAACCAAGGTAAGCCACCTTCTGTTTTGAAATTTTCCTTGCATAATTTTTTCCTTTTGAATATAGGGCTAGAAAGAGCTAGGAATATGGAACAATTAGGAAAAGAAAACCAACTAAAATGGTTAAGGGGAGAGGGAGAACTCCCCAGTTGCAGGTCTCGGTTTTAGGAGGTGGGTCTTGTGATTTTATGTGTAAAACTTGCTTTAGATGATAGGAAATGGAGCCTAGGAGATGCAGAAAATGAAGGGAAATGGTTTAGGCTTAAAACAGTAGGGAAAGGTGATGGAAAATGGATTGGCCGGAATGTTGACCGAGGGTTTGACCCTCTATTTTGTGAGAATCCAACGATCTAAACCCAAAACCGAGCCCATGTATGGAATCCTTGGAAAAAAATAGAGAGGACCACATTTTTAAAACCCTAAAAAGTCGCCGGAAAATGGTCGCCGGCGCCGGAGAAGGCGCCGGAACCCTAATGGCCCATCGTCGAAAAATCGGGGACGAAGGGGGGCTGATCCAGGCTTGGGTCGGGTCGGTTCGGGTCGGGTTGGGCTTGGGCCGGTCCGCCCCTGCCACGTGTCACTCCCCTGTTTTAAATTAAAAACCCAATGGGTCTGTTTGGCTACGAGGATAAGAAATTGAAAATTTGAATTTAATGGGAACAGGGATATCTTATCCCTGTTTTGGATTAGCCACTGTTTGGCTATCCAAATTGAGAATAAGGGTTTTCCCGAAATTACAAAATTGCCCCTAGACTTTTAAAAATTACAAACTTGACCCTGAACTTTCGAAAATTACATTTTAACCCCTGAACTTTGGAGAAATTACAGTTAGGCCCACCAGAATTAAGTATTAATAAAATATTAATAAAATATTAATTAAATTAATTAATTAATTAATTAATTTAATTAATTAAACATTCAAAAATATCCCGGAGTCCAAATGGGACAAGTCATTAGTGTATTTTGACTATCTCGGCCATTCTGAGACCAATGGTGATGTCCGTTTTACGAGACAGGGTCCCAAAAAAATAAAAGATGAGTAGTAACTTTTAAAATTACCAAAATGCCCCTAGATTGGAACACAGTCAAACGAACTCCGAATTTGATAAACGAATAGTGAAACTTTATTATCTCGAGCATTCCGGACACGACCGTGGAGTCCGATTTGTGAAAAGAGGACTCAAAATGTAAGGACCCGTGTAAAGTGCAAAATGACTGTTTTGCCCTTTTCAACCCAGGTGTCCGAACTGAATTCTACGAAAGCCTAAACTTAGTTTCTTCGACGTCCCGGACTCAATAGTGGAGTCCAAATTAGCAAAATAGAAACTTATGAATTAAAGACATAAAATTTAATGAATAGAATAAATCCAAATAACAATGAACTGATTTACCGGTTATGCTTATAGGAACGCGAAAGGGCAAGGAGAAGGTGCTCTGACCTTCAGTATTTTCACAGTGCTCCTACCATACCTCGAGTGCACTTCTTGAGTCGAGACCGATTTACAGGTACGATATATTGTGCTAAGTAAGAAATAGAATTAAGATTAGGAATACTTGATTTGCTGCCTTGATTGTTCACTTGTTGCTTGAATGTTTACATGCCTATGTGTTCCATGCTATCTGGCTGATGTTGGGTGATGATGTGGAAGATGATTATGTGTATATTGAATGTGTTAGTGTAGTGTGTGAATCACATGTTTGGAGAACTGTTGACATTATGAAATATGTACTTGAAAGCATGTTTTATGTGTGAATGAGATGCATCATTGAGATTGCATTATGACATGATGAGATCAGAGCATATTGGCATAGTGTGATTCCTTGGACATGGCGTGGGTAGGCACTTGGTGCTTTGCATTATGAGGTTGCAGATCCTGTGGTGAAAAAAACCAAAATCGGCCATTAGGTACTTGCGAGCCTGACGGATTCCGGACCGTGAAGCGAGACATAAGTGGCGGTACTCATGCTAGCGGAGAATGACCGTATCATGAGACATGGGTGGCATAGAGTTGCATGGGTGTGTCACGCATATTACTCATATACTGTATACTGTTTATATACTGTCATCATGATATCGAATGCTATATAGAAATAACTGTCCACTTGCACATGCCACGACCTTAGTTTTGTTTCTTGCATTAGCATTATATTGTACCAGCATGTTGAGCTGACCCCTTTAGTGGGGCAAACATTTCAGATGATGTCCCAGCTGTATGAGACATGGAGATGGTTTGATTGGGGATTATGTTGGGCCCAAGGGGCGCTTTTGATATTGTGTAAGGGCATAAGCCCGAGACTGTATTTTATTTTGTATGTTGTGAGCCAATGGACCAGACCCTATGTATATATCAGAACAGTGTACGGAATGTATGAGAATGTCATTATTATCTTTCATTTCTTTATTATTTCATTTCTTTTTGTCTCGTTACTCACGCCTCGGGTTCGCTGGAATTTGGGGCGTGACATTAATCTTGTGTTTAAGTACTTATCAAGACATAAAGTTTGGATATAATTATTTTTATTTTTTATTTTCTTATGTATTGTTTTTCTTAAGACTTTCAAAAATTATTTTTCTAAAATTTATTTAATTTTTTTCAAATATATGCATATAAAATATCTAAAATTAAAATTTTATTCACAAATCAATTACAAAATTTAATAATCATAATCACAATATTTTAGAATAAAATATTACTATTGTTATATATGTGTGTGTGTAATAGTTCATTTATTGATATAAAAAATATATTAATAAATTTAAATATATCAAAAATGAAATAAAATAAAATTGAATAATGAAAAAAATAAAAATTATGATTTTTTAACTTCACTTTTTGTCGTGTTTGTCTCTTTTAATAATATAATTTTTTAATTTAATAAAATAAAATAATTCGAATATTATTATTTTTTAATATAAAAATATATTCCAGTCAAATAAGATATAATAATTCGTCAAATATAAATATTCTAATCAAACATGAAATAAAATATTTATCCAGTCGGACGCTATTATCCGTTCACTCAAACATGGCCATTGTTAACAACTTAACACTACTATTTTAAAGATATTCAGTTCTCTCTGTCTGTTCCTTTCTAACACCGACAACCCAATCTGTGTCTTCTCAGTCTTAACGCCGGCCGTCACCGCCACCGAAGCTAAATCCCTAATCTCCGCCACCGAAGCTAAACCCCTAATTTCTTTGTTTCTCTTTTTCCATCTACATCGAAACCCCTAACCTCTCAATCTATCTCACTCTCTCTATTTCATTCTATATCTTGGCCGACCCACGCTCACCGCCGTCGCCTAAGCTCAATTACAGCCCAAGACAATTTTGAAACATAGGTCAGGTTAGTTTCCCTTGTTTCTTTCCCTAAATCTTCACCTTAAATGATTCAAATCTTTGTTGTCTCCATACACGTGTATGGGTATGTATTTATATATCTTTCCTGTAAAGACCAAAAAAATTTTTTTTTTGGAATAAAATGTTTAATTATTTATTTATTTTTTATTTATTTATTCTTTTATGTGTTATGCATGTGTGATGTGTTGTATGTGTAAGCATATATATATATATATATATGTAGTGATGCATGCTCTGTGTATACATGTGTCGAGATGTATGTATGTGTACACAAAATATGTGTGAATAGTGTGTGGTGTAAGTATGCATGTAATTATATATAATGCATGGTGCGTATGTTATGTGTATGCATGCATGTATATATATATATATATATATATATTTAAATACATTTTTTTTAAATATGAATATATATATATATATATATCAGTATGTGTATTGTTGTGTACTGAAGCTGTATGTGTACGGGTGTGTGATGTGTGGGTGTGTGCATGAGTGGTGTAATATATAAACATATATATATATATATATATATATACATAGGTTGCACAAGGTCAACTTTGCATTTAATGCAAAGCTACCTTGTGATAGAAGAGGGTGACTGGAGCAGTAGGGAAAGTCAGAAAAGGAAGGGAAGGGTGGGCTGTTGCAGGTGTTTGCGTGAAGGAGTGTATATGTATGTGTGTATATACATCGGCTAGAGGGGAAGAGAAATCAGAAAAAAAGAAAAAAAAAAAAAAAGATGGGGTGGCTGTAAACATTACGGGGAGATTGACGACATTAGAGGGGTATCCAGAAGTAGAAAAGCCAAGAAGAAGAAGAGAGGGAAACACTGCTAAAGAGGTAAAAATCACAAACCTCTCTCTAAAATTTTTCCATGCATACAACCTGATTAAAGCATGATGAGTAGTTTTATTCGTGAGGTCTTGTAGAGCATGAGATGTAGGTTAAAATGCAAAAAGAACTAAGTTAAAAGGTTGAGGAAGGGTCGAGATATTCACAGTTGCAGGCTTAGGGTGTTAGCTTGGTTTTTCATGGATCCATGTGAAGAACTTAATTTAAATAAGAGAATATTGATGTGGTGAAGTGCAGGAAGTAATTAGGAAAGAAATGAAATTGAAAAGTTAAAAACCATGTAGGAAATTTTAGAAAAACACAGTTGGCCGGAATCTGGGTTCATGGCCAGAAAATGCAGTGGGGGTCTCAGAGATGGCGAGGTTTAAAGGGCCTAAGAACCATCCTATATAGTACAGAAACTAATCCCATTAAAGTGTGAGTCGAAACAAGGGAAAGAAAGGCAAGAAATAAGGAAAAATCAGCTCACTAGAAATTCGAACCCTCACCGAAACAGCCACTGTTATGGCTTGTTCCACGGCCAAGATCCACCCAATTCCATTTTTGAAATTTAGATGTGAGATCCTCATGACCCGTAGGTTTAAACCCCTTTGGAGTGGTGTAAAAACTTGATCGAAATAGTGGCCGGAGTCGAAGGGGATGACCGGCGTGTTGCCAGAGAAGAAGAAGGCCGTTTGGGCGTTGGGCCTATCTTGTTTAAAAAACTTGGGCCTGTTTTATTTTAAAAGAGGTTTGGGCTTGTTGTAGTTTAAAGAGGGGCGGCCTGTCTCAATTAAGAAATCATTGGGCTTAAAGTGGGTTGGGCCCAACAACTTAAAAAGAAACAAAAACAAAAATAAAAAGAAGGAAAAGGGTGAGGGGTGCGACTGCCAGGGATCGAACCCTGGTGGCGAGTGTGGCAAAAGTGCATGCGGACCAAGTGGGGACGGTTACTAACCATACCACATTATGCAGAGAATATATATATATATATATATATATATATATATATTATGTTAAGCTTATTTAATTAATTAAATTAGTTTAATTAAATTAAAAGTCTCGAAATGGCTCGAAACCCAAATGAGACAAGTCATATATGTTTTATGACTTTCTTGGACTTCCTAAGGCCAACGGTGAGGTCCGTGACGTGAGACGAGGTCCCAAAAAATAAAAGACCCGTAGAACCCTTAAAAAATTTCTAAAATGCCCCTGAGTCAAAATACAGTCAAACGAACCTCGATTAAAATAAAAGAATAGTGAATTTTTATTTTTTTGAATATTCTGAACTCAACGGTAGAGTCTAATTTATGAGAAGAGGTCTTGGGATATAAGAACCCGTAAAAGTGTAAAATGACCATTTTGCCTTTTTTAGCCCGAACGTCCAAATTAAATTCCGCGAAAGCCTAAACCTATTTTCTTCGATGTTCTGGACTCAATGGTAGAATTTATTTTAGAAAAATAGAAACTAATAAAATAAAGACTTAAAATTTGATGAATAGCATCATTCAAGTAGCAAACGGACTGAGTTGCATTTTGTGATTTTAGGGACACCGAAAGGCAAGGAAAAGGTGGTCTGACCTTCTACATTACCATTGTTAGTTCCACTACACTACGAGCACGACTTCTCAGGGTTGAGACCAACTCGTCAGGTATAATATTTTGCTAAATAAGAAATAGGATTAAGTTTAGGAAAGATTGCCATGTTGACTTAGTGATTCACATAATTGTTTGACTGTTTATGTGCTTATGTGGTTCTTGTTATCTTTCTGAAGTTGGTTGAGCGATAGATGTGGATCATGACTATATGTATATTCTATGTGTTGGCACAATGTATGATTTATCTTTTAGAGAATTGTTAAGATGGTGAATGTATAAATCAAGCATGTGATTAAATTCATTGTTCATGGTGTGTAGACTTGTGGACTGAGCTGTGTGATTTAATGTCATTATTGATTTAAGTAGAATATGCATAACTTAAAGCATGCTTCATACGTTGATAAATTATTTCATTAAGATTACATCATTGCATGTTGAAATTGGGGCATATTGGCATAGTGTGATTCCTTGAAAGCATGGTGTGAGTTGATGTCACGTCCCGAATTTTCGCGAACCCGGGGAGCGACTGAACAAAAGAAAAGGAAAAAATAAATGACAATGAATTAAATTTAATTGAATCTCCCTCTTTACTTCCTCACGTTTTTCCCCAGAATGTTTGACAAAGATCCGTCATTTAACTTAACTCCAAATGGTCCCCAAATGTTGCTCGGGCATCTCGCCCAATTAATATTTAAAACCTGAACTGGACTTATTAAATAGAAAAATGAATAAATAAATTTAAAACATCCTTTAACTCGCAGCGGAAAAATTTATTATTCCATACTTTAAGGTCATTAACCAACCAAAAAAATTTGAGAATCATTTGAATACATTCTGAAAACTTTGTTTAAGCCTTTTTACCTTTCGTGGTCAATTTCACCCAAACATATTTAGAGTCTCAAAGTGTAATTATTTTTAAACAAAAGTACTCGTCGAGACAATCAGTTTAGACTTTTGAATCACTCAATTCAGATTTAAAATGAATTTATACGGAAATCAGAAAGTTTGAAACAATCAAAAAAAAAAAAAATTTAATTTCGGATGAACAGTAACGTGAGAAACTAGTAGCTAAAAGTGAACAGTAACCTTGAAGGTTACTGTTCACCTGGAGCAAAATTCCACTTCAGAAAATAGTGCTCCAAACCCCCTGATTCAAATCGATGTTTCTCTCAATCTATAGCTCCAAATGTAATGAAATCTGTGCCAAAATCTTCCTTATTGAGTCTAGTTTCTATACCATTTTGAATCACTCAAAAATTCCACGTAGAACTTAATTTATAATGAAAACACTACCCATAGGTCAGATTTTGCACACTTGAAGCAAAATCAATATAACTTTGTCATTTTAAAAGCTTTCAGCGTCCATGATATATATATATAAAAAAAGCTAAGAGATAGACCTATCTAGAAATGTAATGCAATTTAATTAATTCAAAATGACCAAAAAGTTATAGTCCCACGAAGTGGGCTGATCTGCCGAAATGATTTTGTAGAATTGAAATTAAGGCATGTCGTATGCCGTTTGACATTCCTTTTAATTCTTCAAGCTATTTAACCCCAACTTTCTAACCATTTTCCCAAATGTTTCCCAAGTCTTTCAAGCCAATTTTTCTCCCATTTTTAGTCCATTTCCCAAGGTTACTAAAACCCCATTTTAAGCACTTTTCTCACCCCTTTTAAAGGGTGTTTTTACACTCTTATCTAATGCTTTAATTTTATAAAAATTTGGACAGAGTCTCCTTTGTTCTTCTAAGTATTTTCCCACCTAATTTTTCACAACATGTATGAATATAAATTCACCAACAACCAACCCTCATACGGTGGCCACAAATCCATCTAACCAAAACATGCATTCTCCATATCCAACATATCCATGTAAAATATAATTAAACTACAATCATTATACTTCATTTGATTCACAACTCATGCATATTTTCAAAATGGTCCAAGGCCTAAAGTTATAATTTGCTCAAGTCCATACATTTCTCAAAAGTAAAGACAACAAATTGGGCTTATGCCCATACATTCCAAAAAGTGCTCCAAGGGCCAAATCTTCAATTCAGTCTATGTCTTCCCATCCTTCAAGACTTGAAGAAGTCTCAAGTACCCGGGATCTTATCTGAAATATATTGCCCACGAATGGGTCAGCTCAACTGCTGGTATAATGTAATACTAAGACTAGAAACAAATTTAAGGGCGTGGCATGTGCAAGTGTACATTCATTTCTACATGCCTCTCTAATCAATCCATAGAGTGTACTGACAATATTCATAACGCATCCATACAAACTCTATACCACATCCATGAATTCATTAATACGACGTAATGAAATTATGCGTGACACAGCCACGCAACTCTATGCCACACCCATGTCAACTCTATGTCACACCCATGTCCATGCCTCATTTTACGGACCTTCGCCGACGGACATGAGTAACCAAGTATGTCTCATTTTACGGACCTTCCCCGAAGGACATGAGTAACCAAGTATGCACAGCACCAAGTGCTCAACTCACACTATGCTTCCAAGGAATCACACTATGCCAAATGCCATGATTCCATTATGCATCAAACGCATGGTATCCCTTATCCCAAATCATATAACTCATTTCGTGAAAGTTAAATTTAAACTTCAAGGCATCACCCTCACAACATGTATGCATCATAATTGAATATATCCATACATATGTAAAGCACAAGTCTCACACTTTCAACAAATTCATAAGGGCATAGAATTCTATTAAATATAAAAGCATCAAATCATTACATGGCCCAACCAAAAAGTGTGTCAATAATTACATGGGTTGACAATCTCATGGCACAATTCTATCTATCAATTACACACCAAACAAAGCAAGAAATCACCCAAAATCAACAACAAAAATACTCCTAAACTACCAACTCTAGGCTTTTCAAAGGAGCTACTTCCTAGGTAATCTCCTAACATTAGATATATATTTACAGCAATTCAAATACATATAAAAACACAAAGGAACTTAAATCTATTGCTAGCTTAGCACTGCATCATACCTAAAATCAGTTTTTCTTGAACTGCGGTTGTCACGCCCCGAATTTCCACAAACTCGAGGCGCGACTAAGGAGACAGAAAACAAAATAAATAAAAGGACAAGGTAAATAAATCCACTAAACATGTTTCCATTCCCATCAACACATAAGATAAATTAAAATACATCGTTCATAGGTCATTCGGGCTTAAGCCCTTACATTACAATATACAAGTCCCATGGACCAAAAATACATCACGTGCTCCACCCTATCAGGGTATCATAGAGTCTCAAGTAGCTGGAGGGTCCTCATCTGAAAATTGTTGCCCACGAATGGGTCAGCTCAACTGCTGGTATGATGAAGTGCTAATGCAAGAAATAAAGCTAAGGCGTGGCATGTGCAAAGTGTACATTTATTTCTAAATGACATTCAAAACATCGCAGTAATATATATGAATGTATGCGTGACACACCCATGCACAACTCTATGCCACAACCCATGTCTCGTTTACGGGTACTCCCCGATGGCTACGGAGTACCAATGCAATGGCCAATTTTGGGTTTTTCACCACAGGATCTACACCCTCATAATGCAAAGCACCACGTGCTTACCCACGCCCTGTTCTCAAAGAATTCATCATATGCCAATATGCCAATGCAATCTCAATGAAACATGGTTTCCATAATATAGCATGCTCGAGACAATAATACATAAATCATCAGTTGATTCCACATGTAAGCATATCTCATAAAATCAATATATACACATGTCATGATTCATGCTCATCATTCACTAAACATTCATAAAGTACAAATAACATGTAAGCAATTGAACAACCAACTCCAATTCATCAAGTAAACACATTCCACATAAACACATAAGTCATTCCAGTCATTCACAAAAATTCCTAACTTAACTTCATTTCTAACATTAGCAAAACACCATACCTGTCGGGTAGTCTCAACCCTAGAAGATCGTGTACGACACATGACTGAACTGGTCAATGAAAAGGTAGGAGATCAGATCGCCCTCTCCTGTCCTGTCAGTGTCTCTAAAAGCATAAATTACAACTCAGTCTATTTTCATTTAAATTTATGTTATTCATCAAATTTTATGTTTTTTAATTCATAGGTTTCTATCCTGCTAAATTAAACTCTACCATTGAGTCTAGGACGTTGAAGAAAATAAGTTTAGGTTCTCGCAGAACTCAATTCGGACATCTGCGTTCAAAAGGGCAAAACAGTCATTTTGCACTTTTCACGGGTCCTTACATTTCGTGACCTCTTTTCACAAATTGAACTCCACGGTTGAGTCCGTAATGTTCGAGATAATAAAGTTTCACTATTTGTTTACCTAATTCGGAGTTCGTTTGACTGTACTTCAATTCAGGGGCATTTTGGTAATTTCATATGTTACTACGGGTCTTTTATTTTTTGGAACCCCATCTCGTAAAACGGACCTCACCATTGGTCTCAGAATGGTCGAGATAGTCAAAATACACTAATGACTTGTCCCATTTGGACTCCGGATTAATTTAGAATATTTAATTAATTAAATTAAATAATTAATTAATTAATTTAATTAATATTTTATTAATAATTTAATCAGGTGGGTCAAAGTGTAATAACCAATAGTTGGGGATGTCAGTTTGTAATTTCTGAAAGTTCTGGGTCAAGGTTCAATTTTCAAAAGGTTCAAGATCAAATTTGTAATTAGTCAAATTTACTATTCTCAATCCGGTTACCCAAACAGGGACTTATCCAGAACAGGGATAGGATATCCCTGTTCTTATTTCAATTTAAATTTTTAATTCCTTAAGTCCGTAACCAAACAGACCTAATTGGTTTTTAATTTAAAACAGGGGAGCGACACGTGGCAGGGGCGGTTCAGCCCCGCCCGAACCGGACCCGAAACCCGGCCCGCACAGTGCCCTTCTTCCCCGACTTTCCGATGAGCCTCCGGTAGGGTTCCGGCGCCTTCTCCGGCACCGGTGACATTTTTCCGGTGAGATTTTTACAGTTTCTGAATGTGGTTTTCTTCAGTTTTTCATGTAGGTTCCATATCTAGGCTTAGTTTTGGATTCAACCCATTAGGTTTTCACGAAATAGAGGGTCAAACCCTCGGTCAAAACTCCGGCCGACTCTTTCCCTTTCATTTTTGTGACTGTTTGTCCATGGTTAAATCCCCATTTTCATCCCAAATGGTTTCTGCACCCCCTAGGGTTCATTCCCCATCCTTTAAACTGAGTTTTATACATAAAATATCAAGACCCATTTATTATACCCGAGACCTGCAACCTAGGTTTTCTCCCTAGTTTCTCAACCATTTTATCTCATTCTTTTTGCATTATAAACCCTACAACATGCTCTCTAAGATCATATACATTAAATCAAGTTTCATGCTTTAAAAAAAATCAAAACAGAAAGGATCACTCACGGTTTTTCCTGTTGGTCTCTCTCTCTAGCCGCGCACCTCTTTCACCTCTGGTTCCAAGCCTAAATCGAGCCTCACAGAGTTCTTCTCCCTTCCAGAATTCTCTTTCTCCCTTGCTCTCAGTTTTTCTATCCTTTCTCTCCTTCCCAACCGAGACCACATATACACACACACACACATCAAGTCTCACACGTCTCTCTCTCTCTCTAGCCCCTTTCCTTGACTTCTTCCCCCTCTGTTCAGCCACTTTGCTTCCCCCCAAATGCAGCTTTGCATTAAATGCAAAGCTGTTCCTATATACATACACATATATATATCATCATCACACACACTAATTTCACACACTCAGTTCGGTTGCACCCACACACACTCATCCAGTTACATCCCAACCAGATCTGATATACATATATATATATATATATACCTATGCATATCCACATACACATTTACATGTTACATATACACACAATTTAATAATTTAACAAATATATATATATATATATATCCATGTATATATTATGCACATCACATACATACATTCATCCATTTTTAATAATAATAATAATAATAAAAATTTAATAACCAAGAATAATAAAATAAAAATTTAATAACCAAGAATAATAAAATAAAATAAAAAATTTCCATGTCATAACATCCTTCCCTCCTTACAAAAATTTCGTCCCGAAATTTAAAATAACATAAAATAAAAGAAAATACATCACTGATCAAACAACTCAGGATACCTAGCACGGACCTCGGCCTCACGCTCCCATGTAGCCTCCTCAACCCCATGATGGTTCCAACAAACCTTCACCAAAGGGATGGTCCTGCCTCGCAAAACCTGGTCCCTCAAGTCTAATATCTCTACGGGTCTCTAGTCATAGGAAGCGTCCTCCTCTAACTGAAGATCTACCCAGTCAAGTACATGTGAGGGGTCGGGATGGTACTTCCTCAACATAGATACGTGGAAGACGTCGTGGACTCCTGATAGCTGCGGTGGTAAGGCCAGCTTATAAGCCACCTCACCAACTCTCCCAAGAATCTCAAAGGGGCCTATAAATCGTGGCGACAGCTTCCCCCCGCGCCCAAATCTCCTCAAACCTCGTCTGGGAGATACCTTGAGGAACACATGGTCCCCCACCTCAAATGCCAAGGGCCGCCGCCTCCTATCTGCATAACTCCTCTAGCGACTCTGGGCTGTCAATAACCGCTGCCTGATCACCTGTATCTTGTCCGTGGTCTCACGAACTATATCAGGTCCCAAGGCAGTTGTCTCTCCCACCTCAGTCCAACACACCGGGGAACGGCACGGCCTACCATACAGTGCCTCAAATGGTGCCATCTCAATACTGGACTAGTAGCTGTTGTTGTAGGCAAACTCGACCAAGGCAAGGTGATCCTCCCAGCTACCTCTAAAGTCCATGACACAGGCCCTGAGCATATCCTCCAAGATCTGAATAGTGCGCTCTGACTGGCCATCCGTCTGTGGGTGGAAGGCAGTACTAAACTGCAGCTGGGTCCCTAAGGCTGTTTGGAAGCTCTGCCAGAACCGTGCAGTGAAACGTGGGTCTCTGTCAGAAACTATGGATACCGGAACCCCATGTAGTCGCACTATCTCTCGAATGTACAACCTACTGAGGGCGTCTGATGAGTCAGTCACTCTGATCGGTAAGAAATGGGCGGACTTCGGAAGACCCAAATCGCATCATGGCCCCTAGGTGACTTCGGAAGACCCATCACGAAATCTATGGTAACATGCTCCCACTTCCACTCGGCTACCGGTAATGGCTGTAGCAAACCCCTAGGCCTCTGGTGCTCAGCCTTTACCTGTTGGCACGTAAGACACCTAGCCACAAACTGTGCCACATCTACCTTCATCCCAGTCCACCAATACTGACGGCGCAGATCATGATACATCTTGGTACCCCCTGGGTGCACCGCTAGGCGTGAATGATGGAAATCCCTAAGGACATCCGTCCTAAGAGACTCGGGAATGAAGACTCTACCTCTGTATCTCAAACCAAGGTCAGAATGGACTGCCCATCCCTCAAATCCCTCAGGGCTAGCAATCCGTGCTCTAATCTGCTCGGCCTCAGTATCCTACAACTATGCCTTTTTGACTTTGGTCAGAAGGGTAGGCTGTACACACAAGCTAAATAGAGTGGCGTGTCCCTCAAACTCGGTAAGCTCTAAGTCAAACTCTCCAATAGCTCCCATCATCTCCCACTCTCTAATGGCTAGGCTGGCTAAGGTGCTCATCGGCCTCCGACTGAGTGCATCAGCTACGACATTGGCCTTCCCAGGATGGTACTGAAGGTCAAAGTCGTAATCCTCTAGATACTCCATCCATCTCCTCTGTCGAAGGTTCAGATCCTTCTGCGTAAAAATATACCTAAGGCTCTTGTGATCCGAGAACACCTCAAATCTCACCCCATATAAATAGTGTCACCAACTCTTCAGTGCAAAGATAACGGCAGCTAACTCTAAATCGTGGGTGGGGTAGTTCTTCTCATGGCTCTTCAACTGGCGAGAACCATAAGCTACTACCCGGCCTTCCTACATCAGTACGCAACCCAATCCCTCTCGGGAAGCATCACAGTATACAGTATAACCCAAGCCTCCCTCAGGGATAATCAGGACGGGAGCTGAAGTCAATCTCCTCTTCAACTCTTGAAATGACTGCTCACAGTCGTCGGTCCACTGAAACCTGATGCCCTTGCGCGTCAGACGGGTCATCGGTGCGGCAAGGCGAGAAAATCCCTCCACAAAACGGCGGTAGTACCCTGCTAACCCCAAGAAACTCCGTATCTCAAACACATTCCTCGGCCTCTCCCAGCTCATAACAGAGTCAATCTTAGAAGGGTCAACAGATACTCCACTTCCAGATACAACATGGCCCAGGAACTGCACCTCCTAAAGCCAGAACTCGCACTTCGAGAGCTTGGCAAACAGCTTGTGCTCTCTCAAGATCTGTAACACAGTCCGTAGGTGGAAGGCATGCTTATCCTCAGAAGGTGAGTAAATCAAAATATCATCCACAAACACCACTACGAACTGGTCTATGTACTGGCCAAAAACACGGTGCATCAAGTCCATGAATGCCTCTGGGGCATTCGTCACACCAAATGGCATCACCACGAACTCAAAGTGACCATAGCGAGTGCGAAAGGCTGTCTTCGCTATGTCCTCCTCTCGCACCCTCAACTGGTGATACCCCGATCGAAGATCAATCTTCGAGAAGCATTTCGAACCTCTCAACTGGTCAAATAAGTCATCAATCCTGGGTAACGGGTACTTGTTCTTAATAGTCACCCAGTTCAGCCTCCGGTAGTCCACACATAACCGCAATGTTCCGTCCTTCTTCTTCGCAAAGAGTGCTGAGGCACCCCAAGGAGAAGTGCTAGGACGGATAAATCCCCTACCCTGTAGGTCAATTAGCTGTTCCTTCAGCTCTCTCAACTCTGCTGGAGCCATGCGGTATGGTGGGATAGAAATGGGTACAGTACCGGGGATAAGCTCAATGGTAAACTCTACCTCCCGCCTCGGTGGCAAACTAGTCAAGCTGTCAGGAAAAACATCGAGAAACTCGTCTACCACCTGTGGTAACACAACCCCTGTAGCCTCACTATCCCCTGCAATCAAACTAGCCAACATATAGCTATAGGCTCCCTAACTCCTAGTGTCGTACAAGGGTGGTACCAGGAAATCCCCACGGTCTCCCATGAAATAAAAACAATCCCCCTCAGGGGTGCACACCGTAACTTTCCCTCTGTAACAATCGATACTAGCCCGGAAAGTATACAGCCAGTCCATACCCAGAATAACATCGAAACCAGTCATATCAAGCACAATAAAATCAAAACAGAAAGTACGATCGGCTATCTCAAGTGAACAACCCCTACAGATCCTGGTCAATGTCACACTACCCCCAACAGGGGTATCAACACGTAGCGGTGGATCCAACCGATCTATAGTCAACCCCAATGTCATGGCAAATACAGTGGATATGAAAGAATGTGATGCACCAGAGTCTATCAACACGCTAGCCCATGAACTGAACATAAGAAAAGTACCTCGGACTACAGATGGCCCAGCAGTAGAAGCCTCTGGGGTGGTAACCGCATACACTCGGCCTTGTACGGTCTGACCCTATCTGCCTCCCCCTCTCTGCCCCTGCTGTCCTCCCCCTCTCGGGGCTGGGGCTCTAACACTCAATGCTGAGGATGCTGGCTGATAGTAAGGTGCTGGGGGTCTACAACCTGACTGTGTCTAGGGTAAAGGCACCTGGGTGTGCTGGAAATAGTGGGACCTCGGTGCGCTCTAGGAAGGCTGCCCCTGAGGACAGTGGACCTTGATATGGCCCGGCTGATGACAAGTATAGCACACCGGTGGGGCCCTCCAGGCCTGACTCTGAGTCGGAGGTGGAAGTGGCATCTGGCTCGGTCCAGTCCCTGATCCCTAACTAGGATCTCTCTATGGGTAGTCAGCCATCCTGTGGCCAGGCTGTCCACACTGGTAACATGTAATGGTCATCTGTGGTGCCCCTCCTCGAGGAGTGATAGACATAGTAGGCTGGGGAGCTAAAAACTGTATAGGCCTCTGGGATGTCGATGGAAAAGAGGTACCGCTCTGGAACCTCTTCACTGGCCTCCTACCGGGGTGAGCTAGAGTGGTCATAGCAGGCTGAGCGGGTGTAAGTGCCAATGCTGTAGCTGGCCTGGCCTGAGCCCGGGACTCCCTGATCCCTCTGAGAGCAGCCAACTCTCGCTCTACTCTTGTGGCCCTGATCACAGCCTCCTCATAAGTATCAATGATGTGACCCGCCAGTCTCTCCCTGATAGAGGTCTTCAGCCCCTCTAGAAAATGATAAACTCTCAGCTCCTCTAGTCCAGTAATGTGTGGGGCAAACCTGCCTAATGCGGTAAACTGGGACTCATACTGCGTCACGGTCATGTCCCTCTGAAGCAAGGTCTCAAACTCTCTCCTGAATCCAACCTTAGCAGTCGCTGGAAAGTAGTGGGCATTGAACATGGCCACAAATGCATCCCATCCCTCTCCGAATCTGCTAATCCTCCCCGCAGATACCTTTCACCACTGGCTTGCTAGTCCCGTGAACTGGAAAGTGGCACATCAGATCCTCAAATGTGGCTCGACAATCCCCAGTGAATCTAGGATCCTAATAATCTGGTCCAGCCACTCCTTAGCTGCCAAAGGATCAGGCTGTCCTGCAAATGATGGCGGCCTCATCCGCTGAAACGCCTTCATGACGAAGGTGTCTCTAGTCTCTCCACCTGCCGCTCTGGCCTCAGCATCAGCAGCCCTGGCCTCCTGCATGGCACGGAAGCACTCCTGTATAATGGTCGCCAAATCTCTAGCGCCAATAGTTTGCCCCACCTCCTCCACAGGGGCTGGAGCAACATCCTCCTCAGCTGCACTATGCTCAGGTATGTCAGCTGGGGCAACTACCTCCTCAACTATATCAGGAATAGGGGCAGCAGCTCTAGATCTGCCACGACGAGACTGGGCAGCACCTCTAGGCGTACCCCTACCCTTACCCTGTCCGGGTGGCCTGCCTCTCGTAGGAGCTCGTCTAGGAGGCATATCTACAAGTCCAAAAGAAAAATTCAATATCACTTTTTCACGTAATTACAATAAGGCATGCATCAGGACAGATAATCACGTAGCACATAAGATCCTATCACATGCTGCTAACAGTTCACACCAAGTTTCATTCTTTTCTCCAGGGTCTCATGGTGTTAAACAACACCCCACAGTCCCTAGGTATTCGAACCTATGCTCTGATACCACGTTGTCACGCCCCGAATTTCCACAAACCCGAGGCGCGACTGACGAGACAGAAAATAAAATAAATAAAAGGACAAGGTAAATAAATCCATTAAACATGTTTCCATTCCCATCAATACATAAGATAAATTAAAATACATCGTTCATAGGTTATTCGGGCTTAAGCCCTTACATTACAATATACAAGTCCCATGGGCCAAAAATACATCATGTGCTCCACCCTATCAGGGTATCATAGAGTCTCAAGTAGCTGGAGGGTCCTCATCTAAAAATTGTTGCCCACGAATGGGTCAGCTTAGCTGCTGGTATGATGAAGTGCTAATGCAAGAAATAAAGCTAAGGCGTGGCATGTGCAAAGTGTACATTTATTTCTAAATGACATTCAAAACATCACAGTAATATATATGAATGGTATGCGTGACACACCCATGCACAACTCTATGCCACAACCCATGTCTCGTTTACGGGTACTCCCCGATGGCTACGGAGTACCAATGCAATGGCCAATTTTGGGTTTTTCACCACAGGATTTACACCCTCATAATGCAAAGCACCACGTGCTTACCCACGCCATGTTCTCAAAGAATTCATCATATGCCAATATGCCAATGCAATCTCAATGAAACATGGTTTCCATAATATAGCATGCTCGAGACAATAATACATAAATCATCAGCTGATTCCACATGTAAGCATATCTCATAAAATCAATATGTACACATGTCATGATTCATGCTCATCATTCACTAAACATTCATAAAGTACAAGTAACATGTAAGCATGTGAACAACCAACTCCAATTCATCAAGTAAACACATTCCACATAAACATATAAGTCATTCCAGTCATTCACAAACATTCCTAACTTAACTTCATTTCTAACATTAGCAAAACACCATACCTGTTGGGTAGTCTCAACCCTGGAAGATCGTGTACGACACGTGACTGAACTGGTCAATGAAAAGGTAGGAGATCAGATCGCCCTCTCTTGTCCTGTCAGTGTCCCTAAAAGCATAAATTACAACTCAGTCTATTTTCATTTAAATTTATGCTATTCATCAAATTTTATGTCTTTTAATTCATAGGTTTCTATCCTGCTAAATTAAACTCTGCCATTGAGTCTAGGACGTTGAAGAAAATAAGTTTAGGTTCTCGCAAAACTCAATTCGGACATCTGGGTTCAAAAGGGCAAAACAGTCATTTTGCACTTTTCACGGGTCCTTACATTTCATGACCTCTTTTCACAAATCGAACTCCACGGTTGAGTCCAGAATGTTCGAGATAATAAAGTTTCACTATTTGTTTACCTAATTCGGAGTTCGTTTGACTGTACTTCAATTCAGGGGCATTTTGGTAATTTCATATGTTACTACGGGTCTTTTATTTTTTGGAACCCCGTCTCATAAAATGGACCTCACCATTGGTCTCAGAATGGTCGAGATAGTCAAAATACACTAATGACTTGTCCCATTTAGACTCCGGATTAATTTAGAATATTTAATTAATTAAATTAAATAATTAATTTAATTAATTATTTAATTAATTAAATTAAATAATTAATTTAATTAATATTTTATTAATAATTTAATCAGGTGGGTCAAAGTGTAATAACCAACAGTTGGGGGGGTTAGTTTGTAATTTCTGAAAGTTCTGGGTCAAGGTTCAATTTCCAAAAGGTTCAAGGTCAAATTTGTAATTAGTCAAATTTACTATTCTCAATCCGGTTACCCAAACAGGGACTTATCCAGACCAAACAGACCTAATTGGTTTTTAATTTAAAACATGGGAGTGACACGTGGCAGGGGCGGTTCAGCCCCGCCCGAACCGGACCCGAAACCCGGCCCGCACAGTGCCCTTCTTCCCCGACTTTCCGATGAGCCTCCGGTAGGGTTTCGGCGCCTTCTCCGGCGCCGGCGACATTTTTCCAGTGAGATTTTTACTGTTTCTGAATGTGGTTTTCTTCAGTTTTTCATGTAGGTTCCATATCTAGGCTTAGTTTTGGATTCAACCCATTAGGTTTTCACGAAATAGAGGGTCAAACCCTCGGTCAAAACTCCGGCCGACTCTTTCCCTTTCATTTTTGTGACTGTTTGTCCATGGTTAAATCCCCATTTTCATCCCAAATGGTTTCTGCACCCCCTAGGGTTCATTCCCCATCCTTTAAACTGAGTTTTATACATAAAATATCAAGACCCATTTATTATACCCGAGACCTGCAACCTAGGTTTTCTCCCTAGTTTCTCAACCATTTTATCTCATTCTTTTTGCATTATAAACCCTACAACATGCTCTCTAAGATCATATACATTAAATCAAGTTTCATGCTTTAAAAAAAATCAAAACAGAAAGGATCACTCACGGTTTTTCCTGTTGGTCTCTCTCTCTAGCCGCGCACCTCTTTCACCTCTGGTTCCAAGCTTAAATCGAGCCTCATAGAGTTCTTCTCCCTTCCAGAATTCTCTTTCTCCCTTGCTCTCAGTTTTTCTATCCTTTCTCTCCTTCCCAACCGAGACCACATATACACACACACACATCAAGTCTCACACGTCTCTCTCTCTCTCTAGCCCCTTTCCTTGACTTCTTCCCCCTCTGTTCAGCCACTTTGCTTCCCCCCAAATGCAACTTTGCATTAAATGCAAAGCTGCTCCTATATACATACACATATATATATCATCATCACACACACTAATTTCACACACTCAGTTCGGTTGCACCCACACACACTCATCCAGTTACATCCCAACCAGATCTGATATACATATATATATATACCTATGCATATCCATATACACATTTACATGTTACATATACACACAATTTAATAATTTAACAAATATATATATATATATATATCCATGTATATATTATGCACATCACATACATAAATTCATCCATTTTTAATAATAATAATAATAATAAAAATTTAATAACCAAGAATAATAAAATAAAATAAAAAAAATTTCCATGTCATAACAGCGGTGGCTATGTGTGCTGGACTGCCAAACTGTTTGGTGAGGATATAGTACTCATGGAGATGAACAACTTCTCAGAAGGAAGTTTGGCCAAAATTCTGCTCGAAATACGTGTTTTGGAAGATTGAAAATATGAAATCTTAGGATTTTTCTATCTCTCTCTCTATATGGACGAGAATTCTGGAAATGCAGAATGTCCCTTAATGAGTCCGAAACCTCGTTACTCTACAACCCATTCCTAAATGCTTCAATAAAAAATTTCATTTTTTTTAATGTTCATAAAATTATTTTAAATGAAAACTTTCAGAAGGAAACATTTTCGTTTGAGATCAGGTTTTGGCCGTTTCCACCCAGGTCACCCGAGTGCCCTTTTTGTCCAATTCTAGAAACTATTTCTGTTTTGGCTGAAATTCTTACAGCGGTTACCTCAAAATATTCTAATCATATTTCTCTTCTATAACACACTCCAAATATGCTTCTAAACATGTCATTCAGTGAGATAATACAAAAAAATGTTTTACCGATAAAGCCGACAAAACTATGCATGCGAAATGTCCTACCGGCAAAAACGAAAAAATTTTCCTCATTTTTCAAATCTCTACAGTTCATCACTTGGTGCTATGCATTATGAGGGTGTAGATCCTGTGGTAAAAAATCCAAAATCGGCCATGACACTCACGCCAGCGGGGACGGACTGTAAAGTGAGAACATAGTACTCAGGCTATCGGGGAAGGATCATAAGATGAGACATGGGTGTGGCATAGAGTTTGCATGGGTGCATCATGCATATTTATCATGTACTGCATTGATGACATCGGATGACATGTAGAGATAAATGTACACTTGCACATAACACGCCTTAATTTTGTTTCTTGCATTAGCACTATATTAAACCAGCAGTTGAGCTAACCTATTCGTGGGATACCATATTATAGATGAGGATGCCCCGGCTGCCTGAGACTTGGTGATACCTTGATAGGAGAATGTACTTGGAGTATTTTTGGCCCTTGGGGCATATTTTGAAATGTAAGGGCTTAAGCCCGAATGACATGTGAACGATGTATTTATGGGATGTATTTTATGTTTTTATATGTATTGATGAAAATGGATGCATGTTTAGTTAAATTCGTTTAGATTTCCCTTCATTTTATTTTCCTTTTGTCTCGTCAATCACGCCTCAAGTTCGCGAAAAATTCAGGGTGTGACATATCCATGTCTGTTTCAAGAAATTAGGAATTTTGTTGTAGGTAATTTACGTTCAGATTTATAAAATATATACACGCAGCACATGCAAATTATCATGCTACGATTTATTAGGAGCCCTAATCCTTCCAAGACCATTAGCTACTACACCATCCAATCCACGTTGTTACGTTTTTGGGCCTATCTGAAAACATCTTTAGTCAGAGGTTTCTAGTAGATGTTTCCTGATGGATCTTTTCTTGTCCAAATCTATGTACTGAAGGATAATTTTGACTGAATTTTCCCTATATGTTTATTTTTTATAAGTATATAATTTAGTTATACATTGCAACAGTGGAGGAGGCCAAGATTATTCATAGATCTTACACATTCCCCCAATCTATCCCCTTAAATTAAATATTGTTGGGTAGTGTGGAACTTGATAAGCACTAGGCACCAGCCCCTCGTCTGCAAATTTTTCTTAGATTATTTTGGTATTTCACATTATTTCCTTGTTTTATATATTTATAGTTAAAGAGCCGCATCTCATTGTAACTTGTAATGCTTTCATATCATAGTAAAACCGCAGCCGCTGTGGACGTAGCCCTTTTGTGGGTCAACGACGTAAATCTTTATGTTCTTGTGTGTGTATGTGATTTTAGATTCGTTTTCCTATTTACTTTCGTGTCTCACCGATCCTAGTTAGGTGATTATATTTCTAACAAATATTGTTGCCTTCGCTTGATTCTCCTGATGAAAAGGTAATTCCCCTATTGAAATAGTATTGCCATCATGAAATTTGCATAAACTTGAAGGACAATATACTGCTTAGTAATTGTTACTTCAGACTTGTTTTAAGTCTAAAATGTTTTCTTGTTTGATATTTGAGTAATACAAGAAACTATGTCTTGTCAATACTGATATTGACATGAAGCTATAAAGATACTATATTTTGTTTTATTTTATCATACTCTGGACACAACTTGGTTTAAGGGGATGTATACATCCTTAGATTTTCTCCATCTGGTCTGTATCTGAAGTAGCTGCGTGAGCTAATGTTGGGAAGCTCTTGTCTCATCTTCACATAGTATAAATATGTCACTATTTCACTGTATTTAATCTGATACAGAATATCTAGTATCTATCAACAAACTCACGAGAACCTTGCAAATATTTGGGTTTGGCTAGATTGCTGCTAGGTGTAATGCAGAAGTTTATAAGATTCACTCATGAGCAGATGTGTATCATCACAATCTTTCAAGATTGAAAGGTCCGATTTATTTGTTACATCCATGATTGCTTCTACCACATTAGTCTAAGTGAGAGGCCCTAGGATGATCCAGATATTGAAAAATAGACCTAGAGGGGGGATGAATAGGTCTATTAAAATGACAATTGAATTTCTTTGCCAATTTTAAATTGCGTGATCATGTTTTCACTTAATTTAGTACAAATCTTATGGTTCACCTGTGTGTAACAGCTGGTTGTGCAATAATAACAAATGTCATCCACAAGAGGATGTGCTTTTTGTGATGCCGCTTTGAAGGTTGACAATGGAGGATCACGGCTGTGATGGGAGCCATAGAGGTTGACGATGGGGTGGCCATTGGTTAGTGGTGGCGCCTCTCTGAAGATCAACGGTAGAGGATCACGGCCGTGATGGACCCATGGAGGTTGTTAGTGGTGGTGCCACTCTAAAGTCTGAATGAAAGTGAAACAAATGCTATGAGCAATGAAAGAAAAGATGAGACTTTGGAAACCTTACTTAGGGTAATTGTTCAAATTGAAAAAATTAACCCAACTCATTCCTTTATTTACTTGAACTTTAGTTCATTTTAAATAAGTCAACAAGGGTAAACAAATAAACTTAAAAATTTGATAAACATGTCTAAATGGATTGGGTTAAGTTAAATGGGTCAACCAAACACGTATAATATTTCAAGCTAATTTTGGGTTAGTGGATTAACCTGAAACACGACATGTTTTTTAATCATATTAATTGGGTAGACCGAATGCGACCTGAACACGATTACTCCTAACCTAAACCTGCTAACATCGTGTCAGTTTTGAGTTGTGTTTGCGGGTCGGGTCTAATTTTACCAAACCTAGTTCTGAGTCATTATATGTGAAATACTTTGGAAGTTGATTGTTCAATTCAAAACCAATAAGATTAATTGGAAGATGATTGATTCATTTCCATTAATACATTTACTTAACTATTTGCAAACTTTGGGCTATAATGGTTACTCATTACAGGTGAAATCATTAATTCTGAGACACACTTCATTAGATATTTATCCAGTCTAGGAGTTATGTGTAAATCTAGAAAGTTAGAAGCCAAAGTTTAATAAAAAGCTAGAATTAAGGCTTTGAAGGTCCAAAATATTCAATTATGGTTTCATTGACACAAATCGATGAGAAACTCTTTTTTACTCGATGAAAAGTGTTGGAAAAAATGAGAGTCAAAATTGAAGGTCTAAAACTAGAAGCACCGGCATAGTCTGGAGGACAGGGTGTCGGTGTCCGACATGTCTGGGGCACAAACACGCTCCAGGCACGTAAAAAATTAGTATCCTAATTTTTTTTTCCACAATTTTAGACACATTCTGGACACGTTAGGAGATGATGATTGTGATCGAAGAGGAAAAAAGATGGAGAAGTTTTTAGTGTATTTGAAAAAAAGAAAAGGAAAAATTGATTGAGAAGAGAATCGACTCACTGTGTACAGGTACAGAGAGAGAGAAAAAGAGGAGAATAATACCCTTTGTGTGCAATCCCTTCTTTCTGTTTGAACTTGGTCACAATCCCTCTCCTCCATCAACAGTCTCTCTCCCTTCCTCTCGTTCTGTATATGTTGCGCACTCCCCCATTCATTGAATGTTTTAGTCCCACCCCCCTCCCTTCAGTTTTAATCAGTTTTAATGATATGAGCCCTTTATTTTTAAAAGCTTTGATGGCGTGTTGCCATACCTTCTCTTAAAATTAATTATTTTTATATATTATATCCTTTAAATTAGTTTAATTTTTATTTAACTTTTTTTAAAAAACTTTTATTATTAAAAAAATTAAAAACAATATCTCCCTTGGAACAGTTACTTTGAATTTGATTGTTTGTTAGATAATAATAATAATAATAATAATAATAATAATAATAATAATAATAATTATTATTATTATTATTATTATTATTATTATTATTATTATTATTATAATTTAAAATTTTAATTTTTTATTTAGTGTAGTTAACCAATTTGCTTATTTTGTATCACTAAATTAGTCAAAAAAGTTTATATTAATTTCTAATAAATCAACTTAATGAAACATGTGCGGGCCTTTATTATTAATATTAATTTTATTAGGTGATCTTGAAATTGATCAAATAATGCTGGAATTGAATTATATTCTCATATATATATGTGTGTGTGTGTGTGTGTGTGTTATTTAGCATGTACCTGATGTGTCTATGACCTATTTTTTCAAAAAATAACATTTTGGAGTGTCGTATATGTGTCCCGTGTCAGTATCTGTGCTTCTTAGGTCTAAAATTTTCAAATGTGATCTGTTTGACATGAAAACGATTGAGTACCTCTTTCTTACTAACATAAAAGTGTAGAAAAAAAGGAAGTTAAAAAGGACTCCCGGTTTATGCCCAAATCTAAAAAAATGGAAGTGTAAGTTTCATAAAAAGCTAAAATAGAGATTTTGAAGGTCTAAAATATCCAAACGTGATTTGATTGACACAAAAATGGACAAGTAACTATTTCTTACTAAAAGAAACGTGTAGGAAAAAATAGGAGGCAAAAAGGACTCTCAGTTTGGGAGTTATGTGCAAATCTAGAAACTTAAAACTCTTAAAGTTTCTTAGAGAGCTAAAATTGATGTTTTGAAGGTCGAAAATGTCCAAGCGTTATCCGATCGAGATGAAAATGGATGAAAAACTCTTTATTACTAAAGTGAAATTGTAAAAAAAAATAAAAAAATGATAACGAAAAAGGACTCCCGATTTGGGAGTTATGTGCAAATCTAAAAAGTTAGAAGTATAACCTATTAAATTTTTTTTTCTTAAAGGGCTAGAATTGAGGTTTTGAAGGTCTAAAATGTCCCGAGGTGATTCGATTAACACTAAATAGATGAGTAACTATTTCTTACTAAAAGAAAAGTGGAGGAAAAAACAAGAATCGAAAAGGACTCCTGGTTTGGGAGTTATGTGCAAACCTAGAAAGTTAGAAGTATAAGTTTCTTAAAGAGATAGAATTGAGGTTTTGATAGTCTAAAATGTCCCAATATGATCCGATTGACATGAAAAATAGATGAGTAGCTCTTTCTTACTAAAAGAACAGTGTAGAAAAAACAAGGGGCAAAAAGAATTCATGGTTTGGGAGTTATGCGTAAATCTAGAAATTGAAAGTATAAGTTACTTAAAGAGCTAGAATTGAGGTTTTGGAGGTCCAAAATATTCAAACCTGATCCGATTGACACGAAAATGGATGAACAACTCTTGCTTACTAAAATAAAACTATAGGAAAAAATGCGAGTCAAAAAGAAATCCCAGCTTAGGAGTTATGCGAAAATCTAGAAAATTGAAAGTATTAATTTTCTTAAAGAGCTAGAATTGATGCTTTGATGGTCTAAAATATCTAAATATGATCTGATTGACACGAAAAAGGATGAGTAAAAGAACTCCTAGTTTGGGAGTTATGCGCAAATCTAGAAAATTGAAATATAAGTTTCTTAATGAGCTAAAATTGAGATTTTGAATGTCCAAAATTTCCAAATTTGATCCAATAGACATGAAAATAGACGAGTAACTCTTTCTAACTAAAATAAAATTATAAAAAAAAAATGTGCAAATCTAGAAAGTTAGAAGTATAAGGTTCTTAAGGAGTAAAGTTGAGGTTTTGAAGTTTTAAAATGCTCAAACGTGATCCGATTGACATGAAAATAGATGAGTAACACTTTCCTACTAAAAGAAAAGTGTAGGGAAAAATGAGAGTCAAAAGAGACTCCTGGTTTGGAGGTTGTGTAAATCTTAAAACTTAGAAGTATAAGTTTCTTAAAGAGATAGAATTGAGGTTTTGATGGTCTAAAATGTCCAAATGTGATCTGGTTGTCACCAAAATGGATCAGTAACTCTTTCTTACTAGAAGAAAAGTGTAGAAAAAATGGTTGTTAAAAATAACTCTCGGTTTGGGTATTATGCACAAATTTAAAAAACTGGAAGTCCATGTTTCATAAAAATTTAGAATTGAGGTTTTAACGATCCAAAATTTTCCAATGTGATCCGGTTGATATGAAAATAAATGAGTAACTCTTTTTTACCAAAAGAAAAGTGTAGGAAAAAATGAGAGTTAAAAAGAACTTCCAGTTTGGGAGTTATGGGCAAATATAGAAAATTTGGAGCCTATGTTTCATGAAAAGTATTAATTGAGGTTTGGAGAGTTCAAAATGTTCAAACGTGATTTGATTGACATGAAAACAGACAAGTAACTCTATTTTACTAAATCCTAAAGTAAAGGTGTATAAAAAAAATAGGAGTTAAAAAGGATTCATGGTTTGGGAGTTATGCGTAAATTTAGGTGCTTGAAGTCTAAGTTTTATAGAAAGCTAGAATTGAGGTTGAGGGTCCAAAATGTCTAGAAGTAATCTAATTGACACAACAACGAATGACTAACTCTTTTTCTCCAAGTGAAAGGTGTAGGATAAAAAATCAGAGTACAAAAGCACTTTCGGTTTGGAAATTACGTAAAAAACTAGGAACTTGGGCTTTATGGAGAGGTAACTCTTTCTCTTCTATGGTGTATAGCTTCTATATAGGGAAAAGATGAGAAGATTTGGAGGAGTAAGAGAAGGAAGATACAATCAATCTCTTTAAATAGTTTTCTTCAACAATGTATTCTTCAAGAATAAGGTATTCGTAACCCTTCTTTTTAAAGATCCAAATTAATTTTTAAAATTGCTTTTGCTATAAATATAAACCTAAAAAGATTTCTATGGTGTAAAGCTTCTATAGAGGGAAAAGAGGAGAAGATTTGGAGGAGTAAGAGAAGGAAGATACAATCAACCTCTTCAACTAGTTTTCTTCAAGAATCTATTCTTCAAGATCCAAATTAATTTTTAAAATTGTTTTTGCTATAACTCTAAACCTAACAAGATCGAACCAAGTACTTAAAATGGTTCGAATAAGGTTGTTATTTGCACATTATTTTTCAAAATTGTAATGCCTTGCTCAAAACTCAATCTAAGGTCTTTTTAATGAGACTTGGTCTCAATTGAATGAGCTACTTTGTGGAGCTATTATTTGGCTCAGAAGAGATATCTTGGATAGTTCCCAATTTAATAAATTTTTGTAGATATAAAAGAGGGACTTATTCTTTTATCAAGAGAGAGAGAGGCTTATGCGCATTTTTTAGAGACATCATTAGGGTTTTTAAAGGCTAGAACAAAAGTTTTTCATCTTGGTATTGCACTTAGAAAACCTAGACATTAATGATCTAAACCTAGTTTGCAAATCTTCTTTGGAGAGTATTAGCATGGAGGGTTTTGGATAATATGATTGGTGGACACGAAGTGTAATAACCCGGAAATTTTTTTTTTATATAAAATTTTCGTTGGTTATTAAATATTTTTTTTTTTGTATTAATTATTATTATTATTATTATTATTATTATTATTATGATAATGGTAATGTGTGTATGTGTATATATATATATATATGTGTGTATATATATATATATATATTTTAAATTATATATTGTGTATATGTGTATACATGTATATATATAGTGCATCAAGTGGAGTGTGTGCACGGTTGTGTGTGTGTAAGGGGATTGAGTGTATAACACTCAAAGAGGAGATGTGTAGGTGGTTGTGTGTGTCAGTTGGTGTGCAGGTAGGTGTGTGACTGTGTGTGTGTGTCTACGGGTAGCAGAGTGTGTGTGTGTGCAGTATATGGTGGAGTGTGCGTGTGGGAGTGGGTTTGTGGTGAAAAAAAAAAAGGGTGTTGGTCTCGGTTGGAGGGGAAAGAGAGGAAAGAAGAACAAGAAGCAGAAATGGAGCAAGAGGAGCAGAAGTGAGAGAGAAACCTGCACAAAGAGAAAAATCTGAAATTTGGTAAGCATATTCGGTTCTGTCTTTGATTTTTTCAATGCATAAATTGTGTATTTGAATATGGGGGCTGGTAGAGTATCAAAAATGGAAGATAATGCAAAAGGAATTATTGAAAATGGTTTAGAAACAAGAGAGAAATAGGGAGTTGCAGGTCACGGTTGGGAGAAATGAGCTTTGGTATTTTATGTGTAAATCTTGAAACAAATGATGGGGAAAAGTTCCTGCGTGGTGCAGATATTTAGTTGAGCTAGTTTGGGATAAAAACAGTGGGTATACTGTCACGAATGTGAAAAATAAAACTTGGCCGGAGCTACGAGTTTGGCTATATTCGTGGGAAAATAATGGCCTAAGTGAAAAATGAATACCATATTCGAGATCCTCATGAAAATGTAAAGGAAACTGCAAAGAAAAAGGGGCAAAAATCGACCGGAATCCGGTCGCCGTCGCCGGAGATGGCAACGGAAACCTACCGGAGACTCATCGGAATAACGGGGAAGAAGGGGGACAGTTGGGTCGGGTCGGGGTCCGGTTCGGGTTCGGGTCGGGCTTGGGCCGAACCACCTTGCCACGTGTCGCATTCTGTTTTAAATTAAAAATTAAATTGGGACCGTTTGGCAATAGGATTAAGAAATTAAAATTGAAAATTGGGTTGGGAATAGGGATATCCTGTCCCAGTTTTAACCTTGTTCACTGTTTGGTTAACCTGAATTAGAATAACAAATTAAACTAGTTTTAATTTGGACCTTTTGGAATTTGAACCTTTTGGAATTTGAACCTTAACCCTGAACTTTCGAAAATTACAAATTAACCCCCCAACTGTTAGAAATTACACTTTGACCCACCTGATTAAATTATTAATAAAATATTAATTAAATTAATTATTTAATTAAATTAATTTAATGAATTAAATATTCAAAAACATCCCGGAGTCCAAATGGGACAAGTCATTAGTGTATTTTGACTATCTCGACCATTCCGAGACCAATGGTGAGGTCTGTTTTACGAGACGGGGTCCCGAAAAATAAAAGACCCGTAGTGACCCTTAAAATTACCAAAATGCCCCTAACTTAAAACGCTGTCAAACGAACTCCAAATTAGGTAAACAAATAGTGAAATTTTATTATCTTGAACGTTCCGGACTCAACCGTGGAGTCCGATTTGTGAAAATAGGTCACGAAATGTAAGGACACGTGTAAAGTGCAAAATGACTGTTTTGCCCTTTTCAACCCTGGTGTCCGAATTGAGTTCTACGAAAACCTAGACTTACTTTCTTAAACGTTCTAAAACCAATGGTAGAGTTTAATTTAGCAGAATAGAAACTTATGAATTAAAGACATAAAATTTGATGAATAGCATAGATTCAAGTAACAATAGACTGAGTTGTAATTTCTACTTTTAGGGACATTGACAGGACAGGAGAGGGCGATCTGATCTTCCACATTTTCATCCGTCGGTTCAGTTACATATAGTGCACGATCTTCTAGGGTTGATACCAACCCATCAGGTATGGGGTTTTGCTAATGTTAGAAACGAAGTTAAGTTAGGAATATTTGTGAATGACTGGAATGACTTATGTGCTTATGTGGAATGTGTTTACTTGATGATTTAGGGTTGTTTGCTCACACGCTTGCATGTCACTTGTACTTTATGAAAGTTTAGTGAATGATGAATGTGAATCATGACATGGGTTTAAGTTGATAATATGAGATATACTTGTATATGGAACTGACTGATGATTTATATGTTATTGTTCGAGCATGCTACATTATTAATAACCATGTTCATTGGGATTACATTGGCATATTGGCATATGATGAATCCTTTGAGAACATAGTGTGGGTTGTAACAACCTGAAAATTTTTTTTTTTTAATAAAATCTTCAAGTTGTTAGTATTATTTTTTTTTATTATTATTATTATTATTATTATTAGTATTATTATGATGATGTATGTATATAAGTGTATGTATATATACATATAGTTTAAAATTAATTGTGTGTGTATATGTGTACAAAATGAGGGTATATTTAAATGTAAATATATATATATATATGTATATATATATATCAGGTTGTGTGAGGTGTGTGTGTGTACCCGGTTGTGTGTGTGTGTGGGTTTGAGTGTGATACACTCAAACTAGGCATGGGAGGCATGGTGTGTGTAAGAGAGTGGTTGGAGGTGTGTGAGTGTAGTCTGTATGTATAGGAGTGTGTGGTGGGAGTTGAGAGAGGCAGACTGGTCGTGGGATTTTAGAGAGAGAGAGAGAGAGAAGTGTAGAGAGAGAAAGTGAAAGGAAAGAGAGAAAGTGAGGTGTGTGCTCTGGTTTTTGAAAGAGAAGCAGAAAGAAGGAAGCTAAGGAGGCCAAGGGGGAGAACAGAGGCAAAGCAAGAGGAGAGGAGCACCATCACAGGGTTGGAAACCCATAACCGTGAGCTTTCTCTCTCTAGAAAATCTCTAAATTTTCCAACTTGTTTTGTAACGTTTTGCTGGGATTTAATTGTTAGAACTTATAGAGCATAAAATGTGGAGAATTTAGGGACAAGAATCAACCAAAATGGTTGAGAAATGAGGGAGAAAAATGGATGTGCAGGTCACGGCCATGGGGGAGAAATCTGATTTTTCATTGTGATTAAGAGCTTCAAAATGGTGTTAAAGGGTTCCAAAAATGTTTTAAAATAGTTTGGGATCGAAAGGGGCATCAAAAACACCAAGAAAATCAAGTTTGAAAACTTGATTTTCCTGAAATTCCGGCGACGTCGCCGGAGAAGACGACCGGAGGTCGCCGGAACCCTACCGGAAAAGCGGGGGGGGAGATGGGCACTGTGCGGGTCGGGCCGGGTCGGTTCGGGTCGGGTCGGGCTTGGGGCTGACCCGCCCCTGCCACGTGTCGCCCACTGGTTTTAAATTAAAAACTAATTGGGGGCGTTTGGTTACAAAGATAAGAAATTAAAAGATTTTAAATTGAAATAGGAACAGGGATATCCTATCCCTGTTCTGGATAAGCCCTGTTTGGTTAACCTAATTTAGAATAACAAATTAAACTAGTTTTAATTTGGACCTTTTTGAAATTTGAACCTTTAAGAATTTGAACCTTTTGAATTTGAACCTTGACCTGAACTTTCAGAAATTACGAATTGACCCCCCCAACTATTAGAAATCACACTTTGACCCACCTGATTAAAATATTAATAAAATATTAATTAAATTAATTAATTAATTATTTAATTTAATTAATTTAATTAATTAAATATTCAAATAAATTCCGGAGTCCAAATGGGACAAGTCATTAGTGTATTTTGACTATCTCGGCCATTCTGAGACCAATGGTGAGGTCCGTTTTACGAGACGGGGTCCCGAAAAATAAAAGACACGTAGCAACGTGTAAAAATTACCAAAATACCCCTAACTTGAAACACTGTCAGACGAATTCCGAATTAGGTAAACAAATAGTGGAATTTTATTATCTCGAACATTCCGGACTCAACCGTGGAGTCCGATTTGTGAAAAGAGATCACGAAATGTAAGGACCCGTGTAAAGTGCAAAATGACTGTTTTGCCCTTTTTGACCCAGATGCCCAAATTGAATTCTACGAAAGCCTAAACTTATTTTCTTCAACGTCCCGGATTCAACAGTAGAGTTTAATTTAGCAAAGTAGAAGCTTATAAGATAAAGACGTAAAATTTGATGAATAGCATAATTCAAGTGACGATTAAACTGAGTTTCATGTTATGAATTTTAGGGACACGGAAGGGCAAAGAGAAGGTGACCTGACCTTCAGTATTCTTACGGTGGTTTCACTTGACTACGAGTATACCTTTCTGGTTTGAGATCGATTACCAGGTACGATATATTGTGCTAAGTGAGAAATAGAATTGAGATTAGGAATGCTTGCTTTGCTGTGTAAATTGTTCACATGTTTGCCCGAGTGTTCACATGTTTACGTGCTATGTGCTATCTTGTTTAGTTGAATGACGATTATGAGAATATCGCATGTATTAACGTGGTGTGTGAATTATCTGCTTGAAGAACTGTCGATGTTATGAATTGTACACTTGAAAGCACATTTTATGTATGACTGAAATGTATCATTGGGATTGCATTATGACATGATGAGATTAGTGCATATTGGCATGGTGTAATTCCTTGGGCATGGCGTGGGTAAGCACTTGGTGCTTTGCATTATGAGGGTGCAGATCCTGTGGTGAAAAACCCAAAATCGGCCATTAGGTACTTGCGAGCCTGGCGGATTCCGGACCGTGAAGCGAGACATAAGTGGCGGTACTCATGCCAGCGGAGAATGACCGTATCATGAGACATGGGTGGCATAGAGTCGCATGGGTGTGTCATGCATATTGCTCATATACTGTATACTGTCTATACACTGTCATCATGATATAGAATGCCATATAGAAATAACTGTACACTCGCACATGTCACGACCTTAGTTTTGTTTCTTGCATTAGCATTATATTGTACCAGCATGTTGAGCTGACCCCTTTAGTGGGGCAAACATTTCAGATGATGTTCCAGCTGTGCGGGATATAGAGATGGTCTGATTGAGGATTATATTGGGCCCAATGGGCGCTTGTGATATTATGTAAGGGCATAAGCCCGAGACAGTATTTCATTTTGAATGTTGTGAACCAACGGACCAGACTTTATGTATGTATTAGAATTGTGTACGGAATGTATGAGAATGTCATTGTTATCTTTCATTTCGTTATTATTTTATTTCTTTATTTCTTTTTGTCTCGTTACTCACGCCTCGGGTTCGCTGGAATTCGGGGCGTGACATGGGTTGAGCATTGCATTATGAGGGTGTAGATCCTGTGGTGAAAAACCCAAAATTGGCCATTGCATCGGGGAGTACCCGGAAAAGAAACATGGGTGTGACATAGAGTTGTGCATGGGTGCGTCATGCATACCATTCATATATTACTGCGATGCTTTGAATGACATTTAGAGATAAATGTACACTTTGCACATGCCACGCCTTAGCTTTATTTCTTGCATTAGCACTTCATCATACCAGCAGTTGAGCTGACCCATTCGTGGGCAACATTTTCAGATGAGGACCCTCCAGCTATTTGAGACCCAGTGATGCTTTGATAGGAGGAGACACTTGTTATATTTTGGTCCGTGGGACCTATGTTTTATAATGTAAGGGCTTAAGCCCGAATGACCTATGAACGATGTATTCATGTTATCTCATGTATTGATGGGGATGGACTCATGTTTAGTAGATTTATTTACCCTGTCCTTTTATTTATTTTATTTTCTGTCTCGTCAGTCGCGCCTCAGGTTCGGTCAAAATTTGGGGCATGACACGAAGGCCTGTGGATTTGAGTTGTGAACAACTTTCGAGGATTTGAAGTTGGAGCTACGAAGAATGCTTTTGGATTCAAGTCAAGAAATGTATGAGATCAACATCAGTGAGGCTTGATGAGTTGAATCGTCATGTAAATTGAGTCAAGTTGAGTCTATATTCTTTCGATTCTTCGTAGTGGATTTGTGCATTTAGACTAGGTCTTGTGGTTTTCTCCTTCAAGGATTTTCACACAAAAATCTTGGTGTTCACTTTATGTGATTGATTATATAGATTTAATTCTATTGCTTGATTATTTAGAAATTGAGATTGCACAGACGTGGAATATTAAGATACTTGTACTAATCAATTGAAATCAGTTGAATCCATGATAAACTGGTCTATTAACGTATTCACCCCCTTATGTCAAGTCTATCATGTCTAGATGCTAAACTATCATTTTCAAACTCATCGATGGTGCCATGGTGCGAATGTAGGCCCCCTTAATCGAGATTTGCGAGAAGATCATCATGTGAATAAATTTAGGTGTGGTCAATTCTCTTTTTATGAGTTCCATCGTGTGTTTGATTAATTGTACATTCAATTTTCTTGAATTACTTGTTTGGTTCTAAAGAAAATGCAAGAACATTGAATTTTTGGAAAAAAAGAAAATCTTAAACTCAACGTTGTGAAATATTTGTAATATCTATGCATTATATTTTAGAAAATGCATTTTTCCTAGAGATTTCCTTAGAAAATCCCTTCTACCAGTGGCATTATTGTGGATTCTCAACAATACTTTCTTAGAAATTCTCATAGTTTTCCTCGCCTATCAAATTTGGGCCCTAACCTTGAAACAAATTAATTCAAGATAGGGGTGGGCTTGAGTTGGGTTGCTCAGGCTCAAGGTTGGACTCAGGTTGACCGTCTCATAACTTGTGTTGATTGGATAGGCCTCAAGCTCGGTCGAGTCTGCTTGAGTTTCACCCCTAGTCATTTCAAGACTTCCAGACACACTTTGATAAGGGGAAGTCATGTAATATATATTTTTCAAAACACAACAATGCTTGTGTGATTAAGCCTTACCTTCAGAAAGGTCAACGTAATTTTAAAAAAAGATGTGGAATTATATCAATAGAAGGTCTTCAACCAAGCCTGTTAAGAAAAAAAATATTTGATATAGAAGAACATCTTAATATTATACAGAAAGAAAGAAATCACTAAAAAGTTTAGCAATAAAAGCACTGGGACATCCTTAAAAGGGCCAATTAAGCTACAAACAAGAATAAAACCTCTAAAACTGATTGACTAACAGATGCTATATTCATTAGTTTTCTAAATTAGAATTGTAGATAGAGACCTGACGTTTGGAACACGCACATTCACATTGCAAAAACACACAGATCAAGTGCGCCTGTTGCAAATGAGCTACAATTTGATTTTGTTCAATTTGGAAACCACCTCTTGTATGTCATTCCTCTTCTCCGGTAATTCTTTGCAACACTCCAAGCCTAACTCCATGATAGCGAGTATACTGTCTTGTGTGGAAGTCGTATCTCCATTTTCTGTCCTCAATAAAAACCACAATCCACAACCTCCATTAATTTGTCAGGAAGTGATGCATTCACCCAATGCCTCAAACTCAGTTCTCCAATGAACATTTCATCCGTGGGTTTCTTTCTTGTGAATGTCTCCAGCAACATTATACCATAGCTGAAAATATCACCTCTTGTGGACACCCTTCCTTCGGAGCCATACTCTGTCAAATAGTGATAGACTTAGTCTTCAAGAAGTGTAATTGAAATACATGACCTTCATTGTCGTCTAATATTTGCAAATATTTTATATATACATAGAGCAATAAAGATACATATTCCTAGAATGATATTTAAAAAAAATATTGGGTAGATTACACTGACTTTTCCTGAAGTCTCTGATAAGTACACTGATCTCCCCTCAGGTTTTTGAAACTATCATGACTTCTCCTACTTTACTTGCCAAACTACAAACACCTCCCATCAGTCAATTTTTTTTTTCTAAAATGAAAAATTACCCCTTTCATGTCGTCTTTTTTACATTTTTTTTTTCAATTTTGACCATTTTTATTTTCATTTTCAAATAAATATTGATTAAAACCTTAAATTAATTTTTATATAAAATGAAAATAAGTTATTTACCTTAAATCTATTTTTATATAAAATAAAATTTTTTTTAAAAGAAGTTAGAAAAATTAGTTAAAATTGAAAGAAAAAAAACGAAAGGGACAATTTTGTCATTTTGGAAAAAAAATGACTAGAGTGGGGTATTTGTAATTAATCAAGTAAAGTAAGGGAGATTAATGTAATTTCAAGAACTTGAGGGGAGGTTAAAGTAATTGTCAGAAACCTCAGGGGAGGTTAGTGTAATTTACTATAAAAAATACTTTGGGCTAAGGCCTGATTGTCTTGGGTGCTATTTTCTCATCCTAGTGCTTGATTAGACTTTTTTTTCCCTTGCAAAAGAAGTGTTATTTACAAGTCCTATTAATAAATAATCACAAAAGTAAAAATTGTATTTACAAATAATAAGAAGTTTTTCTATTGTGAACCTTCTCAGAAATCCAACTGCCAACTAACCCAGCCATGGCTGGGAAACCAAAAAATCATAATCCTCACTTTGTGAGACTTGAAACAATGGCTTTTTCTATGGGGCAAGGCTCTGTATGCCTCTCAAACGTTAATGGCTTCAGTGTAGCGCCTGAATAGTTAGTGTAGTTTTTACCTAGATTAAAAATCTTAGATGTGTCAAAATGTATAAACTAAATGTTTAATCCAGTATTAGGCTTTTGATCCATTGTTTCAATGCATGAATGGTTGGCATAATTGAGTTTTCTACTTAGCAACACATTTTTCTTGTACTTCATCAAGATTTTATATATGTTGTTTTGATGGGTAAGTTCTGAGTGGGAGCAAATGTGCAGATGGAAAACTATGCTACATGATGCAACTATGGGTCAGAGCTTGACATTTGGCTTGGAGAAACGATCACGAGCTTATTAAAGTCATATGATGAACTTGATGACAAAAATTGATAATTAGCATGCAATTAAACTATTTTGATGCCAAATTTTCTCCATGAAAATTACAGAACATTTCACTTCAGCTAACTTCTATACATGGTAAATGTATTTAGTTTGTATGTTTGGCATTCCAAACCTCAGATTTGTAACTAGTCTTGGAACTATAAAGTAGATAAAGATGAAAGATTTACCTGGTGCAATATAACCAAGTGTACCTAAAGTCTTGGTTTATGTTGCATTTTGGTTTTTGGCTAAAATCTTTGCATTGCCAAAGTCACATACATGTGCAACCATGTCTTCATCTAAAAGAACATTGCTAGGCTTCAAATTACAATGGACTATAGGCTCTGATTGACCATGATGGAGGTATTCCAAAGCTAATGCAACATCGAACATGCTGCTCACACTTTGAAGAAAATCTAAGCAGTAGTTATGAGAATAGAACCACTTCTCAAGGCTTCCATTTGGCATGTACTGCGAAACCAAAGCTCTAAACTCAGGATTAGAGCATGTGCTTATGACATTGACTAGATTCCTATGCCTGGTTGTTCGCAAGACTTCACATTTTGCATCAAAACTTTTGAAAGCTCCTTCAAGTTGCAAATTTAGAATTTTAACAGTAACATTTGTATCATCTGAGAGTATCCCTTTGTATACAGAACCAAAGCTTGCTACTCCAAGAAGGTTGGCATCATAGAAGTACTTTGTGGCACGATGAAGCTCATAATACGAAATCATTCTATACTCCATGGTAGGTAATATATCAACTGAACTCTGGATCTGCACATTACTTTCTTGATATTTCTTCAGCATATATAAGAAAGCAACAACTGCCATAAATGCAATAGTTGGCAGAATAACTTTGAGCAAAATTTGTTTAGTCTCTAATTTCTTGTTAGAGTGGCTGCAAGGTGGGACTTGTAAATCTTGATTCCCACAAAGTGATTCATTATGCAAGAAAGACTGCCCTGTAAAATTTGGAAAAGGTCCTCCATTTGGAATCTCCCCTGATAGCTTATTGAAAGAAAACTTCAAATACCTAAGATGTGAGAGTTTCTCAAGAAACTTGGGTATTTTACCAAATAGATTATTGTGGGAGAGATCAATAAATTCCAAACCTATCAAATTGCCAAATGATTGTGGAATGTTGCCCTTAAATGAGTTCTTAGATAGATTTAGAGAAATAAGGCGCTCAAAGTCCCCAATGAATGTTGATATGTTTCTAGAGGTTCGATTCCAAGATAAATCCGTGTGCTCAATGACGACCAACTTTCCTAAGTCTGGAGGTAGGTTTCCACTCAAAGAGTTGGATGATAAACTCAAGATTATTAGATTTCCTAGCCCCCATAAACTCGTTGGTATTGATGAGTTCAGTGCATTTGAACTTAGGAGCAGCTTCTGTAGCCGACTCAAATTCCCTATGCAAGATGGGATTGGTCCATAGAGGCTGTTTTGTTTAACTGATAACTCTCCCAAGTTTCTCAAATGACATAGCTCATGTGGAATGGATCCTTCAATTTTGTTATTACCAAGATACAATCTTTGTAGGCTCTCTAGTCCAACAATTATTGATGGGATGGTTCCATTTAGATTGTTATTGCTTAGATCTATAAAATTCAAGTTTCTGAAGGTACCAACTCCTCTAGGAATATGGCCTTTTATTTGGCATGAGAATACAAAAAAAGTTTGAAGGGGACTTGAATTAATTCCAATTGAATTTGGTATGATGCCATCCAATGGATTGTAGTCTACAATCAACCATTTCAAGCTTCGGCAATTTGTCAAAGCTGTGAGAAAATGAAGTTCAGGGCTTCCAGTCTCTCCTGTCAACTGATTGCCTTCGACACTGAACCACGATAGTTGCTCTAAGTTGCCTAGAGATTTTGGTACTAGCCCAGTAAATAAGTTAGCTTCGAGAGTTAATCTAGCGAGCTTAGAAGATATCGACAAATACAATGGAATGTTTCCACCAAGCTGATTATCTTGTACTAGGAATTGTTAAAGATTTGGAAGTCGAAGCCTAGTAGTTGTGGGTAGGGTTCTAGAGAAGGCATTATAAGTGACGGAAAGAGACTCTAGGGATGAGATATTAAATATTGCTGAAGGTATTACACCAGAAAGAAAGTTTATTCCTAAATTGAAATCAATTAAATTCAAAAGACCTCCCAACTCATTAGGAATGACTCCATGAATGTAGTTTGTTCCCAAATAAATTTTATCTAAACTTGAAATGTTGCCTAGGGAAGGTGGAATGGTTCCAGAGATGTTGTTAACACCAATATTTAACCTCTTAAGCTTATGGAGTCTCCCAACTTCTGCTAGTATAGTTCCATTGAAACTATTGTAGTATAAAACTAAATGTGTAAGCTCTGTACACTGGTATATTGTAGAAGGAATATGGCCACTGATGTGGTTGTAATAAAGACTTGGTCTTTGAAGTTTAGGGCAATTGCTACAAAGATCTTTTGGAAGAGTGCCAGAGATGCTATTGTTTTGAAGCAAAACATACCTCAAAGAAGTGGCATTAAAATAGGGAAAGGGATAGAACCTGCCAAGCTACTGCTCTTTGATTCCAAGTACTCTAATATGGAGATGTTGCCTATTGATGATGGGATGGAACCCGAAAGGTTGTTTCTGCCGAGGGATAGACCACGGAGCTTGGGTAAGATGCCAAATTCCTTTGGTATTCCACTGGTGAAGTTGTTATATTCAAGTAATATGGCTTGTAATCTTCGACAGTGGTGCAAACTTGATGGGATCACTCCTTCAATTTGATTGTGTGCTAAATTCAGTTCTTTCAGACGGTGCAAGTGGCTAAACTCGGGAGGGAGCTAGCCTTGAAAACTGTTGTTACTTACGCCTAGCAGCATAAGAAAGGATAAGTTAACAAGATGAGGGGGGATGGTGCCTTGGAGACCCATGTGGCTGAGATCCAGAACAGTAACACATTTTTTGCGGTTACTACAGGTGACTCTAATCCAATTACAAAAGTTGGTTGAAGTGGTCCACTTGTGTGCCAAAACATTGGTTGGATCAAACCTGATTTTAGACTTTAAGGCAAGTAGAGCTGACTAATCAGTGAAATTGGAGGAAGACATGGCAAACCAAACCATGCATGATTTTATCAACAACATTGTAAAGAGCAAGATAACAGCACACCTCTCCATCAACAAGTTTTAGATTTAGAGATAGAGTTGGGGGATTATTGCGATAGATTTCTTTAACTTTATACATGTAGCAAAATTCATAGGTTGTGTATTTTGTCTTGCAAGTTTCATCTATTTAATCTGTCATGATTGAGTGATGCAATATTATATATTATATGACTATAGTATAATTTTTGGGTTTTAGTCCTTACATATGTATCAGCATTTTGAAGTCATGTTAGTGACCGTTGCCTATACATGGACCCCTTTGAAAAATGAGAGGAAAATCAATTTTTGTTAAGACTTCTATTGAGACTAGAATTTGGTCAATTTAGATTTTAGGAATTCTTTATATAATGATGGCTATATAGATTAGAAACAATTTTTGGTTGAATAAAATTGCTAAATACATCTTTCTCTTTTTCAATTGTTCTTGGTATTGAGACGAGTCATCATGGCTTTTGTTGCCTTTGTTCTTGATATTTTTCATATGAGAATTAATATAAATCAAGGAAGGTTTCCACCCGTTTTTAAACACCCTATACGCTATGTTGCTTCAATAATAATTGTGGATGTTTACTTGGATTAAATTTATGACAGAAATGGTGATTATGAAGGAAAGACTACACTAACTTAACAACATAAAATGGTGATTATGAAGAGGAGGTGAAAGTCTATTTGTGTGTTCAGTTTAATTGGACTAAGATTACCATATTCAAGAATGTGATGTAAAACAATTGACGGATCCTGGATGACTCAATACAACCCGAGGTGATCCAGAATTTAGGGAAAAACTTTGACTTGATTTTGACACATTTTTTGGGGTATTTTAGTTTCTTAAATTCATATTAGTATTAGTATTTTCTTAATTCAATTAGTAGAAGGAATTAATAATTTCCTATTTAAAGTAATAGTTTTCTAGTTCTATAAATGTGGTGTAATATGTCTTTAATATTCACCTTTTTTTCTATCATATATACAGTTTTGAATTTAGAGGATTTATTTTGATTGTCTTTGTCAAAACTGAGTGCCTCTATCTCTTCTTCTGCCAGATTTGCTGTACCAATTATGGCCTCTACCTCCTCCATTGTTATAGTTTTTTCCTTTATTGACGTAGCTTTGAAATCATTGATTAACGCTTGTATTATTCTAAGGCTCCACTTTTTTCTTTTTTAAATTTAATTGAGCTTGGAAAGTTTCTTCTACTGAATTTTCTGATTTTCCATTCAAGCTTTGTTCATGAACCAACAACAAACCCAGTAATTCATCCATCATCATGGACTCAAAGCCGTTGGATCTTCAATAAGAGTCATTTTATATTCAAATTGCAACGTCAAGCTTCCAAGAATTTTTTCAACTATTTGAAGGTTTTCTACTTCTGCACCATTAGTCTTCATTTCATTAACAAGCGTCAAGGTCCGCAAAAAATAATCAAAAATAGTTTCTAATTTTTTTGATTTGCAACAACTCAAAACCTCTATGCAATTTCTGAAATCTGGTCATTTTCACCATATTAATACCAACATATGTTTTTCTTTTAAAGAATATCTCATTCTTGTTTCGCAATTTGAACATAGACAATTTTACTAAAAATTGAAAAATCTAGTGCTTGATGAATACAATTTAAGGTTTTAAAATGTGCTTGTCTTGTTTGTTCATTTGAATCTTCTGAAAGCTCTTCCTCAATGAATTTCATCGTCAAACAACTTGAATTGAAAATTTTCTACATCTCATTCTCCCAATGAAAAAAATGAGTTTTGCCATCAAATTTGTGAATCGTATAAACAAGTGATGTCATCTTCACGAACTAAGAACCAGCTTATTGTATTATAACATTAAAAAAAAAAAAAAAACAAATTGTGAAGAAGCTTTATGTTTGCTTGGGAAATGTGTATAAGAATTATTATTGAAAACTGTAAGCTCAAGCTGCTACTCTTATTAAAAACAAGGGTTAATCAAGGTTAAGTCCTTGAACAAAGGGGTAAATTATTATAAAGTCCATGGATGTTTCCAATTCAAGGCGAAAGATTTAGTTATTTTTATTTTTGACCTAAAATCTATTATGATGACAGGTCACTTGTAGTTTTTTTTAGCAATGACAATAATACCTAAATAACATATTCGTTCAAAATAGGAAACCCCCAAATTGAAAAACCCCTATTGGCGCCGCTCTCTGTTTATCTCTTGCCCAAAGTCATCCTCCTCTATTGTTGATCCTCCATCATCGATCCAGTAAAAGTTATCAATAAAACTCTTTCTCAATCACTTGTCCCTCTTTTTTCACTCTCTCATTCCTCTAGCTCTTTCCACACCACTGTAAGGCCATGGAACATGCATCACTTTCGGCCATTGCGAACCACCACGACTCCCCCTTTACATAGTGCCCAAAGTTCCATCAACACATCAAGGTGCTAATTGTGATCTCCGTTGGCTTCCCCATTGACTCGCTCACCAAAGATTGAAGCCTTGCAAAATTCCTTGTTTTCAATTTGGTCTTGGTAGTTGCAGTCTTGTAGAATTCATTCAAGCCAGGGAATTTGCACGGTGTTGTTGCAATGAAGGTTAGGATTTGGATTGGCCAAGATGTTGTTGGAATGCTAGAGTTATTATATGGGATGTTGGGAGTTTCTTAGGCTCAAATTTCTTTTTTTCAAATCTTACAGGTTGTGTTTCATTTATTGCACCAATTAAATAACTTTAAATATTTGAAAAATCACATTCAATGTTGTCTAATTCATTTTTGGTGGGAAGACATGTTGATGAAATATATCCAGGGACATTTATTTTATAAATTTTAAATTTTAGAGTCTAAATATATGAATTTTATTGAAAATACATTTATATATAAGTTACGGACATCCAACTTGATTATTTTTGAAGAAAAATACTAAAGGGGCATTTTTGTTCAATAAATGATGGTGAACTTGGTTGGTTAATGAGTTTGAACTTAAACTTGCTAATAATTTTGTTACTTTTCATAAACCTATAATTGAACAACCCTAAAAACAATCAACAAAACAAGCCAAATTTACATTGGCTGTAATCTCACGGCTTGGGCTCTTGGCAATCACACTTCACAATATTGGCTAGCACATGAGATATATATATATATATATATATATATATATATATATATATATAAATTACACACTCCTATTCTCTCTCAACCAAGGAGATTTACTCATACCATAAATTAATCGTTCTACTTCAACTATCATTAGAACTATTCAAATATAGTCCAATTACTATTAGGAGACTATTAAATAGAATTAGAAAAATTTCTAAATTATATGGGCTTACTTTAATTGGGCCACATTAATGAACTTGAGACACTAAAATATTCAATTGAAGTAGAATTAGAATAATATGCAACACAAATGAATAACTTGCAAACCATCATATAAACAAGATAATATTTCTTGAGAATAAGTTTTAAGAATGTTTTAGTTAAAAAAAATAAAAAAAGAAAAAAACTAATGAAGCTATGAAAAAAAATAAGTTTTGAGTTTTTTTTTTTTTTTAAGACTAGTCTCTAAAATTTAGAGTCTATTATATTTTTTATTTTGTGTTCTATTCGGAGTAAGATTATATTTATATATACAAGGATCTAAAGTGACAGTTAATTCCATTTAGTTCATTTACTATTAAGAAATTTTAGATTTTCATTTTATTCCTTGTGGATTCAAGGTTTCTCTTGTAGATTTGAGAACCTCATCTATTAGAATGTTATCTAGCCTCCCTCTGGTTACAATGCAAAAGGAAACTTCCTTCAAGAGATAGAATTGTAAGTCGGGGTGCATCTTCTCTGGCTAATTGTCTTCTCTACTCTAATTATGCTAAAATTCCTATGAGGCATATACTATAAATGATAGAAATTATTATTTATCATAGAGTTTAGAATGTCCCAAGTTTGTTCTTTAACTATTACCCTAAATAACTAAATAGGAATCGTTGATCTTAGATGGTAAATCAAATTATCTAAAAATCTTCCCTTAGTTAATTTTTATTATAGCCAAGTGCTTAATTCATAATGGAGCAATAATAAAAGGTTCTATTAACCATTTTACATAACTTTTAAACTCTGTTGTGTGTGAATGATAGAAAATTAAAACTTTTAATGTTAGAATATTCAAGGGTGCATTTGAACCGTCAAGTCATTATTTTGGCTCTCTATTTCAACTAGTCCAATGCAATGGTTTATTGAACCTAGAGGTCAATTAATCATAATCCTATGGTCTTTCTAAGCTACAGTCAAAACTAAAAAGCCTAAGAGTATGTATAAAATTAAATGCAACTGTGTTAATGACCAAAACGAATGACTAAACACAGTCTAACTAATTTATACAGGGCATGTTGTGTGTGTTTATACATTTCTTTAGCATAATCCTGAAGTCTTCATTCACTTGTGCTAATGCTTCATCTTTAAAGTCTCGCTTGTGTCATTCAATCTGACTGGTCTTGAATTCTTCACTGGAATAGAAAGACTGTATTAAAACTCAAGTAGCCTAACAATTACAAACTCAAGGTTTTGAAATAAATTGTCTACATATAATAATTATGGGAAACATACATTTTTTCTCACATGTTGAACATCTATTCTTTTCTTACACAAACTTCACTTCAGTGTGGAAGGTAGTTCTAATTAACTACCTCATCACTAGAGCTCTTTCAAGCTAGAATTTAGAGTTAAATTGGGCTACTCACAATTTGAAAGACGATAGTTTCCTATCGAACATGAAAAAGCTTGCTCTTGCAACCATTTTTTTTTTTTTTACTTTTGTTAGAGGAAAATGAATAATAGGCTTTTGAGATGTAAGTGTGTAACATCTTAATTAAGTTATATTGCAACTCATTGCTATAGTTCAGATCATGCCTTTTTTGTTTATGGCATAAGGTCACTAATTCTTTTCAGTACTAGATGGATTCTTTGTACTAGAACCTCCCAAGAACTATTTTCATCCCTAAAGGTCGCGCTTGCTTTGTTTGCCTCTATGGTTAGTTGTGAGTTGGTTTTATTTTAGGCTTTTTGCCTCTTTGGCGGTGTCCTCTGTCTGTTTTGGTTTTGCTAACTTTTGTATTTGTTTTGTATCCTTGCTCCCCCCCCCCCTCTTTTTTTCTTGTTTTCTTTGGTTCTTTAATAAAATTATTACTTACCCATAAAAAATATGATCTAAAAGTTAGAAATTTTTTAATTCTATATATGTTTTTCGAACCCTTGATTCAAAAAAGATGAAATCATACTATCTTATTTATTATGGAAGATATGCATCCCAATCAGCACATTAAAATATAACAATTATGATACAAAACAAGTATGGGTAGTGGCCAAGCACTAGGAGATCAACCCTAAGAAAGCCTAGCTAGGCAACAAAAAAAAAGCTAAACAACTAAAAAAAAACCTTCATTAGTGCTATGCCATATGCTATGCACAACACTAGTTTATTGAACTAAGACATTAAACATGAGCACTTGCATTTTAGGACATAGTCATGCACAATGCGAAAATACACCATTCATCAGTCACCTCGGTTTTGAAGGAGTTGCATTTTGGTTTTGTTCAACTTGACCACAACTTCTTTTATGTCACATCTCTCGTCTGGTGATTCTTTGCAACACTCCATGCCTAATTCCATGATGGACAAAATAATACCTTGAGTGGTAGTCGTTCCTCCTCGTGTTGTAAATAAACCACCTTCCACAACCTCCATTAATTTGCTAGGAAGTGATGCACTGACCCATTGCCTCAGACTCAACTCTCCAGTGAACATTTCATCTGTTGGTTTCTTTCTTGTGAATATTTCCAACAACATTATTCCATAGCTATATATATCCCCCTTCGTGGAAACTCTTCCTTCAGATCCATACTCTGTCAAACATTCATGTTGTACAAAAAGCCAAGTGAAAATCCATAATCTTCATTATTCATCATATTTTGCTAAAATTAAATCATATATGAAAGATATGATCTCAAATTGTTTTATGGAAATTTCACAGTTAAAAAAGAAAATTAGATAATGAAATTAGCCAAGGTTCTCTTGGATTATCCAACTAAATATTTAAATCATAATCAACAAAATGAAAAGAGTTACCTGGCGCAATGTAGCCGATTGTACCTAAAGTCTTTGTTTGTGTTTCAGTTTTATTTTGAGCCATGATTTTCGCAATGCCAAAGTCTGCCACATGAGCAACCATATCTTCATCTAAAAGAACATTGTTGGGCTTCAAATCACAATGGACCACAACCTCTGATTGACCATGATGGAGATATTCCAAGGCTAATGCAACATCAAACATAATGCTTACTCTTTGAAAGAGATCCAAGCAGTAGTTGTGAGAATATAACCACTTCTCAAGACTTCCATTAGACATGTATTGCAGAACCAAAGCTCTTAGCTCGGGATTAGAGCATGAACTTATGACTTTAACTAAATTCCTATGGCGAATATTTCGCAGCACTTTACATTCTGCATCAAAGCTTTTAAAAGCACCATCAAGTTCCAAATTCAGAATTTTTACAGCAACAATTATTCCATCTGCCAGTACTCCTTTGAATACAGAGCCAAAACTTCCTACTCCGAGCAAGTTGGCATCACAAAAATTATTTGTAGCATCACGAAGCTCCTGATATGAGATCCTTTTGTGCTCAATGATAGGTGCCAAGTCAACTAAATTTGGGGTTTGTGTTTTGCTTCCTCGATATTTGATCACAATATATGTAAAAGAAACAACGAGTACTATTGATGCAATAATTGGAAGAATATATTTGAGAAAAATTTGTTTAATCTGCATCTTCTCGGAATTATGAATTTTGCATGTTGGAATTTGTAGAATTGACTGTCCACAAAGTGCTTCATTCCCCATAAAAGACTCAGCTGTAAAGTTAACAAAAGGGCCCCTATTCGGAATCTCTCCTGACAGCTTATTGTAAGAGAGATTCAAATATTTGAGAGATCTAAGTGCCTCCAAGGACTTCGGAATGGTGCCTGATATATTGTTGTAAGAGAGGTCTATAAATTCCAATCCTACCACGACACCAAATGATTTCGGAATGGACCCCTGAAATGAGTTTCGTGACAAATTGATTGCAGTAAGAATTTTGAAGGAGCCAATAGTTGGAGGAATACTTCCTTCAATATGGTTCCTAGATAAATCCATGTTGTTCATGACATTTGACATTCTCATTTGCAAAGGCAAGTCTCCACCCAATGAGTTACTTGACAAATTCAGAAACAACAAATTTTCAAGGGTCCATAAACTCATTGGAATAGAAGAACTCAAATTGTTAGAACTTAGGTCCAACTGCTGTAGGTGGCGAAGATTCCCTATGCAAGCAGGGATTGGGCCAAATAGAACATTACTTTGAAGAGACAATTCTCCCACTTGCGAAAGCTGGCAAAGCTCTTGAGGAATTAGTCCTTCAAGCTTGTTACCATCGAGATACAACCTCTGTAAACTCTTTAATGCTCCAACTGATGATGGGATGGATCCACTGACATTGTTCTTGCTCAATTCTAAAAGATTCAAGTTTTTTAAAGAACCAATTTCTCTGGGAATGGACCCCCTTATTTGACATTCAGGTGCGAAAAAAATTTGAAGCGAACTCGAAAAATTTCCAATTGAATTTGGTAGGATACCATCTATTGGATTCTGTGAAAAATCCAATACCTCTAATGATCTGCATCGAGTCAAAGCAGTGAGAAAACTAAGTTGAGGACTTCCATTTTCTGTTGTTAGTTGATTGTGTGTCATACCTAGTTTTTTAAGGAGTTGTAAATTGCCTAGGCTAGTAGGTATTGGTCCACTAAATAAGTTGTTCCCCAGCGATAGCACAGAGAGTTTAGAAGAGTTGGATAGAAAATGTGGGATATTTCCGCTTAACCGATTAGATGATAGAAATAGTGTTTCCAGATTAGGAAGCCAAAAGCTTGTTGTCGCTGGTAGATTTCCATCAAGGCAATTGGAACCCATGTGAATTTTCTGCAAAGAGGAGCTGTTAAATATTTGCTCCGGTATTACCCCGGTGAGATTGTTTTCATCGATGACTAACCACATCAAATTTGAAAGTTGCGCAAGCTCAGGAGGAATCTTCCCTCGTATGTAATTCGTTTCTATCGCAAGCTGCAGTAAACTTGAAATGTTACCGAGGGAAGGTGGAAGTGTACCTTCAAAGTTGTTGCCACCAAGATATAAAGTCTCGAGCTTACGTAGACTCCCGATATCTCTTGGTATACTTCCCTCGAATCTGTTGTATGAGAGAGAGAATATTGTAAGCTCGCTACAATTTGACAGTAGCGATGGAATTTGGCCCCCAAGATAGTTGGAAGAAAGATAAAGTCCTTGAAGTCTAGGGCAAAGTTGGCAGATATCCATAGCAAGACTACCAGAGAAGCCATTATTGGTGAGATCAATCTCAAATAAAGAAGATATATTAAATGTAGTCCATGGAATTGAACCTGACATGGCATTGAAGGCAAGTACAAATACCTGCAATGTTGATAAGTTGGCCAGGGAGGATGGGATAGTACCCGTGAAATTATTGCGGTTCAGATAAAGGATTTGGACCTTTGACAGAGTACCCAACTCTTCTGGTATTTGTCCGCTGAAACGGTTGTTCCGAAGCGATATGTTCTGAAGCATTCGACAGTGGAACAAAGTTGGAGGTATGATTCCTTCCATTTTGTTGTCTGCTAAAATGAGTTCTTTCAAGCGACCCAAACGGCCAATTTGATGTGTTAGAGGACCATGGAAGCTGTTGTTGCGGAGATTTAGTCTCACAAGGAAGGAGAGATTACCAACATAAGGAGAGATTGTTCCTTGGAGACCCATGTGGCCTAGCTCCAAAGCCCTGACCCTTTGTCGGCGTCGACTACAAGAAACCCCAACCCAGTTGCAGAAGTTGGTAGTTGTGTTCCAGTTACTTCCCAAGATATTGTTAGGGTCAATCTTGATTTCAGTCTTGAATGCAAGGAGAGCATGTTGGTCTGTGAAGTTTGAGAAAGAAAAGGCCAAACAAACCAACCATGATTGCACTAGCAGCACTCCTAAGAGGAATTCCATATAAAACGTCTGCTGAAATGGTTCACAAAGAGAGACAGGGTGCTTGAATTTCTACAAAAAGTGAGAGGGAGAACCTATAATATACATACTTGTGTGAACATATATGTATATGACATTTTTTTTTCATTTTAATAATAAATAATATAATAAATCTCATAAAAAATTAGTTAATTATAAGATAATAATTGATTTTTTTAATAAAAAATAATCATTATCAAAATTAATAACTTATTAAATAGTAAAAATTAATAAGGATGACTGTATTGAAAAAACAGGTCAGTCTTCTTTAATCGAAAATTTAAAATAAAACAAAAACAGGATGGTAATGCTATAGTAATGCTGACTTCTGTTGATTGCCAATAACTGTATTGATGGTAATGCTATAGTCTGAAATATGCTATATTGATCCTTACGACTTCAAATAATGGAACAATGAGTATAGTCTGAAATGGTTTTAATGATAATGCCAACAACAATATTGATCACACCTTGG